>BJBW01000482.1:82947-199263 GCA_004320125.1 Scolopax mira | reverse complement strand
TTTGTAACCCTTTGCTGTATCCTCTCCAGCAGTTCCCTGTCCTTCTTGAACCATATTAGGATGGTTTGAGTTGAAAGGACCTTAATCATCGAATTCTGATAATGCAGGTTTTCCTGATGACACATTGCAAAGCTAAGAACTAAGAATCTTTTAAATTATTACTTTAATGAGGTTAGACTAAGAAATGGTTGATGTCAATGAAGATTGATGTTCACACCATATTTTTACTATTTTTAAGAAAGATATGCAAAAAGACATTGTAGGCAAAAAGAGGCTGTAAGAAATGGGACCTGTATTGAACATCTGTTCTTTGTTCTTGCATTTTTTTCTGTTACTGAAATGTATTTGTTATGCTGGTGATTTTAAATGATTTAAGGTTGACAGTGTTAGATCTAATAATAGTAAACCAAACAACATTTGGTGGCGTGGAAATAAAACAGTTTGGTATAACACTAAAAATATCCTATGTGCAAGAATGCATCTATTATGGCAAGCTGGGTTGTGGATTCTTCATGAACTTCTTATTGCATACCCAATGATATTTTAATTCTTTTTAATTTTCATTAGGAAGCTTATAAAGACAGGTATTATTCCTCCTCAAATATTCTCTCTCTTTTAAGGAGATAATTATTTTGTGGGATTTTAATATTAAGGTTATTTCTGTTTTACTCCCTTTTCTGCTGCTTTACTGAATAGGCAAAGTTATGTCCATATTAAAAAAAAAAATATTATGAAGATACACCTGGGAATATCAGAAAAATGGGATTTTGACTGCAAGTCACAAATTCTCCTGCACAGGGTTTTAACCATGTGTGAGGGTGAAGTGCTCAGATTCATTAGTAACAAAAAGAGTAATGAAATCCCTCCCTGGGATTTCTTTCATATTACCTATCAAAGCTACTTGCTCTAAGATCTGTCTATAACCTTAACTCTTCTACTATAAGTGTAGTCTATACATAAAATATCCCTAATAAATTTTTTCTATATAGAAATTTATGATGATAATCTGTCTACATATATGGTGATGGAATTTCAATAAATCTGGACAAAAGCAGTAGAACAAATATGCATACATGTATAAAATTCTAAATCTTTTTATACAAAATTGTTACCACGTAAACTCTTCTAGACATGCTAGTAGCAGCACAATCAGTGAAAAACTCCTCCATTTCATCATATTGAGATTATTTCTTTTGTCTGGATGTGTGATTGGCCAAGTGTGTGTGCATGTGTGTCTATATGGATCTTTAATTTAATTCAGGATGTAAAGACGCTATAGGTGAATCCAGAATCTGAGCCTGAAATAACATAGGAATACATTATTGTTTTGATTAAATAAAACATTATTCATAATATCTCTGACAGATCTTAAAGATTGCTTGAAATAATTTTAGTGTTTTCAACGTATTACTTATTACACTTAGCAAGCATGGCTAATTGGCATAACAGAAGTACATGAATAACAATGTGGCTTAACACTACAAAAGAAAAGGAAATTATGTTTATTTCTTATAAATAAATTATTAGCCACTATGTATTATTTATATTACACAAATTTAAACAATGTATAAAACATGAGGATAAATTTACTATATTTGGAACAAAATTAACTGAGCTGTCTCTTAGGACCTTTATTAATATTTCAAGACCAGTATTATACTCCTGTATAATTGATTTTTGAAGACTAATTTGCATATGTTTTCCTAAAACACATTTAAGCTAGAAAATGTTACATATTGTCTGCTAGTCACATAATACCGTGACAAAGGTGTGTTGTGAAGCACAACACAGAGTTCCTTAAAATTCTGGGAAACCATGTTAACTTTGCACAAAATATGAAATTGTTATTTCTCTGTGAAAAATTCACCAGAAATTACTTAAATCTTAACACAAAGAATTTTCCCAGCTGTCTAGCTTCAAAAAGCAATAGGTTTGTATGAGCTACGTATTCTATGCAAATTATATTAATTAAACATCAGGGAAATTATTTTACAGCTATATGAAATCCTTATTTTTGAAAAGATGACTTCCACATATATTTCTCTTATAATGGTCAAACTGGAATTAATTAGCTATTTTCCTTAAAGCACCTACTAAAGCTGTTGAGAACTCTCAACTGATTTTTTGTTCAAGATCGGTCTTAACTCCTGAACAAAATGAGAATATTTTCCTCACAGAAGTGAAGCATAAAAAAAAAAAAGGAAAATTAGTTGCTAATCAGGATTTTTTTCCTATTTTAAAGAAATATTTGATTGGAAATATATTTCATGTTTTATTATCTCAAGTTATCTCAGTAGAAGTGTTATTATATATAGTAATAAACAATCAAATTTATACAACAATAAAAAAAAACAGTTTTGTCAAACCTGTCCTTCCTAAAGGAAAAATATTTTGTTCAAAAAATTCAAAACTGCTCCAGCCCACCTCGCCTGCACACCTATAACGTGGGAAACTCAAATTAAAATATCTTAAGGGAATATAAAACTCTGATCTCCGTAAGAGCCTGTGAGATATCTCACATTTAGTACAAACAATAAGGTTTTAAAAGTCACTGTTAACACTTATGTTGGAAATGTTTTAGTAGAAAATTATCATAAAGGAAATTGCCTTGTAGATGTCTCAGTTTGGAAAATTAGCTCTAACTAAACTGAGCTGAACTTGAATTTCAGTCCATACTATGAGCTATGCACTTTTAAAATTTTACCATCCTAATAAGATAAAATGTGGTGTGGAAAATACTATCAATGATTATTATATTTATATTTTTGATGATTTTTTTCTGAAATTTCTGTTTTCATCTTTACTTCATTGCTGTTGTGGTCAACATAGTCTGAAATTAAACTTGATTAACTGAAACAGGTCTTTAGTACAAAATGAAGCAGAGGATATAGCAGGGTTTATTTACTGTAAGAGATTACATGTTTATAACAGGGACAAGAGGATTCGTTATCATATTTGGACATAAAGTTTTATTTTGGTGTATCCATCCCTATGGATGTTTTCATAAATTGTTTAAGTTGTCCTTTTCAACATGAAAATATTTGCCATATTATTTTGAAGAAAACAAAAAAGTGAATTCAGAAGACAGAAATGGAGAGAGAAATAATTGTTTCTGTTCAAGAATTTCTCTTTTCAGGAATGTTCTGCCTAAATAGGGAGGCTGGAAAACACACTCTCATATTGGATGCCTTACATGCATCTCACTGTGCTTCTATTAGAAGAACAAACCTTAAATATAAAATTCCTGAGTTTGGTATCTTAATATGAAATTAAGTCCCCTTATGCACTTCATGCATTTTTGAATGATATTTAGCAGAGCATTTGTATTTGTACATTAAAAAAACTATAATACGTCATCAAAACTGTATTTCAGTCATAAATCAATTCCAACTTTTGATCTATAATCTGAACTAGTAATATAGGAACTTAAAAAAAATACCTCCATATGAGCTAGTAAAATAAAAAAATTAAATATGGTAAGCCTACCTGAGTAAACACTATTCAAGCAGCACATTTTTTGTTCAGTAGCTGATGCAATATTTAGACACCAGAATGTCTCTCAGTTGTGCAATGGAAGTGTCGTCTCAAAGGTTCTTAGAGGCTGCCAATGAGTTAAAGTTCAGTGCTGTTTCTTGAAATTTAAACTATTAGGGCTTTTCGTGTTCAGTATTTTAACCAGCTGGAAATCTTTAGGGAGTGGATATATTAAAACCTCTGTTGTCGACTGGGAAATGATTAAGGTCCTATGATTTCTGCACTTCCTGTAGTTATCTCAAATGTCGCTGTGATTGATGGTAAACCATCTTTTCTTCTGTAATGTTTCGGACTTTGTTGCTTGCCTTGAAGCGGATAATGTAGCCCCAGCAAAATGTGAAATGGCAGATAAATAATTTGTCTTGTTTTCTCTCCTCAGCTGCAAGTAGAATATCCAGGATACACTTGTTCACCTGCCTTGAGATTGTTATTTGGTAACATTCTGGTGGCTGACACCAGGCACGTGCAACATATAACAGGAAAATTGTAGGAAAAGGCTGCGTTCCTCCTGGAAACACAAGGTATTTTGTTGCCTGCAGTGAGTTTCATACACAGTTTTCTGTAAACTTCATGAAAAAATAAGTTAAAAAACCCCAAACCAACCAACCAAATAAACAAAACAGAAAAAGAGTGTGGTTTTTCCCTTTGAATCTTCTCATTCAAGAACATTGATTCATATGAAATATTCTGGCCTACCAATAATGGGTAGAATGTGTGATATGTTTTATGGTTTGTTTCCTTTTTTCCAATTCTGAGGGAGGTGACCAGGTACCAGCTGTTAAAAATCTGTGTTTGGGGTAGACAGACACTTAACAATGACTGTCAGATATGATGGTCTTCTTTATTTTGTCAGTGTCTTTATCAGCCCAGTTCTGATCCATTACTCTCAGAAAAGAAAAAGTAAGAACTAGAGAGGCTCATGAGAAAGGTGACAACTAAGATCAAAGCTTTGATCGGCTTTCATACAGGAAATAATTAAAAAAAAAATCTTTTAAATTAAAAAAGATACGACTGTAGTGATGTGTTAAGGGCTATAAAACCCTGTGTTGTATGAATAAAGATGAATGCAGAGAAAATTTTCATTTTTTCTTCAAATTAAAGTAGCAAAAATATGTGACCAGGTGTCATGTTCAAAACATATGAAAAAATGTTTATAGTAACGTTATAGTTGAACTGTATTATTTGATATAGAGACTATGAAGTCCAACAAAATTAGACAAAATAGTGCAACACATGCCTCAGTGGCCGCAGCCAAGCTCACACCTGACCTATTCCCTTCTGTTTTTGTGATGATGACTGAACTATCAATAGGACCAACAGCCATCCCCATCCCTGGTGTGCTTATCCTGCACAGAGGCTGTAGGACCACCCTCAGATGGAGAGGGCACTGTCCTGCCTCTGATGGGTTCACCCATGACTCCCAGCTCACCCTCCTCTTGCTTCTCCATGGTAAAAGGCTGAGATAGATCAGAGGAAAAACTCCTTAAGGCTGTCTTTTTTTTCTAGATTTAGATGATGACACTGTATGTTGGGAAAATACAATTTTATTTTTTTTTAAACTAGTCAAATACTGGAAATCCAGCGATGCTCCTTGCCAGAAGCAAAGAATGGTGTCAGGATTGGAACGGACCTTCAGAGATTATCTAGTCCAGCCCCATGCCAAAGCAGGCTGGATAGGAACACTTCCAGGTGGGTTTTGGATGTCTCCAGCGAAGGAGAGTCTACACTCTCTCTGGGCAGCCTGTTCCAGTGCTCCAGCATACTCAGAGAAGTTTTTTCACATGTTCAGAGGGAACTTCCTATGTTCCAGCTTGTGTCCATTGCCCCTTGTCAGGGAGTGGGGAGAAATCAGGCAAGAGATCAGTCTAAACAGATTCTAGGTCTGAACTGGTACATTCTTGCGCTCTTAAGTAACCAGAAATTCCCCCAAAGCATCATTTTGGTTTTGCTAACACAAGAACTGACAAAGGAGTGTAAAACCTACTTCTAGAGAGACACAATTCATTGTCTGTGTATGCTGAACAAAATATGCTTTGCACACCTACAAAACCTTTTTCTATCCTGTAATTTCACTGCCAAAAGTACAAGAATACATTGGTCTCAATCACACTTGTTCTGTTTTCTACTATGAGGTAGTAGGTGGTAGGGCTCCTATTTTTTAAAATACCACTGTACACTACCAAATAGTCTGTTCAGTGAAATTTCTCCTCTTTTTCCTGACCTATCCAGTAATTGTACTTTCTGTATCAATCAATGACATGAGGTTAACTAGCAGGAAAAATTTTCCTTGTAAAACAGACACAATTCTATGAAGCAAAATACTAAGTGATAAGATGCAGGCAACTTCCAGCTGAGTGGGAGAATAAGAAGTGTAGATAGGGTGTCAATCTTTGTAAAGAAAAGAATAAAATCTCATGTCTTAGATTGATGGCATAAAAGACCTTCTATAACAGTGAAACAAAGTTCTCTATGTAAAACTGAAAGTTACTTATAGACTGTGTGTCAATCAGATCATTTTTCATTGCTGACAGTTCCTAAAGGAATTAGAGAAAAAAAAATCTGGTATCATAAACTGAACCTCTAAGAGCAAAATGTTTCCCTTTAGTTTCTTCTATCTCAATAGACTTCTGATGGGATGTCTGGTGCCTCTGAACACACGAGTCTGACTTGGTCACCGAGTAACACAGAAAAATTCTTTGATTCATACTATGTGACTTTGCTTGCAAAATTCATGCTATTGAACAAACACATCTATAGGTTCATTATAAGCAGTGGCCTGAAAAAAAGATTAATGGTATGAATGGAAAAAAAAAAAAGGGTAAAAGGGTTGAAAAAGAAATCCTTATACAGTTAAGAGACATAAATGCATTTTTGGATAAACTTCTGCTAGTTAGAGAAAGGATGAAATTAGAGCTGAAATACATATTTCTTTGGGTAGAAAGACAGCTTATAGTGTCATATTTAATGAACAATTTTTTAGGATTTTATTTATAATATATTGGTTATGAAAATAAAGTATCAGATTATAAATGGGACCATGAGGTAGCACAGCAGTTTAGGAAATATCATTATTTCCTGGGTATTGTTAAAACTATAGTCCCTGGATTATCCAAGAATGTGGAAATATTTATATAATACTAACCAGCTATTTCATTATTGTTAGTCTCAGTAGGTTTTGAAAAGGCATTCAGCTACCTGTTCTTTCTAATACTCACAAGCTGTGCTGATATACTGTAACTCTCTACTGAATAGAAATAATCTTGTAATAATAAATGTGCCCCTATAGCCTAAGGAAGTGGGCTGACATCTCGCTGACATATTTCTCAAGTATGTGGGTATTCTCTACTATAAAAAATATCAGCTAACTATTAAAATGAGTATCATAATAGAGATGTGCCAATGACACCAAATTGTGTGGTGTGGTTGAATCCTTCCCCAATAGGGAAGGGAGGCCATTCAAAGGGACATGGACAGGCTTGAAAGGTGGGCCTGTGCAAACCTCATGAAATTTAATGGCGCCAAGTGCAAGGTCCTGCACCTGGGTCATGACAATCTGAGGCACAAATACAGGTTGGGTGGAGAATGACTGGAAAGCACCCCTGAGGAGAAGGACTTCGGGGTGTTGGTGGATGAAAAGCAGGGCATGAGCCAGCAATGTGCACTGGTGGCCCAGACAACCCCATGCATCCAGGGATGCATCAAAAGAAGCATGGCCAGCAGCGTGAGAGAAGTAATTCTACCCTTATACTCCACTCTGGTGAAACTAGAAGTACCTATAGCTTTGGGGTCCTCAACACAACAAGTCCAGAGGAGGGCTATGAAGATGATCAGTGGGCTGGAGCACGTCTGCCATTAGGACAGGATGAGAGTGTTGGGGTTGTTCAGCCTGGAGAAGAGAAGGCTATGAGGAGACTTTATACCAGCCTTACAGTACCTAAAGGGGGCTACAGGAAAATGTGAAGGATGTTTTATCAGGGAGTGGGGGGATAGGACAAGGGGTAATGGTTTTAAACTGAAAGAAGGGAGATTTAGATTAGATATTAGAAAGAAATTCTTTCCTGTGAGGGTGGTGAGACACTTGAACAGGTTGCCCAGAGAAGTTGTGGCTGCCCCATCCCTGGAGGGGTTCAAGGCCAGGCTGGATGGGGCTTTAAGCCACCTGGTCTGGTGAGAGGTGTCCCCGTCCATGGCAGGGGGATTGGAACTGGATGATCTTTAAGGTCCCTTCCTACCCAAACCATTCTATGATTCTATGATACAATTAACAATGTGGTCTTTTCCTTTGAAATGCATGCCTTCTTGATTACAATGGGATGCTTGCATATTTCATTTTGACACAGGCTTCCACATAACAGCTCTCCAGGGTCAGAAATCCTTTGATATGTGCCCTTTGAATGTCAACTTTAGATGAGGGAATGCTCAAAACATCCTATATCTCCGCATTCCTTAGAGGTCAAAGGGGTTTGCTTGCTTTGGAAAAGATTTTCAACTTTAGAGCAGCTGAAATTATTTCTGTTGACCCCAGGCTTATATCACATCAAAAGAAGAGATTTTGAAAAGACACAAAATTGTAATAAAAACACGCAAACAAATAAAAATACAAACACAGAAGATATATCAATCTTTATTTCTTTGAAGTATTTTCTGCTTCTTCAGTTTATTCAATCTGTTTTCTAATGTTCTTATACCATTTTTTCTTGGAGTGTTTTTTTTAATACTATTAACTTTCCTCTTTTGACATAGTAAGATACCTATATGTACAATTTAAATAACACCTCAGCATTTAAGTTTTCACTTAGTTACTATGGAAACCTCTCTTGCTTAGCCCTTCCAGAAAGATAATATTAAGGCAACTGGTCCTTAAAAACATTTGCACTGAAAAATTCTTACTTTTGTTGGTTCAGACTGCATGTTATCGAAGCTGGAGTAGACAGTTTGCTGAAGGCAAACACCAATCTGTCTTCTTCCATTCTAAGATCATTCCTCTGTTACACAAAGATTCCTAAGCTTTGTTTCTGTATATAAAATTGTCTCAGAAATAATTAATCGATTTTTTTTCTTTCTCATCTGTCCTCAGGTGCAGGTAGACTTTTAGAGTCTTGATCATAATTTTTGAAATGGATTTTAATAACCTGAGCTATGCAAACCTATTGTCCTGAATTTCATAAGGTAAATCATGGACTTCTATACTTAATTTTATTTCACAATTTATATTAGTAATTGGCAGATACCAGTCCCATTGTCACAAAATGAGCAACTTTTCAATTGAACAAATTTTTTGTTTGTCCTTTTCAAGGAACAATTGCAAATTGTTTGTCGTTTTCAATAATGACATTTATTATAAATAATAACATTTACTAAAGACAAAGATATCTAATAAAGCACATTTAACATCAGATTCTAAATCTTACCATTTTGATTTGAGAGGATCTATGTAAAATAAATGAAATTCATGACAGGTGTTGGGAACAATGTTTATAGGTTCAGATTATAGACTGTCATCTGTTTGTGAAGACAAATAATAGTAGACCAGAAGAAACAAGTGTTTTAGTAGGTAATGATACTTACTTACCCATAACTAAAAGCTCCATTATTATTAATCAATATTTACTTAATTTTGTGTTTTAGTTTTATTGTATCTAACAAAAGTTGACATGATTTTTGATTTAATGGAAATTTCCAATAGAAGAACTGAGAATTTCTTCTTGCCTGCAAACGGTTATGCAAAAGTAGCCTACATATTTGAGGTTAATGATGATTCAGAATATTTTTATGATAGAAATTGGGTGAAAAATAGGTAAATCAGGCACATTGAACTTCCCTCAAAATAACAGCTATTTCCAGTAAACTTCCTAAGTTCATTAATTATGTCAAACACATGAATTAATGATCTAGCACTGGAACTGCTTGACATGACATTGGGTCTGTTCTGTAGAGCGAGGAAATCTATGTTTTCCAAATGAAAAAGAATGAGATTTATTATGGAGAAAATGTATTTAACAATAGACCCCATATTTTATTAGTAAAACTTAATTTTCCTCAGCAGTATTACATAAACTTCTGTCATCCATATAATATAATATAACAAAGACAGGAATAACGACAAATGTGTGGGATGGCAATGAAGTGTGTCTCAAATGAGAGACCAACACTAAGACACCTTTGAAGAGAGGAAATCTAAACTCAAACACTGGTTAGAGTGACTAAATAATGAATTATTCCTTCATCACTCAAGGTTAGAGAGTCTACTTGTGTTTGCACAGCAGAAATCTAATGAACAGTGAAAATGATAATATATTGTGAACCCATTGCACTGAAGCATTGATTTACAAAGGCAATAAAACACACCAAAAGAGCTATTGTTTGCTAATTTTCTTTTTTTTATGGTTACCAACAAATTCAGAACTTGGTACAAGTGAACATGATATTTCTTCCACTAGAAGAGTAAAGTTCAGCTGATGTCTCACAGGACTTCCTGACCTGAGAGAAGAAGTTGTTATCTCAGTTAATTGAATTCTTTGGTGGGATTCCAAATAATTAGTCTTCTATTTCCTCAGCAAAAGGAAAACAGCACTCCTATCAGTGGATGAGAAATAGGGAGCAATGGAGGTGAGAGGACAGGACACATTAAAGCAGTAGGACAATATGAAATTCTTCAGCGTTGCCTCAAAAAACCAAACCAAACCAATCCATAAAAAAACCTCACACTAAAAAAACCCTCAAAACTCTCCTGAATAATCTGAGTACTCCAAGTTTATTGAAAATTGCAGATTGGTTTAATGATGAAATACAGGTCTACAAAACTATAACTTTGGTTCAGTTGTCTAATAAAACTGATAACCTTGCAAGGTTGTTGCGCACAACTGTCAAGTCAGATTCCTGCCTGGATAATAAGGGAGGCTCTTTGTGCTATCATTTGCTTATACATGAAATGTCATCAATAAAAGTGTTTCAAATGAAGATTGATTGTCTTGGAATAGAGGAGACTGAAAGAAGAGGATCTTGTGTAGAGGGACCTGAATACTAGTCCACTTAACAGAAGTTTAGCATGCTGAAGAACATCTTGTATTGTTTGGATTCAATCCATCATTAAACATAAATGAGAGGAAGACTGAGATACGCAAATGTGCAAATGCCACATGGATAGATATATTAAGGAATCTGTAACCATCAATATGGAACCTAAAATATGCCCATTTATCAAATTATAATTCCCATGCAACATATCACATCAGTATTTCAGTACTGATTAGAAGTAAATTGTTTGGAATTTATCAAACTGAGTTAAGAAACAATCATGTTTACTTTTATTTATATACTATATATTCTTCAGAGATTAAGTTATTCTCCTAAACTAGAAATATGCAGCAATGACTTGGTCCTCCAAAGTGTTGTAGGTGTGCTTTAATGGCTCAAGGAGTTAGTTTTATTAACTTTAATAAGACCATTCAATCAATTAAATCAAATGTATGCATGAATCTTTGCAACAAAAGTTTGAAAAAGAAGCATTTTAATACTGAGATCTGTGTGAAATTATTCTCAAGGAGCATAGAGGTATCGAGAGGCCAGTCCAGAAGTTGTCTTTGACTGTCTCTGAATGTTAAGAGATGTAACATAAAAGGTAGGCATTGGTGAATTCTGAAATGAGGAGACTGGAACAAGCCATCTACTTTACCTATTTCTCTTGTCTCCACCTCCTCATTCTGGAAGGAAAATTACCTAAGCAAAAAGAAAGTTTGAGAAGAAAAGAATAAAAACCTTTTATTGTTTATAAAGTATTAAAACCTGAACAGATATCCATCAGTCTTCAAGTCAGAGCTGTATGTAGAACAATTTCTGTATCACAATTAGATATAAAGTATAAATGTAGAGATTAAATATACTGGAAGAAATGAAAAATATTTTAAAATGTTATTAGGCAATAAGGCTCTCACATAGTTAAAAAAAAGTGAAGGGCTGTAAGAGAAATCTAAACAATTTGGAGAGTTGCTTAAAGTAAAAGATTAACAACAACAAAAAAGACATTATGTGGAGACTTCCTAGAAGTAAAAGGAGGTATAATGACAACAATAATTTCTTTATAGATCATGGTTCATCCAAATCATAGTGATCTAAGAATGAAATCCATTCCAGCAAATGTCTTAATAGAGGGGAGGGGCAGAGAACTGTTATTCTGAAGCAAGCTTTGATTCATATGCAAACATATATATCCCTTTCACTACAGGACTGCAGAGAATGACAGACATGTTAGCTCAATTTCCTTCTGTGGAGCCTTATATTGAAGGAGATTTTCATCACAATTTTGGACAAGGCTAGAATTTTTCTCTAGTAATGAAAATCTTCAGTGTCAGTCAAGTACTGTACTTAAAGAGTATTTTCTATTGAGTGACAGCTTCTAAACCAACACTGAATTGCCCAAGGAACTGCTGAGACATCAAACCTCATTGGGAGGCATCAAATCTCATCGTTAAGAATGCCATTAAGGAACTCCAGGGGGTTACCTTGTTCTTACTGTTTAACGAGAATAAGAAAGCACTGCTATAGCACTATTGCACAAAATAATTTCCTGAGTCCTTTTAATCCTCTCTCTTCTTTAGCTTCTCAGCTTCACTGGTCACTTCTCCTTTAGATTGCTTTTCATGCCTTTAATCTCTGTAAGCAGTAGTAATAGCTATCATGACAGATGGAGTAGCTGGGCAAGTGATTTAAACTGATGAATATTTCCTCTGCATAATCAAATAGCTGGCAATAAAATAGACTACATTTTACTCCAAATTACAACAATATAAACCCAAGTTAAGTCCTTGGACTTAAATTACCGTTGATCTTGATTGGGGTATGCATCAATGTGCCAATGAATTCACATGAGTTCTATAGTATTTGACCCACTGTTTGGCAAAGGGTTATTACATTTCTCAAAGCGCACTGTTGATCTTGACCTTTATTTTGATGTTTGACATTTTCATTGATTTTTCTACACTTATTTCCATCTGGCTACTTCCATTTCAGTTAAAACTTGACCTAACTTGCTGTCACTAATTGATATACAGTTCATTTTGTCCAGTAGTGTGGTCTTTTTCCAGTGCATGCATTTAGAGAACACATAACAAGTTATGCTTCTCCATCCTTAGTGTGATTTGCTTCCATTCTGGTTTTACCATTTTAAAACCAGAGGAAGGTAGGTTGATTTTATTATTTTTTTGGTCTCTTTCTTGTCTTTAGTTTTGACATCCATGACAAAATAGAATCAGTATACGAGTTGGTCAGCTCAAATAATATAGTGACTCTCCTGGTCACTATGAGAGCCAGGAAATTAAAAAATAAATAACTCCCCCACCAATATATATCAGATCAAATTAAATCATCAGTAATTATTTTGACTATACATGCATGTCTGTATATCTATTTGCTATATAAACATTATTTCAGACCAGCCTGTGGTATCCATTATCCAGTTCAAATGATCGATATATGTTTCATATACATATGTGTGATATGCTTAAGAAGAATGTTAATGTTATCTTTGTTCTCTTTTTCATACTCTAAACTCCCCTTTTTATAAATCCGCAAAACATCAAACCTTATTCAGGCAGAGTACCCTGACTATCTTTCTTAATTTGTGAAGCATAGACACTAGAAGGTATTGACGTAGAATAAACATATCCAAACAGTTTATTATTCACTTCAGAAAGAGAAAGTTCAGGGCCAAAAGTTCTGAGATTCCATCTTATTTTTAGATATTGCTTGATTATTTTCATTGGTTGTTTTGCTTTTAGTGACTATACTGCTTATCTAAACAGACAGCTTCAATTACCTTTTTTATCTCAGAGGATCTAAATCTGTTGCCTCCACTGTAGTGCCTTCTCCATTAAGTTATGGGGATTTTGGAAAAACTTCAAAATAATTTTTTTATAAATCACTTAATTTTGTGTGTGGGGCAATATTAATTTCCCCCCAAAGAAAAAAAGGAAATAAGATGCCACACCTCAGAGACAGGCACCCACTAGTAGACAGAAATGATGGAATCATAGAATAGTTTGGGTTGGAAGGGACCTTAAAGCTCATCAAGTTCCAACACCCCTGCCATGGACAGGGACACCTCCCACCAGACCAGGTTGCTCAAAGCCCCATCCAGCCTTGAACATCTCCAGGGGTGCAACATCCACAGCAACAGCCACAACTTCACTGGGCAACCTGTTCCAGTGCCTCATCACCCTCACATGAAAGAATTTCTTTCTAATATCTAATCTAAATTTCCCCTCTTTCAGTTTAAAACCATTACCCCTTGTCCTACGGCTCCACTCCCTGATAAAGAGACCCTCCCCATGTCTCCTGTAGCCCCCTTTAGGAACTGGAAGGGGCTCTAAGATCTCCCTGGAGCCTTCCCTTTTTCAGGTTGAACAACCGCAACAGTCTCAGCCTGTTGGCAGAGGTGCTCCAGCCCTCGGATCATCTTTGTGGCATTCTCTAGATCCATTCCAATAGGTCCATGTCCTTCCTGTGTTGATCTGTGTATCCCCTCATCCCCTTTATTTCACGAACACATAGCATTTCATATTCACTATTCATTTAACTTTATTGCATTCAGTAAGTTCAATTTGTGAGCTCAACCACAACAATTTCCAAATGTGCAAATAGTATGCCACCGACAACAGCACCACTGAGAGAAGATGTATCATTCACATCCAAGCCTTACATTCCAACATTTTCAAAAAGATTCAGTCCTGTGCACACATTTGTGATTAAAATGTTTCTTCCCTGTTTTTTTTTTTTCTCCACAGTAAATATTTTGTGATACAACTCTAATGACCAAATTACCATATCAAAGAAAACCACTGTGGCAAAAGGCACAGATAGGTGTCTTTTTCAACTGTATAGGGAGAAGCCTGGATTTAAAAAACACCCTCATCCTAGAGGGTTTTTTTTCCCCTCAGGTGGGGTTTATTATTTTTTTCCCTCAGGGCTTAGAAAATTCACATTAAAGGACAATGTAGAAAGTTTGCCACAGTTTTTTTCAGGAAAAAGATTTTAAATTTGGTGACCAAATTGTTCGTAAGTAATATTTTTTTTGTTGTTCTGTCTAAACCACTTTTCAAATGTTAACTTAGTCTGGAAAAGAAATCTCTCTAAAATTAATTTGTCTCGATGTGGACAATGACAGAGGTGTTCACAAATCCTTGACACAGAACAGATAATTATGTGTATTTGGTTTGTGTGGCAAGGTTTTGGTAGCGAGTGTCTACAGGGATGGCTTCTATGAGAAGCTGTTAGAAACTTCACCCATATTTGATAGAGAGAATGCCAGCAGCTCCAAGATGGACCTACTGCTGGCTAGGACTGAACCCATCAATGATGCTGGTAGCACCTCCATGATAAGATGGAGCAAGGAAAAACCCAAACTGCACAACTGCAGCTGGAGATAAGAGTGAGAATAAGTGAGAATAGCTCTGCAGATACCAAGGTCAGTGAAGAATGATGGGGAGGAGGTGCTTCATGTGCCAGAACAGTGATCCCCCTGCAGCCCATGATTAAGACTGTGGTGAGGCAGGCGTTTGGCAGGACTCAGGACACTATGGACAAAGGAGCCCACACTGGAGTGGGTTTGATGGCAGGACTTATGACTCCTATTATCTCCAGTGAATGATCTCAGAGTCTGACAACTCACCATAACACTCCTAGCACCATGGGAGTGAAAACACCAACCTTAGGATCCAGAAACAGAGGTGAAGAGTGAGCACAACACCAGGCAAGCGAGTAGAAATTAAGTGAACATGTAGCAATTCTACATCTGTTATTAGTATTGAAACATTCTCTGCATAAGAATACTCTTTCTTTTTCTGCAATAATTAGACCCGGACTAATGTTGGTGAGATTGTTAAGATTTCATTTATACCATCACTAATTCCTGGCTTTAAATACAGGGTGTGTTTCCTCTTCGCCCATAAACAAGATTGTGAGCATTACATCTTGACAAAGAGATCAGAGTACTATCTTTCAAGAACACATATTTCTGAAAATTACCCTTTGAACTTTGTTCCTCGAAACTATGAATACGGATGTTTTGGCTCTAGATTTAAGAGGTCAGAATTTATGACAGACTAGAATGTCATACACCTGGAATGTGTTTGACTCCCTTGCACTGGAAGAAGTTTTGCAAGAAGAGGCTGCATTGACTTAGATCTGCAGTGGATTTGTCTCACAGGATATATTTAAATTAATTCTGCTGGAATTTGTTTTAATGAACTATTCATAAAATGTTATGAAGAGCTTCATAATTGCCTAGAATTTCTACTGAAAAAATGTATATCAGTAGATTCAAAGCACTACCTGGACTTTCCCAGTCTGTCAATATCTGTCAGAGATATTGCCTAGAGGGATACGTAAAAGGAAGAGGAGTTATAAACCTATCTGCCAGGTAAGGAAGACTTTATATTATTATTCTCTCTTTCTCTTTGTTTTTTCCTTTCTATATATGTTTATCTGTCTGGTTGGGTTTTTTTACAAAAATTACTGTAGAAATAAAAAAAAGATGATGTACATGAGGCTTCATTCTAATGAAACTGTATGATGAAGAGATCGTAATTTTGTGCTATCCGTTTCTGCTTCTTACTAAAAGAAACAAGGTATTAATGTCAAAATAAATGTTATTCCATTTAATAGACTAAAAGTCAAAACACATTCCTACATTTCAGCAGCTCAGAATACAGCCAGAATACAACACCATATATTAAGACAAAAGTAATCAGAATAATTATCAAAATCTTCATGGTGTTCCCTGAGGCACTGGTACACATTAAGATTTATGTTGCTAGAATTCCACCCACCTTCCTTACCTACTTACTCTATGGCAATGACAGACAAATGAGAGCCAGATCAAGACTGTACTGAAATCATTATTTTAGGAAAAAGTTTAAATCTTTGCAGAGTCTGTTGAAAACTGTCTGTGTTTATATCTGCAATAGGACATAAATAATAAATATTGAACTTCCTCTCAATCTCCATTGACTGATATATATAATTCCGTTACAGATACTCAGAGAAAGAAAGTGCTCGCTTCTTTCTGCTCTATAAACTGATTTGGTGATTTGTGTTCTTTGGTACCTCCTAGATACTGAACTACAACAAAAGGAAATATTATACTATTTACCAAGATGATGGACAATCAACTAGATCTTCTTTCCATTTGTAAATAAAATTTGCTATACCTTTTAAGGACCAAAGCTTTGCACCTGAATATTGGCATTCACATTTAAATGTATGAAGATAAATGTAATTTTTACCAGTAGACTAAGAGATCCCTAAGTGATACCCTGTTGTAATGTCAACCTAAAACAGAACACACAGAATAGCAAATTAAACATTGTGGTTGAATAGAGATTTAGAAAACAAATCCAAAAGGACTCTTAAACCAAAGAAGTAGGAACTGTATTATCTTTCCTGATCTTGATGATGTTAAGAAAAAAGTGATTGCAGTAATTCTTACACCTAACATCATCTCTGTTTCATACAGCCATGAAAGGCACCATGGAATTATATTTGAAGGGGATGTTAGTAAAAAGCTTAAAAAAATGTGGTTATATAGATTTTTCAGTGCTACCCAAAACTCTTTTTTTCCTTTTTTGTCTAGTTCCTGAGAAAATTGTTAATATTTTCTTAAAGATATATCACTGAATAATCTTTGTAGAAACCGTATGCATATTTTTGGCTAAAACCCCATTTGCACTTAAGTCCATGTTTCCAAAATGTGTTTCCAAAAGTATGTTCCCCTATGGGAAATGAACTGTAGTACAGAAGATTCCAAAAGGGAACTCTGATGTTCTCCACAGCTTTATCTTTTACCATAAAAATGAAATCAAATCCAAAGGATGCTGTGCTTGCAAAGAAAGCCTTAGAAATTCAAGTGATAAAGTGTTACCTAGAGAGACATTTGCCTGAGGAAGTAAAGGGCCAGATGCTATAATTCTGAGCTGTGAAATGTCCTGTTTATTTCATATGATGTAGAAACTGTGAAAGAGATTTTACAGTTTAGCATTATTAACTATTTCAATCTCTCAAAGCATGTGATAAAGGAAAAGTCTCATATTGGGAAGATTATTTTTCATAGTGTTTGCATTGGGAGGGGGTGGTATGTAAAAGTAGAGGAGGGATGTGAGAAAATGTATAAATTAAGATGTAGACGCTTGTAACACAGCATGATGGGGTTGCAGTGCGGGCTTTACTGGCTTCCTAAACTGTAAAGCAGAGATAATGACGTTTCCTTTTTTTAAAAAAAAAAATAAGATATCATTATCTTTTTATTATTTTTAGAAAATATGAGATGTTATGGTCTTTTTTTTTTTTCCTTCTTTTTTTTCTACATAATCATAGGACTAGAAGCTTACTTTTACAGTGAAACTTTATCTTCTCACACAGTGAAAATATTTCAGAACCTAGGGCTTTAGGAGCTGCACTCGTTTCTTTGAGATGAAATAATAATAATGTGAGGTTGACAAAACAGATATGTATTGCAGATCTATGGGATTTTGGTGGTTTAACTTGACTGTTTTCACTTTCTGATATGAGAACTGACACAGGCTTTTAGTCTCAGAGTCTTAAAGAAATCTGGTTTGTGCCATAATAACTATTTCAGTGTGTAGAACCTGATGATGTCTTCTTGAGACTGGAGTTCACAATGAGGGACTCCATATTCTCCTAAAAAAAAATAAAAATCAGATGAAAATTTCAAATGAGATTATTGCTCAGAGTATTGCTGGGTTCATTTAGCACAAAAAGGTGCAGGGTTTAATATTTAATGTGGATGGTTTAATTTTTAATACCAAATCTACTTCTTTCAAGTTATTTGGCATTACAATAATAAATTTTGATTTAGCAGAGTGATATGGCAATGTACTTAAGTCACAATGCAGCTGAAAATTGCACTTAGCAGAGCAGTTGCAGTAAGACTGCAATTCTCAGCACCGATCTCTATAATATGCTCACTGTCATGATGCTGGGTGTCGCCCATCACCAAGAAGGAATAAGTGGCTTCAAGCCATATCAAGGCTAATGCTCTTTTCGAGTAGTTTGGTGATTTTGTGGGGTTTTTTTGTTGTTGTTTGATTTTATATTTTATGATAACTTGTGCCATACATACCTTCCACCTCCAATCTCATGCTTGCTGAGTCAGGGAGACATTTGCGCTCTTTTTGATTAATTCAGCGTCAAATATTTACACAGACACATGTTCCTGTCAACTGTTATAGCTATTTATATATAATCATAGAATCATAGAATCATAGAATGGCTTGAGTTAGAAAGGACCTGAAAGATCATCAAAACCATTAAGCACCCTCTAGTTCCTGTTGTGTTAAATGTCTGTCTTTGCAGCAGAAGTGATTGCCCAACACCACTCAACTTTATTCTGTTGTAGGGTTGTTATTGATCAGTCACAAATAGCCATAGAATCTGACAGGGAATGGAAAAATGAATGAATCACAGCTCTTCCTCTTTTAGGGATGGTGGCATCAGTCTGGACCCGCTATTGTATACTGTTGTAATAAACTAGTAACTCATTATAGTAGTACTTTGAACACTATGTAATATATTTTTGTGAAAGTCATCAAATATGGAGGTGTTTACGCAGCTGATTATTTTTTTCCAAACCATTCTGTTTGAGTAAAATACCTATGTTCTGCCCAAAGTCTGCTTCTGCATTTCAATCCCTTTGTCAATGTCAGTCTTACTGGCTTTTCTGAGAGTGTCACAACTTAACAAGCTTCTAAATCAGCCAGACACGTGAAACGAAACCTGTGAGTCTGCAAGTCTTCTCCAAATTCTGGAGAGGTTAGTGAGCTATGACATTAGCCTTTTTTGGAATATAATCTTCAAGAAGGTAGTGTTTGAAATAGAATAAGCTCAAATTTTCTGAATAAGGCATGCTAATAAAAAAAGTGCCTGAAAACATTCTTCCTTTCCTGCACTATTTTCTTTCAGGACGAGACATTTTCTTTGGTCCTTCCATTTTATTCCAGCAAACTTCAGTGACCAGTTTAGTTCAGAAAATTACTGTATTAAGTGCTGTAAGAATGATGGGATGATGCCTGCTCCCAGATGTTTTTACTTGCCTGTGAAGTGAAATGAAGAGTTCTATTCATTGGATGGAAAATTTTACTAATACAGATAATTTGAATGACAAAAATATGAATTATAAACTAATTCAATATCCATGTATGCATTTATGTGTACTTACTATATTTTCTAAACTTAAGTATATTCTCATAAAAAACTGAGGGTTTAGAATGCATCATATGTAACCATGATATAAAACTCATTTCTGTGAAAGAGGGAGTTATAACTATTCCACTACAGCTCAAAACAGCCTTATCCTTTAACTTTTGAACATATGTGTCTATTGTTTTCCACCCCCAGCTCCTCTGAGAAATGTCATAGTTTCTGTCTTTATGTATGTGTATAGGAATCATACAATGATACTATTCTGACTAATAACTTTATTTCAAACTGGCTATCTTAAGTGACTTAATGAATAATAGCCAGTATTGACTTAGTAGTTGCAGAAATGCTACTAGTTCAATATTTTTGAGTAAAAAATAATATTTATTGAAATTAATCAAAAGAAAATATACATGACAGGAAAATAGTAATTTGCAGTACTAATGCAATTATTTTCTTTTTTTAAGCACTGTCATTTGTCTGAAAGTTACAGCAAAAGGATTTGAGTATCTTGTTCCCGCTCTCTTTTCTTAAAAAGGAAAGATGTTTTTCCTACCCAGCCCTAGAATCTTTACCTGTCATTCCTATGTGTTGCACAGAAGATTTGGAGTCTTAAGATGGGATTCCTTACTCAAGCAGGAATGTAACAAAGTTGGATAGTGCTGAAATATAAAGGAAGTGGAACAAATGGCCAGTTGACATGGAGGTAGCCACTGCTCTGTGGCCAGCTGCACCCGTTTATTTATTTGGGAACACCAGTGCACTGATTGTCTAATATTTAGTTAAGGATTCCAGAAACATACTTCAAAATCATCACTCTGATGTTGTGCAGGATTTGGCTTCAAACCAAGTGCTCTGTTTTCCATGCAGAGGACTATCTTTCCCAATGCATTTTTTCAGCATGCCTTTCTTAACATAAATATTTTAAAAACTTACAGAATGAGACAAAATGACTCATGATCTCACTGTTAAGGGAACCTATAGGAAATGTCTGTCTAAGTCTTTCCTCCACTCCAGCAAGTTTTGTAACGTCACGTATACATGCATCTTCTCCCTAATACCCATAATATCCTTGTGACTAAAGCCAGGCAGTGTTCAGGCATTTTATTTTTAGCACTCATGTCAGTCATGTTTTAGGTTTAGGAAGACTTTTACCCTCCTTTGCAGATTAGCCTTATGGAAGAAAGCTATTTCATTTTTTGTTCAGCAGTGAAGGGTATTTTGGATGTGGGATTTAAAAAGTGTATTGTACCAATGTAACAATTACCCAGTGTAGGTAATCATTCAAAAGTGTTACTTCCTCTGTGGTAAGGACTAGCTCTGTCACAGCAGTAGTGGGATTCCTGATGTTTAGTGCACAGAGATAATATCTATATCTTATGACATGTAAGCTCTGTCACAGTTCTGGCCATTTGGGCACTATCATGGGGGAAGGATGGGGTCAGGAATTGCTGAGCAAAGCTGCCAGCCACAGCCAATATGGAGGCATCCATATTTCCACAGTATAAGTTCTTTACGGAAAAGAAAAGCTGAGGACACAACAGCAGTTGGAGTGGGAAAAGGCTTGTGGTTTTTCTGTATTTGATGGACAAAAATGAAGAGCAAGAAGAGCAAGAGAAGTATACTTCTAACAAGTACCATAATTAAAAGGCACATATTCTGTTCTGGATAAATCACTGCCAGATAAAATATCATTGCCACCTAATAAAGCAAGAGCTTAGTAAATTTATCAGCTATCACTATTATGTTATCTTTCATTTTCTGACGTTCACAACAATGATTGTGTTGGTAATGCACAAGAAGAAATGGAATCCAGACATATCAGCTTTACACCTTCTAACTCTGCAGTTCTGAAGAAATAAAAGTGATAAGAGATTATTTTATAGTCAATGAAGTCAGCATATTTTCTTCATGATGCAATTAAGTGAGAGTTCTGTTGAGTAAGGTGCCATTAGGACAGACTTACTCTGAAAGAAATGATCCAATTTATTTTTTACTTCCCTTAATACGCTTAGAAAATTGTATGGAGACCCTTGAACAACCATCCTACACTATTTCTTACCATTTGTACAAAAATGATAATGTCAGAAGATGAAAAATAATAAACTATATATAAAAAAAAAGAAATTTTTTCTAATATTCAATCAAAACCTCTCCCGGTGCAACTTAAGGCCTCTTCCTCTCATCCTGGATGCCTCATGCCTCATTGGATCCAATACTGACATTCATGAGCTACAAGGTGTTATAAGGCACTTTTCCCCATAAATTGTTACCACTAATACTATAATCTTGATTTTCAGTTGTGAAGGAAAAAAAAATATCAGAAAAACTAAAAAAATGGAGAAAAGTAAAGTATAAAATTGAAATATCACCCCAAAATAATCATCAATGTGGTACCCAAGAGAATAAATTTACTGATTAGAAGATCTTTTATCTTACAGTTGTGAGACTACAGTTGTTAGCAGACACATCTTCAGAGGCACCTTTTCAAAGGGCAATCACTGAAGAGTATAAATTTTCTGTTCACATTGATGTGGTCATTAATACACAGATTCAAGTCATTTAACACTAAGTAAAAGAGAGTAGATCATAAAATCTTCAGAAAAAAAATCATAACAATTCAGTGAGAACAAATTTTCGAGACATCACAGTGAAGTAAAGGTTGAGGAAGAAAAATTTAGAGGCAGAACAAGAACAAAGAGAGATATAAAGCAATGTGATATATGCAATAACTCTATTTCAAGCATGATGTTCTCAGTAGGACAGAGATGTTGTTCAACAGTGTTAGAAATGAGGAAGCACGTAAATGTTGGATGCACTGAAAATCGAAAATACATTATAAGTTGCGTTTCATCTGCCCTGCATGGTCAGTGATGTAGAAGACATGTGATTTGCTGACTAACAATAAGAAATGGCAGAGATGAAGATGTCCTTGAAAACGCACTTAGTATTCCAGCTGACCTTTTCTCTCTAGGAAATAATATGATTTTTGAAACACTGGTCTTCAGGCAAGGCAGACAAAAGGACATGAAACACTGACCAGCTTTCCTGCCAGATCATACCAATTGGCATGCACATGGGAGTGTATTGAGCTGGATCCTTCAATCAGAATATAAATCGAGTGTCACTACTTATTATCCAGGCTCTGAGCAAGCTCTCTGTGAGCCAGAACTCATGGCTGACAGATTTTTGAACATTAAATGAGTACTGGTACCGGCAGATATACAGACTCAACACAGGAAAAATTATGTGCAATTTATAAGCATACCAAAGGGAAACAAGACCATATTCCCAGAAAGCCAAGCCTCAAGAAATAGAACAGATTTGAGATACTTACAGAAGTTGGATATCCTACATTGGGAAAGATATTCCTTCTCTACAGCTTTGCTAACAATAAACACAGTGACAAAAAATATTTTATGGAATTCATCCTGTCTCCAATCAGAATTTCAGAGGAATGTAGAAAAGATACCATGGTGAATTTAAAAAAAGCAAGTAATTTTATCAAGGAGGATGGTAGTAAATGATACAG
Organism: Scolopax mira; assembly: GCA_004320125.1. Taxonomy (NCBI): domain Eukaryota; kingdom Metazoa; phylum Chordata; class Aves; order Charadriiformes; family Scolopacidae; genus Scolopax; species Scolopax mira. The sequence continues at coordinate 175,988 of BJBW01000482.1, read as the reverse complement.
ATTCAGAGGGAACAATGTATGTTATGCAAATCTCTGAAATGGAAAGACATAAAGGTAGAAAGTAAAAGAAAAAATCAAAGAGAAATACTCAAGAAATACCCATGTTATTTGGAATATGATTTTGCAAGAGGAAGAATCCACAAAAATAATGGTTAAAAAAAAAAAAAGAACAAAAAAGTGCAGAAGCTGTAATATGTTGCATGAAAGTAGATTTAAGATTTCAGGAAACTGGAGGTGGAAAACACACAGGGTGCACAGGAACAAATGGAAGGATTTATAAAAAACAGAGAACAAAAAGGTCTGGCAGATCAGAATGCATTGTCAAAAACAGACCAGAAAATAAAACACATACTGCTGGAAATCTGAATATAGGCTGATAGTAAAGACGAGGAGATAAATAGGAGGAAATAAATCTGCTATTCTGAATGTCCTAAGAAAAGGATGACAAGGAAGACAGAAAAGAAGACAAGGTGATTTGTAAGGAAGAAGGGAAATAGTAAAATATTGACAGAATTCAGAAAGGCTCAAAAAGAAAAATTAGTTTAACTTTTAACAGTTCACTAGAATTTTTAAGATCAACCTGCAATCTTATTTCAGAGAACAAAGGAGGCTGGGCAGCCCAGCTGAGCAGATATGGTCTCTCATTTCAAAGAATGTCTCGCTGCAGAATAATAAAGATGTCCACATAATTAGAGCAGTAGAACGACAAATATAATTTGTTTTTTAAGAAACTCACAAGTTTGTGACACAGAACAAGATATGATAACATAATAATACTTTTTTTGGGAAGTCAGGCATTCATATCGGCAAAAAAACCCAGCTTGTATGTCATTTGTGCATCTTATTTTCTGTGCCAGAGCTCTGAAGGCACCACCAGACTGGTGGTTCCAGCCTTCCTGGAACCTCTCTCAACTCTACCCTGGGACCCAGGACCCCATTTCAGCCCCTCTGGACCGTGAGTCTTTGCCCCAATGATGTTGCACAGGATCGGCCTCCAGTTGCCCACAGCCTTCCCTGGCCATGGGCCTGTGCTATAATTGTTTTTTAAAAAAAGTTATTTTACTGATCAAATATTTTACATGGCTGGTCCCTTGATTTTTTGTTTTCTAATCCAACATCCATCTGCTGTGTTTCTCTGAGAACAATGTGTAGTGAAATGTGATTTTCTACTAAGCAGGAATTCCCTTAAATTATTAATGGGAATGACACTGGACAGAACAGGAAAGGACATTTAGAAGAAATATATTAAAGAAATTGAAAAATGTAACACGAGACATACAATCTTGTTTTTAAAACATTTTATCTTTAACAATGTAAACTGTGGGTTTTGCTTATATGTTTAACAGCACAGACACAGAGTTTTTGAGATGCTTTGTGACAGGATCTCCTATTTCCTGGAAACAAAGCAAAACTTCTCATGTATCACTACAATCTCAAAGATATCCTTAACCAGGAAACTAAAGATTTTCCTCACTTTCTAAAATGTCCCTGCAGCAGGAACTCCAAACATCTGCATCAGGTCAACCAGGGTGACACCGTCAACCAGCCTGGCAGCACTACAAAGAGTTCTGGGTATCTTTAGGTCACTCTTAGCCCACAGAGGTACTTTTGTGCAAAGCCCAAAGACAAGTTTTGTGGCTTTAGACTTGGAGAGGAAGTGGTTGCAGCTGGGTATTCCATAAGACCAGTTTACTTTGAAGTGAAGGGCAAAGGGCTGTTAGCTATAACTGCTTAGCTTTTGAGACAAAATGTGTGCATTCATGTTATAAAAGATGACCATAGCATTCTTCTATCTTACAGCAAACTGAAAGTAGCTGTGTTGAAAAACCTGAACAGAAACCTCATCGAAAACAGAGACAGAAACTTATTCTCAAAACAGAGGCAAACCAAGAACAAAGCCTTAAAAAAGACATAATTAATGGAATAAGTACATGCTAACACCTGAGTCAGGAACACGCTTTTTTTCCTTTAATCTTCCTAAAATGCTCTGGGCTTCAACTTTGTCAGTTGTGGAGCTTGATGTTTGATGTTATGGCTGGTTTTATTTAAAAATTAACTTAGTACATGTTCAAAAGACTTATTCTATTTGTGTATATAATCAAAATGTCTTTTGCTTTAAGAGGTCATTTGGCTAGACTAAAATCAATAGCAATTAGGCACTTAATTCAATGAAAAACCTCACTTGTTGTTTGTCTGTAGCTTTAGAGACGATGTGCACAAATACATCTTCTGTGGTGTTATGCTTTTCATCAGAATTATGTCTCAATATAGTGTCCTTAAAGCCTAAATTTTCTGAGTTTTAGAAAATAAGTGTGATTTTTGGTTTGAAATAAATGTTCAGACCTGTAGCAAGGATGAATGCCTGTGTGATTGTTCAATCTAGAGAAGAGAAAACTCCAGGGAGACTGTATTGTGGTCTTTCAGTACTTAAAGGGGGCTTGTAAGAGAGATAGGGATAGATTTTTTAGTAGGACCTGTAGTGGTAAGACAATGGGTAATGGTTTTAAACTAAGTGAGGGTAGATTTAGCTAGATTGAAGGAAAAAACTTGTTTCAATGAGGCAACATGTTCCCAGACAGGTGGTAGATGCCCCATTCTTGGAAACATTCAAAGTCACACTGGATGGAGCTTTATATACAGTCAAAGATGTCCCTGTTCATTGCAGGGGTGTTGGACTAGATGGCCTTTTAAGGTCCCTTCCAACCCTAACTATTCTATGATTCTATGGTTCTATGATCTCCTCAGGTTTCTTCCAACCTGCATTATGGTGTGATCGTATGACATAAAATAGGAAATTGGGGCAGAGATTATGGTGACAGTGAAATGCTGGAGTTGTAGAGGATGAAGGAAAGCTGTGGCTCAGCCGTCAAAATGTCTCACCTGATCTCTGAATCTCTTAATTCATTCAGCAAAGAGATATGGGTAACGTGCAACAGCTCCTCAGTTCCAGTTTATACTTGTGTGTAGTTTCAGGATGCAGCAAACCTTAAGAACATGACTGACAAGTGTCTCTACGGCTGCTTAATATCTTCTTTAGAGTGAGCTGCATGGGATTTTTTTTTTTCTTTCCTATTTAAAGAGGCAGATTCTGAACAGTGAAAGTTAGTCTCCAGGCAACCATCCAAGTCTTTGGTGGCTGGCTAGACACCACTTGAATCATTTCTTTATGCGCGGCAGTGAACAAACGGCTGTCTGATGCAAGACACAGGTTGAAATTACAGCAATGAAAGAGGCACAGATTTCCTAGTTGAAACTAAACGGTTCCATTTTGACCTGTGTTAACATTGTCCAGTGTGATGTGTGCAGATGAAAAACTGTGGTGAAAGAGACTTACACAACTTTGTATTTACAAATGCGTACGCAAAATCTTATTGGTTTCTAAAAATGGAAAGTCTTTGGAATCACACACGAGTGTGTATAGGTATATCATCTGCATGGGAGATAAATATACACATACACGTTTACATGTAGGCATAACTACAGATATAGTTCTGCAGTTATATATATTTTTGTTTCACTTGAAGTAATCTAGGAAAAAAAATAGTGTCCCTTAGTATTATTTTTTTATATTCAGTATCCTATGACTAAGATACCTAAGAATCCATTTAGACTGTTTTCTATAATTAATAATAAATTTTATTATAGATAAAATATTATAGATACAATATATAAATACAATATATATAGATACAATAGATAAATATTATAGAAACAAATCCCTGCAGAATTAGTTGTAAAAACAATATTCTGCTGTTCTACTTGAGAAAAACGCATGTGGGAGAACTGACTGACTTGGTCTTTTTCTGTTTATCCTGAAGTACATTATAAGGAATTAAACTTTACTTTCACATCAGAGTTCAGAACAAATACATGTTAATGTTATTGAACTACAATTTAGCCTGCTTCTCACACAGATGAACCTGTGGTTCATCTGAAATGTTCTGTTGATGCTCAACAATCAAAACCAGAATATTGCCATCTCTTTTTCTGCTGCACTTCATACAATAATAAGCAACATGTCACATCAGTTCTGACTCCCTGGCACAATTATATGATTTTCCTATGACTTTCAGACCTTAAAAATGGCTGAGAATTCAAGGTAAATTTCAACAGAAAACAACAAGATCACAGTAATTCTACTGTTCAGCCTATCAGTGCAACAAGACAGGAATGATCTCACTCAAGTATTAAACACAGAGCAACTGCCTAAGTCATGGAGTAAAGGTATAATGTTAGATTTGTGAGGACTGGTGATTTTTTTCCTAGTATTTCCTAGTATTCCCTGTGAAGGGAAAATTCTTTGTATAGTTCATTGACACAATATGTCATCCTGTGAAGACTTTTGCTACAAGAAAATTGGTCTAAGCCCTATCCCTACTTTCTCTTCTGATCTCTCAGGATTTCATGTCACGAGGAAGTAGTCTTCCTCCAAAACTACGACTACATGTGTTCCCCTGCATTAGAGTAACTTAGTGTTAGACTGTAGTTCAAGCTGTCAAAACTTGTGTGTGTGAGCAGATGCCAGGTTTCCACAGAGTTGATGCACAAAGGGAAAGTGCTAGAGCTCCAACTGTCAACACCTCTATTTGTGAGCAGATGCCAGGTCTCGGCAGAATTACAACACAATGGAAAAATGCTTCAACTGTCAACACCCTACATGGGAGCAGATGCTGGGTTTTGGCAGAGTTAAAAGTAAGAGAGAAATATGGTATTAGCACCCAACTTGCAAGGAAAGTCTGGGCTTTGCCAGAATTCATATCAAGGAATGATATAGCATAGGATCTCTCCACTGACCATTGCCTCAGCACATACATTGAGAGTAGACGCCAGGACTGAATAAGTATTTGGCACCCTGCTCTAATAATTTAAAGTGATGTAAATTGGGAGAACAACAAAAGCAAAACAAAACAAAGAGCCAAAGAGTTGTCTGTTTTTCCACTGTTGAATCTAATTTGTGGTAGCAAGGGGTTGATAAACAATCAACACATGTCTCGGTGGCTTGTAATACGGAGAGAGAATATACTTAAGTAAAAGGGCTAAAAGACAAAAACCTCTGCAAGCATGCACGAGGGTGTCATGAGTGGGTGATATAGACTGCTTAAAGAATCATGCCCAAAAGTATCAGCAAAAATGGTTTTATTGAAATATGTTTTTCTAAAAGTGCGACTTAACAAAGTTTGATGGCAGGGTTCACTCTCTTACTTACTTTGCAAAGAACCCAACAACCCATACAGAATCTTAGTGCACTATTATACCAGGTTATGGGTGATATCAGCCAATTAACAAAGATCTGCTGTTTATAAGAGATGTTCCCACCTCGATGAGCAGCCTTGAGAGGTGTCCCAGCTCAGGGTGAGATCTCCACCATGTAGCCAGCTGCTTAGCAGGGAGAGTTCAAAGAAGGTCAGCCCACTTAGGCTGTCATATTTAGGGAACAAAGTGGTTGGCTTGTGGTCAAGTTACATGCAATGGGAAAAGTGCGCATGGGACGCCTTGTACCCACAGCTTTCTTTGTTCCTTAAAAAATGGGTCTTGGAAAACAGAAAGTGGAATCTAGAAAAAACTTCTATTCACTTGTCAGTTACGTGATCAGTGTTCCAAGCTCATATGCATCGAAGCTCATCACTTCACTCCGTTCTTTTGTAGGTTTTCAGAGATCAGATTGGAATTAGATAAGTTCTTGGCCCAGTTACTGGTTAGGCTTTTACCTCCTTTGGAGCCGGTACCAAACCACCACTAGTTTGGTTAAGGAGTTGAGTGAATCTGTCACAGGGGTGAAATGTTTTGTTCTTTAACACTTGCTTCTTTAATTACACTTACATCCCTATGTGTAGCTGCAACTGCATGTTTTGAGACTATCAATGCAGGATTTTTGGGTGCTTTGATTCCAAAGAAATATAAGAGTAGAACTTTGAAGAAGTCTCAGTGCTAAACTGAGCAGAATTTTGACATTCTTTCTGAGACCTTCATGTAACTACACCTATACAAAGACTGACAATATATACTTACTACTTAGAGATTTAAATGCACTCTTCTAAAAGAAGGTCTCTTACCTTCTAAAAAAGGTTATACCTTTTTCTTTTTTTTTAATTTTGGGAGTTGCAAAGTAGTGCACAGACACAGACACAGTGCACAGACACAAAGACATTTAACATCTGATATGCACTCTTTTCCTGTAGGACTGAACTAAGTGCTGCATTAGGAATTTCAGCTACTGGTTAGATCTTCCATTATAATTCATCTTTATCTGTTGTCAGGGTAGGTAAGAAATTGAATCAGACTTGACTAAGCAATTAAGAATACCACTTCTAGAGATGAATCCCTGGGACTGACTCCAGAGAACCAGATTCTTCCACTTTTACAACACAGTAGCTGCTGACAGAACTAAGGGGTAACACTGGATGGTGTCTTTGGGACAGAGTTTGCTGAATACCTGCCAGCCACTAACATAATTAAGAGCATCGAGTGACTTAGGAAATTGAAGAATGAGTAAATTCTTCTTATTCACTGTATATAGGAAACAGGTAAACATAGCATTATCCAAATGAAAAGTGGGTAAACCTGCATTTATTGTCATGTACACCAGTTATGTCAATATGGTTTATGCTAGAGTTGGTTCAGAGCATAATCAGGAAACTGTAACTGAATACATACTGTATAATTTCTGCTTATTATTTGCTGACCTTAGGCAACTGAAGCCAGCATAGTCTAGTTTTCCAGTCACTCATAACTTTCTGAAAATGTCACCTCTCAGTATGAAATTGTCAAAATTTATCTCTATTCATGAGTAAACAATGAACTATATTTTTCTTTTTACTGAAGAATAATGAAAAATGAAATGTTCTATAACTTTCTATGGCTTTATTTTAAAGTGAATCTAATTAATATAACCAAGCAATTCAGAATGAGAATACCAAAGGTAACAGATCAGAAAATAGGTATTGTAAGAGAGGTAGAAAACTGTGTTAGATCCATAATAATAGATAAAAGTAATTTTATTTTTAAAAAGGTTATATACTGCTTTGTTTCCTATATTGTATAATGTCTAACCTAGAAGGCCCAAGGACCACCTAGAAAAATTTTCTTCTGAAGTGTAATCCAAGAATTGTAGACTTATTAAAAATAGATAAGACTATAGATAGATTTATAAAGCTTGTTCTTTAGCTGACAAAGAGTATTTTTCCTTAAAATTATTTGCTAATATAATGCCCTGGACTGGGAAACGGAACGTTAAAACAAGATTCAGAAAAAGGATTAAAATGCATACTAATAATGATGAGTTTTCCTTTGTTGTCAATTAGAGGGTCATAGTGTGATATTTCTGTGTTTCTGAAAGTACTATACTTCTTCGTTCTGATATTCAATGGTAGGTGGACTTTTCAGTGTTTTCCATGTGTTTCAGATACAAAAAACCAATTACAATTAAGGTGTGCTTCCTTTAAAACATATATTTTACAATACAGCAAATAGGACACAATTACAGCTTGCTATAATGGCTGACTGCTTTAAAAACAAATACCAAACAAAAGTGGTAAATCATTATCTAATCTAAAGCTAAGGCCTCACTGAAAGCAATGACATTTTGGGTGCTTCTGTTGATATTGATGCCTTTAGGTAAAGGCTATTAAAAAATATTGCTTAATTAATCTCTCCACTAATACAAGATTTCTTGTCAAAAATAAATGTCCATTTTTTTCTGCGTACTGAGTTTTTAGCAGTGCAAGCTTTCAGTGTAATCCCTCCATAAATCACAGACTCACAGAATGATATGGAGTTGGAAGGGATCTCTGGAGATCATCTAATCCAACCCCCTGCCAGAGCAGGTCCACCCAGCGCAGGTTGCACAGGAAGCTGTCCAGGAGGGTTTTGAATATCTTCAGAGACAGAGACTCCACCCTGTCTCTGTTCTCATGATTTCAGATTACTTTGAGACCATCATTCTTGTTCAAAAAATTTGAATGTATTTTTTTCAGCCAATTAAAAGTTTGCCTTTGTTTTCGTATCATGTGAAGAAAAAAAAGAATATGTTGCAGGTAGGTCTTATGCATATGTTTGGTTTTTTGAAGTTGCATGTATAAAAAACATACAATTTTTAACATTTTTACAATTTTCTCTTGTCCTGTTTATCCTAGTGATAATGAAAATAATCATATGCAGAGTTCTGTTTTAAAAGAGCATATACTTGAAATTTTCATATGCATATAGTACACATGACAGTTTCTTGTAGACTTGATGCCTTTTCCTGATATTCAACTTCCAACTAATCCACTCACATGACCTTAAATAATTCCTTTTATCTCTTTGAAATCGACCTCTTGAAAATATTGTACAGCTAATGATCAGGTAAGGTCCTGCCTGAATACCCAGAGAACAGATCTTGCTTCAATTGGGCAAACTTGAAAACTTGCTTTGTAGGAGAATCAATAAGAAACTTCTCAGCAGAATATATATAGTAAAAAAATTGGGGATTCTATGTAGCTCACATGTATCAGCTTGCAATCTGTAGATCTACTTGATGAGACACATTAGGTGACAACATACACATATGACAACATTTTGGTTTGGTGGACCAGATGCTCAGCTGTGATTGGAACTATTTTAACTGTTGAACTATTTCGTCTCTTCAACGGATGTAAATAAATGTTGTTACCACCAAGGGCTAAGTGTTCTCACTTCTGAAATAAATGGACACTCTGGTTAGAGAAATTCAGCAAATGAATAAACACTTGTTAAAAATTCCTTTACAGAATTTAACCATTCTGTCACAAAAGCAGGGAAACTTGAGAACTTTCTACCTGCTCAGGACACCTGCATCTGCTCCAGTTAAATGACAGACACACTTTTAGCTGTGCTGTTGAGAAGCTGTCCTTCTTCAATTTGATCTTTGTTAGGTACAACACTACTATAAAAAAAAGATTTAGGATATAGCCGAAGTATTTCAGACACTGAGCCAAGCAGATAGCAAAATATTCAGACACTTAACAGCACTTCCCAGTGCAGTAATTTTCCTTCCTTGTCCAAACACTCAGAATAATTTGATAATTAACCATGCTATAAACATTTAAACTTTTATTACCCTACTCATAGAATTAAGTGAATTAACCTATGTTGAATCACCTACATGAAATTTTTAAATGTTTAACAGATTACATACAAAAATTATTAAGGTACAACATAGCCACCAGGTCAATATCTAATCTAATTAAAAGTTAATTTAAAGCTATGCAAAAATGCAAGATTAGGATTAGAAATTGCCGTGCTTTACAGTATGTAAGGGGAAGAGAAAAGAAAAAAGGAATTGTAAAAAACCCACATAACCTTATCTACAAAGTTTCAGATCAAATGTTTGCCAAGCACAGTTTTGCAGATAATTAACAGTCTGTGTTAGAGAAAAAAAAAAAGTATTTCTGTGCTGTATGTAGATGATACTTCACACTTAAGAAGTACTTGCTTTCTGAGGAATCTAATTAATCTTCACAGCATTCCTGTGAAGTAAATCAACATTATTATCACCATATGATAGATAAAGAAAGGGGTAAATGACAGGGCAGGTGTCACCAGATGACAGGTGATTTAGCCAACATCATAGAGGAATTTCGCAGTGAACCGATACCAAAAACTCCATGAGTGACTTCTGGGCTTTTAAATTCTGAACAGTTGTCTGTGACAAAACCAACTTTTTTTTAAAACTGTGCTGTTGCTCTTCTCAGAATCATACTGTCATCTTTCTTCACTTCCATTTCAAATTACTTCTCTCCTTTCTGTGCTTAGGGCTATCACTGAGTTATACAGGTAAATGTAGATTTAAAAAAAAAATAAAAATAAAACACTTTCCACCTTGAAAAAAAAAGTCATGATACAGATGGGAAACAGATTAACAGAACAGGGACAGTTTCAGGACAGCCACTTTCATGATCCTGACTGTATGCAAATAAGTATGCTGTTCACCTTTAGGCTTCTTTGCTATAATTCCTTTTTTTTAGCATGTGTTGATATATAATGCTTCTAAAACCCTATAAGCCTGATTCCAGTTGATATTAAATGAATTTGTAAAACTAACTTGGTGCAGACACTGATGTAGGAAGTTCCACTGTCAGTCTATCCGTATAACCAAATCAGACAGGATATGAAATTTTTAAAACCTATAGAAGTTCACTAGTCAAAGAAAAAGAACAAAATTCAATGGACCTTCTCATTTCCATTTGATCAGCTCCGTGGTTTATAACAAAACCTCACTGAAGTGAGAAGCAGTTGTATCTTATATTACTTCAGAACTCGAGCAGGCGATTAGCAAAGCTACAGTTAAACACCTCCAGTTTTTTCTTTGTTGGCCATAAAGATGTGTAGAAGGTTGTGTAAACTGACCCTAATAGTCCATGATATTCACATACAAACCACTGCATGGGGTTTTTGTTACATTTCTCAATTTCTGTGGTGGGTTTTGGTTAGTTTTCTTCCACTGAGCTTCAGATGGGCCCAGGCAGAAAGCAGCACACCCCCAATAAATTTCCTTGCTTATTTCAGATTTTCTGTTATGAATTTTATCAGCTAAATAACAAGACCTGATTGTGAAGCTCTACATTCTTGAAACACACTGCGAGTGTGAGATAAAAAGTTTTCACCAGATTGCACCCTCCTAACTTGTGATAGTTCTTGTGAAGTTCATTCTCCATTTTCTTGCATTGTATTGCAAAAAAGTATACGAAATTTTCTGGCGCTAAATCTGTGGAAAAAAGTATGAGACCATCATAAAATGTAAATTTCTGTGTATCTCATGATACTTTTAGCTAAAAAGTACCTTTGGCTGTTTACCAAAAGCTATGTTTATACCCCAATCTGTCTTGAGTCATTAAGCCTGGTACAATTCCTTGCCTACCAGGCAAACCAGTGCAGATTTTAGTCTCAGCTGTGAATAAATATCAATACTCTCTCCATACTAAAGGTAGACTCAGATTTAAAGAGACTTTTTTCCCCCTCCTATTAGTTCTTAACTGGTATCAAACATGGATCTCAGTAGCACTTATTACTAGCATCTATATTCCTGCAACAGAATGAAGGATGGTCCAAGTGATTAGCATTTCTTCAATGAAATGGATTGTCTATTGATCATATTGGGCTAATTAAGCGTTCTCCTCTCACAAGGACAAGGGTGGTCCTGATTAAATTGCCATGTAGTAAACTTAAAATAGACATGAGGGTGTCTTTTTTGTTGGTGCTGATGTGTTGGGTTTTTTTTCCAAAGTATTGAAGTAAGTTGTGGAAACCTTAAGCACAAACTCATTTCAAAAGCTTTTCAAGAAATTCAGGGAGGATAGATCTATCCCTGGCTGAAACATCAAAGCCTGAATACAATTTATAGATCAAGAAAATCTAAAATTACTGTTTGCCAGGAGGTAGTAGGGGTAGCTCAGTGTGGAGGCCTTGTTACTTTTCCTTCAATGTTCACTGCTAATGTCTCTCAGAAAAGGAGTATTTGGTTAGATATTCACAACTGGTGTGATTCAAAAGTTAAAACTGCTCCCATTTCACATTCTTAAAGACAGTAAAATACTGTTGTGATGTTGCCTACACAGACCTAAAAGAAGAAAATGACTGTAAGAGAAGAAGTTGTTGCAGACCTCTTGCTGTAGATTAATGTACACAAGATATGAATAGCATAGTAATGAACTGACAAAATGGATTTGTGCTCAGTTATTGAATAAGCTGTAGACAAAATGTGCATTCATGCGTGTCCCCATGGGATTGTGGAAACAGAGCAAGTGCAGCATAAAAAAAAATTAAAAAATCATTAATTTGTAAGGCTCTGTATTGGGCATAAAAGGCAGGGTTTGGTAACAGGGGCTGCAGGATGTTTGTGTGGAAGGAGGCTACAAACTGCCCTGTGACAGACACAGCAAGTTCCACATCACTCTGAAAAGGATAGAAACAGCCTGTTGTGCACCAAAATTTCAACCACTCAGAGGAGCAAGGAACACATGGTGCCTCTGCTCAGGTGTGCTTGAGGAAGGGTGGCAGCTGCTGGGGTCAGGAGAAATCAGAAGTAGAAACAAGAGGAGACACAAGAGGGCATTCAAAAAAAGGACCCTTGAGGAGGTAAATAAAGAGGTAGGGTTGGAGAAAAAGGAGGAGGAATGTGTAAGGAGATATTGTTGGGGACATCTGAAGATGGCCTCCTGGAAGGAGGTACTTCAGATGATAGAGAGATGTTCTGAGGGACTGCAATCTCTGGAGGACCCATGTGGGAGTAAGGACACAGTAAAGGAACCTGTGGCATGTGAAGGACCCACACTGCCACACTGGGGCAGCAGAACAGTAAGAAGCAAAGAACAGAAAGAAGCTGCTGTGCACTGAACATTGCGTCACCGAAGACGATGGAAGGGAATGAGTGAAATGTGTGGTGAAATAAAGGGGAGGTAATGTGAGGAAGGGGGAAAAGAATGGCTGAAATGAAAAGGAACCTGGAGAGCAGGTAGAAAAGTCTTTTTCTAAGTGTTGTTTAATTAACCTTTTTTTTTTTTTTTTCTTCCCCAATTAATACTTGACTCAGCAATTAAAAGTTAATTAACAATAAATTGAATTGAGTGAAGTTCCTCGAGTCAAGACTGTTTTGCTTGTGACAGGTTCATATGTGTAAATTTTCATTTTCAATGTACCTAATATACAAATAATCTAATACACGCTTAACAGCTAATGTACACATAACATAAATATGTCTCCCCTGTTAATGCACGTCAGTAACCATGTTAGAATTTTCTTCTCTTATTCAGACTCAGAAATAAGTCTCTTAATCCTTCTCTTGCAGAATTTTCCTGGCGGGCAGAAGGAACACTCAGTCCCTTTACATTTACAGCTTCACATGTGAGCATTTTTCTGGCTGGACACCTTAGTTGTTCCAAATTTTTTTAAATTTAATAACATTTTCTTATGGAAATTAAATAGAAATATCACCCCAAAAGGTTTAAATTTTTCCAAAAAAAAATAAAAAAGAGAAAGAAACAAATCTGAAGAGCAGAAGAGTTTCCTACATCTGGCCATCTCATTCCAGTAGTAAGTAAAACAATTATCTCACTCATAAAATTTACTGTCTCCTCTACGTATACATATTATTCTAAAACAACTCTTAAATGTCAGAGTGATATTTATTGTTTTGTTGATTTTTATTGATATTTTTTGTTTAAGTGTTGACTGAATTCTAAATGTAGGAGCTTGGTGATGAGTGTACTTTGATACTTGAAAGTGGCTTTTATTGTGTGCGGAGGATTTGCATTCCAGAAAGTGATTAGCTAATTACAGTAAGTATAGTGGGAGTTGAAATCAAAGTGTGTCATGAACTAAACTACTGGTTTTGCTTGTTTATAGATACAGTTTCTGTTGATGACAAAGCCTCATGAGCTGTGCTTGAGGGCAATAAAACAGCGTAATTTCTGTTAAAACCACATGACACAACTTCTTAATGTTTGTATTGATAAAAATAATTCTAAAATTCTAATTGTAATAAAAATAATTCTAATGCTGTGTTCTTATGTTGGTTCTTCTACCCTAAAAAGATAAGGGATGCTTTAAATATAGTGAGATTCATCCTATATAACTTTTAAAAAGCTACAGGTCAGAACCAAAAAACTGAGCAAGTGGTTTAGGTTTCCATTTAAGTTGATGGTGATAAATAAGTATTTTCAGGCTTTATTTAACTCAGAAACAGGCATCTATAATAAATCAGATGACTAAGTTTAAAAGAGTTTATTTTTCTTTTTGGCTGCAGAGGAAATCTAGACAATTAGTTTGAAGACAATATATATGGATTGCAGCTTGTTTTGCAATATTTGCTTCATAATAATATCTTTCAAAGTCTAGGAAAAGTGATTTGCTTTCCAGCTTTGCTACCAGTTTAGAAACCTCTAAATATGAAATATTCTACAACAAAAAGAAATCCTAGCTTGTTCTGCTTAGGCAAATATGGTCTAACGGCATAAAGTTGATGTTTTGTTCTTTTATGTATATAACAGTCCACAGGCTGATGAATATAAAGGACCTTGGGATAATTTTGAATGTCTCCTCTGTTTCAAATAAAGCTTAATTAAGGTGTTCTATTACATTTCAGTAGAACAACACTTTACTGCTGTCTTTTTTCTTATTAATCAGATAGTAGAATAGTAATTCAGGGACTGGAAACTGAAATGGCTTTCAAGCCATTAGTCACACTGAATTACAGTTTGCCAGCCTTCTTTGAGCCATAAAGAGGTAGAAATCATTGCACATCTGCATTGAATTTCTTGATAGTTAAAAAACAAGCCATTGGTGTTTTGAAGTGTATTATCAATATTTAAGGCAGGAATTCCTATCACCAAACACCCCCAAATGAGGCAGTGAATAGCTCAGAACTGTATAACAGAACTAGCAAGGAGAACCTCATCTCTGCTGTGGGAAAGTTATCACCACAACCCCTCTGCCAACTTTCTTTTTCCTCTATTATATGTACTCTCTGGTGGATGTCATATTAGAGATTGCAGCCAAAACACCCTCCATTCTTCACCTACTGGTGCATGAAGGAATCTGTGACAGATGCTGCAGCATCATGCAGTATTCAAAGACCAATCTATTAATTGAATAAATGTTTTTGCAGCCTTATGTCCTTGCCAATGATTTAATTCCCAGTTAAATGGAAAGACAAAGATTGCCTCCTACAGGAACTAAGCTGGTGTTCAATATAGCATTGTCAGATATTTTTTTCATGGCATATATCCAATGAAACAACAATAAAAGAGAAGCAATGTAGGCAAGAAATCTTGGAGCTTTATGAGACCACTGGTATAAAAGCAAATAATGAGAAAAATTCTATCTAACACATTAATAATAGTGGGAAAAAAGATTTCAATCTGATAGAATGATCTTTTTTTTACCTACGGGGTGAGGTGTCATCTTAAAAGTAAAACTTTTGAGTCAATGACCAACTGAAACTTAAGTTAGAGAAGTTTAGATTTTTCATATTTTGGAATATGTTTCATGTAAAAAATCAGTTATCATTTAATAATGCAGAAATAAATGTCTATAGTTAGTAAATTTAAATACATCTTTTCTGGTTTACCTTTGGTCCAAATAAGTAAGTCTGTTGTTTGGTGAGACTTGATTTACTGGAATTTAATCCTGTGATTGGCCAAGATTCAGGTGCAAGACTAACTCAGACTTGTTGAGATGCCCACTGTGACTGACTGGAAAATCGTAGGAAAGAAGTAAAGTCTGCAAGGGGAGTAGATGTCACTCTTGGATAGCAAGGCAGATAATCACTTGAGATACTGAGGCATGTTACTAAAGAGTACTTCTAAAAATTGCAGCAAAGTGCCCAAAACCAGCAGAGGATATTTTCTGAACAACTTAAGTGGCTACAATTTAATGGCAGGAGTTGTGTTGCAAAAACACAGGCAAGAAAACACAAGTTCACCAAGCATTTAAAAAAAAACAATGAAGCTGGATACTTGGGATCTTTTAGTGATACCCTTTTTAACATGTAGATTTATTTAAATATAAATACATGTTGTATACAATGCATATGCAATGTATAAATGTTCAGCTGGGGTCATTTATTGAAAAGAAGAAGTTGCAAGTTGTTTCAGAGAACTCAGAAAACAAAACCTTTTTCTTTCTTATGTCAGTCTTGTTGACATATACTGAACATGCTTCAAATTTGGACTAACAAGGGGATTTTTGCAAATAAATTAATACAGACTGCAAGGACAAGAGTAAGTTTGTGGATAAGTTATCTGCAATTTGTAATTTAAAGTTCTGTATGTATATTTTTTTAATTTTAGAAAGTCACAGGGGTTAATTTTGATTTAATTTGTTTATTCAAGTAAAAACAAGCATCGCTGACCTTGTTTATTCTATTTGTTTGGCCTTAGCAGATTGAAGTGATTATATTTCTAGGTTTCCCAAGTAACGAAATTACATTAGTCATAAATATAAGCTATTGTAGAGATGTTATTTTGTAAATCATAAAGTGAAAAAAAATGTAAGATTCCTATATGCAAAATGCATTCAGGATTTTTTTTCCTAGTCTACTTATAAATATGAAGGAAAGATCTTTAATAAGATGATTGGGACATCAATTGTTTTAACTTACATCTAAATTATACAGATTTTAACAAGACCTATCTTATTTATATAACTATCATAAACACAAAATCAAACTTATTTCTTGTTTAGTAAAATAGAATTTTTATCCTAACAAATGTCAAATTACTGGGGAGGAAAAAAAAAATTATTAAATGTCTTTTCTGCAAAGCATGCAGCAAAATTTTGTAATTATATTATGATTTATGTAGTATTTCATACTTGAAAACTTAATTATAGAGACCACTTTTCTATACAATGGTGGATAAAAATAAAAAAGAAAATATATAAACAGTCCGATCAACAGTATGAAATCCAAACAAAACCAAAAATCTATGCTTTTTAAATTAAATATTCATAGAACTCAATCTTCCACTTCATACTGGTTCTCTATTAATATACAGTTCTGTCAGAACAGAATAAAGGTGCATTATGTCCTCTGGATCTACCTCACTTCATTTATAAGCAGGCCAACTCCATTAACATTTAGTTCAGTTTTCTTAACTCTGTACAATCTTCTCTGCTTATTCTAGAAGTTACAGCTGTAGGCACAGAGATTCCCTAAGTTAAAAAAAAACAAAAAACAACACTCTAAGACCCCAACTAAATTAGTGATAAAGTCAAGAACAGAAAAAACTCCTGAATTCTTTACCATTGGTCTAATCAATAAACAGATTTATTTTTTTCTACTTCTACAGCTTCTATCAGGTTACATTTTCTTGCTTTTCTTTGGAAGTCTGTATATAGACACACACAAAAGAAGAAAAAAAAGGAGAAGCTCCAAAGTATTTTTCTTTGGAATCTTTATGTGGGCATACGAACACATAAGTTTTAAAAACTGTAAGTTATTGTTAACAGATCACTGAAAGTAACTGCCAGATCCTTCCTTTTCTTAGACATACATATTCCCCACTTGAACATTTAACTCTCCTACAAGTCGTAGCTCTCTGAAAAAGAAACTCTCCAACCAGTTTTATATCCGAATAAATTGTCTGCATTGATATACTTGGTGTCAGTTCAATGACTAATTGTGAATTTTAAAAGCTGCAGAGCTCAGTATCATCTTAAAATTCAAGCATCCTTTCTCTACATCTGATTAGTCCATGCCAAGGGGCAATGAGCAGTCAGTGGGAAAAATACCGCTCCATTAAATAGTATCTCTGGGCTTCCAAAGCCTATTTATTTTTGACAGGCAATTTTTCCCTCAGAATCTGAATAATTTAATTCTTGAAAAAATATGTTTTGATTATTGTAAATGATCAGGTGTTCTTTCCCTCTCCCCCCCCCCCCCCCANNAGGGGTTTTTTCCCCCCCCCCCCCCCCCCCCCCCAATGAAGGCTCAACACAGTCCTAAGGCACATTTCAGATACATAGAGTTGAACAATAAAAGGCTGTGTAAAATAAGGACTATTCAGTACTGAGCCACTGTACAAATTGTGTTTCAAATCTGTAAGCCCGATAGTCATACATTTCTGTCTGTTTTCTCTAGCATCCTAGAAGATAAGATTTTAGAGACTCGAATATTAATATCAGAAGCAAAGTCTTTGAAAACTAGTGAGACAGAGATATTTTAATGATATTCTTTTTCTCTTTTTACTGTATGTGCTTGCCTCAAATGCTTTCTTTCTGAGGCTTTTTTAACTTTACCAAATGCCTAAAACCAAAATGTTATTCTTAGTTCTTAACTGTGAAAAGATAAATGGATCCTGACTAATACAATACGTGACTGTGTCATGTCAGATTGTGTCAATGACAGAGACAGTTAAAAATCTTTGTCTTCTTCCTTGAGTTCAGGTATATTTGACAAACCATCTGAAGAATGTTTCCTCTGACAATACTTCAAGAGAGACATGCAAAAATTTAAGTCAACCAGATCACTATTACTGAATCAGTACCTTTTCTTGTTGCACTCTATACGTCTGGACATAGTGTTCTGATTCCTGTGTATTTCACTACCTTTTAGTTTATTCACATTTCCCATCACCCACAAGTTTTCATCAGTCTTTCGTGGTCATTTATTACTCCAAATTCATAGATATGAAATCTAGTGTCATTCAATTTATATCAATTTTCCAACAAGAAAAAAAGAAGTCAACAATATGAGTCTTACAATATTGTGGTGGGTTGCCCCTGGCTGGGTGTCAGATGCCCACCAAAGTCACTCTGTCACTTCCCTCCTCAGCTGGACAGGGGAGAGAAAATATAATGAAAGGCTCATGGGTAAAGATAAAGACAGGAGGAGATCAATTACTGTCACAGGCAAAACAGGCTGATGTTGGGAGATTAATTTAATTTATTACCAATCAAATCAGAAGAGAAGCAAGCAGCCCAGAGAGACCGGGAATGGGGTTTGTGTTCAGTTCATCACATGTTGTCTCTGCTGCTCCTTTCCTTCCTCCTCAGGGGGAGGGCTCCTCACACTCTGACCCTACTCCAGTGTGGGGGCCATTCCATGGGAGACAGCTGTGGAGGGACAGTCTGCCTAACCATGGTCTTCCCCATGGACTGCAGGGGAACATCTGCACCTCCTCCCCCTCTTTCTTCAATGACCTTGGTGTCTTTGGAGTTGCTCTCACATATTCTCACTCCTCTTTTCTGGTTGCTCTGGATTATTAGCCCCTTCTTAAATATTTTATCCTGGATGCACTACCAGCATCACCAATGGGCTTGGCCTTGGACAGCAGCAGGTCCACCTTGTAGCCAGCTGACACTGGTTCTAAGGATACAGGGAAGCTTCCAGCAACTTCTCACAGAAACCTCCCCTGTAGCCCCCCACTGCCAAAACCTTACCATGCAAACCAACTCAAATATGTAATCAAATTTGTATTTATTTGCCTAATATTGTCAGTAAGTGCCATGAGGAAACTAAATATGTTGCAAAATCTTAGCACTATTCCAAAGAGTTGATCTTTTTTCATTTTTTTAATTAGTCTTTTTTTCTGCCACGTTCTAATAACCAAAAATGCAAATCATCATTACATCATACATTACATTTTTCGTGTTTCTGTTACTCCCGTGGAACATCAGTCATCCCAGGAATATTTTGCAAGTGACAGAGCACATTATCCCTGATAGGACCTTCTTTAGCACTTGCTTTTCTTCACACCTCTTCAACATTAACTTTTATTATACTTTCTGACATTCTGTAAAAATGAATAGTTTTTGTACATTTGGATATGATTTGATTTATATGATATAAGTGGTCAGATACTGAAGGCAGTGGGCAGATAGCATGATATTGTGCGAGTTTTTAAAAGCTTTTTATCAGATTGTTCTTTTAAAACATCAATCTTCTTCCTTTGATGACTATCAGAGCGCCTCAAAAAACTCCATATCTCCTTATCTCATGCAATCTATTCCTTACTTATTACTGGCTTCAGTGCAGTTTTATGTACAACTGCTTTTTCATTGCAATTCAGGTTGGTAAAATCCTGACTTTAAATTAGATTCTCTAGACAGATCGATTATTTGTTCATAATTATTTGGTTAGTAAAGGTTTATGAATTTTAAAGGGTTTTTGTGACAGAGACATTCTATCGCCATGTATATATGTATACCATCTTGTGTAACAGAATCTTAACTTTTACTCAGCTTTCGGAGAAGTACATTTTGTACTGTTCTTTTAATAAATGCCATGTTTAAGTTGTATTACCAGTATGACCTTTTCCTACATAATCTAAGCCAAAATAATTTAAAAGTAATCAGGTAGGTATGTCAAAGAATGTATGAGGTATTCATAAAGAAAACTATTAGGAGTTTGTTTATATAAGAACATACTCTGCCTGTTTTTATTCTGGCTAAAAATAACCAAGATAGAAATTAGATACCAAATCATATACTTCTGTTGCTTAGAAGAGGCTGGATGAGAGAGAGAAGGATGCAAGAACTGTTACAAAAATCTTGCTGAGAATTGATACGAGTGCATGCAAGCCTGGAGGTACAAAAGTAAAGGCAGGAATTAATTTGGTAAAGTCTTAAAAAATGTTGTAAAGAGACACTGAGATGGGTGTTTGAGGAACCTATAACTATGAAAGCAGACTATTTGAATTCTGATCTTCTTGCAAAGCATCTTCAAATGAAAGAATAAATAACACTTAGTTATGAAGCAGTCATTTTTATGAGAAAAAAAATGCTTTAAGAAGAAAAAAGCTGTGACCTTTTTGGCATGGAATCATATAATTTTCTAGTTTGGAAGGGACCTTTAAGATCATCTAGTCCAACAATAAACCAAAGTCTGATAAAAACTATCATTAAACCTTGTCTGTAAACACTACATTTACCCATCTTGTAAATATCTTCAGGGATGGTGTCTCAACCAATTCCAAGGGCAGCCTGTTCCAATGTTTAATAAACCTTTTGGTGTAAAAATTTTCCTATTATCCAATCTGAACCTCGCCTGGTGCAAGGTCACACGAGGACCAAAGTTTATGTTTCTTTATCACAGAAGCATGATAATTGGTAAAAAAATAGTGGTAATAGTATCAATAGTAATTTTTACCAGTAAAATACATTTCATTAATTCCTTAAAGTCCATCAATAGGTAGATAAGGCATTAAAAATGTTTATCCTTTTGTTACTTATAACTGTAGGACTGTTGCCCCTCTTACTTTGACAAAGTACAGAACAGTGAAATAAATTGGAATTATTTTCCCTATTTTGTATAAGAGTGTGGACTAAAGAAATTAAATTAGCACTTAGTTGATATTTTCTGTGTATAATTTCGTGGATACTTTTTGTAGATAATTGCTGAATACTTTAGGTAAATATATTTGTTTTTTTAAATTAAGCTTAAGTCACCAAAAACATTAGAACAATCAACTGAATTTAAGATTTTTTTATGATCTTTAAATACTTAACCTAATTCTGTAGCTTTTTTTACAATATGATAGCTTCTGGAAAAAAAAAAAAAAAAAAAGAAAAGAATAGTTACTGTTGCTGAGATTTATACTTCTCTAGAGTCCTGTTAAGTGGCAGCAGATAGTAAAAGAAAAAAATTGAAAGTCTATTGCAAAATAATTTTTCAGGTAATAAAAATTTTATAAACCTCAGAGAAATGTGTGCTGGTGTAATTTTAATGCAGGATTGCAATTTCTTGTCTTGTATAAATTAAAGGATTTCTGAAGGAAATTTCCATATCAAGATAGGAGTTTAGCAATTGAACAGTATGTTTAGTGTAATAATCTTACTTTGAAAAATGTGGGGTTTTGTTTCATAATATTTGTACTACAGAATTGTACTCAAAAGGTTCACCTATACCTATCTTCATTATAAAATAATTATTTATTTGTCAGAACTCATGTTTATTTTTCTGCAATAGTTGTGGCTTTTATTTTAAAAATTCTGTGAATTAAGAAACATAAATGTGTGTGTGTTTATTATGTAAATAAAATATATTAAAATACAGTATTCTTTAACATGTTTAAAAACATTTTTGAATAATCTCAATTGTTGGTCAGATCACAATTTTTCTTTTTTTTTATATTTTCTTTTCCCCTCAGTATTCCCACATGTGTCTTTTCTTCCATTTCTCTCTTTTTCCTTCAGGGAAAAAACTACTAGGGTTATTGAATGTGTCTTTTAGGTTGGTAAATACATAAAAACAATTAAGTCCTAATAAATAGCTAAACCACAAAAGTTCTGTTCTGAAAATTTCAGTTTTCCACTATTTATTTTACTTTAACTACACAAATCCTATACTATACTTCACCTTTTCCTTCTCTTTTTTACTGTAAGCCCTTAACTTCACAACCATATTTTCTGCTTCTTTTTTCTGGATTTCTAGTGCAATATTTTGTGTTTAAAAAAATAGGAGCATAAAGACCAAATAAGTCTATTATACGAAGTAGTTACAATTCAGTGGAGAGCTATTCAATGATGAATGTTGACCTACTGCAAAAGGAGAACATCAGAAACATACTGGTGAGACAGTAGGTCTGACAAAGCAACTGTCCTTGGAAAAGGAAAGAAAATCATAGAATGGTTAGAGCTGGAAGAGACCCTGAAGATCCTTGAGTTACAACCCTGTGCCATGGGCAGGGACACCTCCCACCAGACCAGGTTGCTCAAATCTATCCTGGACTTGAACATCTCCGAGATGGTATATTCAAACTGTCATCCATTGTCCTGTTGCTCCACTGCCTAATAAAGAGTCCCTCCACATCTCTCCTGTAGCCCCCTTTAGGTACTAGAAGGGGCTATAACATCTCACTGGAGCCTTCTGTTGTCCAGACTGAGCAACTCTAACTCAGTCTGTCTTCATAGCAGAAGTGCTCCTGCCCTCTAATCATTTTTTTGGCCCTCCACTGGGGCTCTTCCAACAGTCCTTCGAAAAGGGAAGAAAATGTTAGAAAAAGCGTATTTTATTCTTTCAAAATTGAGGTGTAGATTTTTTTCCTTGTTTTTCCTTCTCACCTGAGTTAAATGTAAAAAGGTAAGATTTTTCTTTCTAGGAGGCAAAAAGGCTTCTGTCTTTTACAGATGGATGTATTTAAATTCCCTATTAGAATAACTGCAAATACTGTTATGAATTGAGAGACTAGAAACTGTTTTCACTGGATTTACCTCTTGGTGGTTTCATGGATATGTGGAGAAGATGAGAAGAGTGGAAATAAATGGATAATTGACACATAACTCTATAACTGCTATTTGAAGGTTATAGTGCCGTCAGGACTCAATTTATACTGTTAGGCAAACCAGCAAATTCCCAGTCCGAGATGTGATGGAGAGCAGAAATACTTTGGGAATCTAAATTAATTGTTTCAGTTGTGGCAACAACTTAACTACAATAAAGAGCTTTGTATTTCATTCTCATAAACTGCATCCTATATATATTCCAGTAGACTAAGATCTGAAACTCTTCATGGGCCACTCTTCCCAACCACAACTGTCAAGCATTAGCAGTGCATTTGACTCTGCACTGGAAAAGTTTACAAATTTTTCAAGTTTAGTATTCTAGGCTTCCTCTTTATTAATTTATTTCTACTTTTTGACCACCTCTCCCAGTTTGCTAGAATACTCAGTATTCTGTCATAACTCTTTCAGTGGTATGTTTTCATCTCTCCTAAAATGCATCAAAATATATTTTTTTTATAAAAAAGGCATCAGAATAGTTGGATAAAGTTCCACTAAGACTTGTGAAAGTACAATGCCTATATTTGTCAGATATTACATATATATATACAGTTTTTCATGTTAAAGTGATAAATGATCAGACTGAATTTGCTGACAGATTTTAATTTTAAACACAGAGAAGAAAAGTATCTTCATATAAAATGTTAAAAGAAAACAAAGATTATTCTTAATTAAAATTTCACACTCTCCCAGGCAAAAATAAAAAAGGATAAACAGTAGTGAAAAAACTTTACCTCTCTCCCACCTCTGCTTCTCAATAATAAGGCATTTGTGCTTCTAAATATGAGCAGATTGCAAATAGATGTAATAAATAAATAAATAAGAACTTTCTCTCATGCTCAATTACTGATTAAATAAAAAAGCAGTGAATTTTAAACTCAAAGCAAAGTGAACTCCTTTTCAGATGCCTATGCTTCATTGAATTCTTTACCTTAAACTTCATAAATGCTCAGGCACATGAGATACATGATGTTTAGCCCATTGATTTCTATGTAGAAATACCCAGATTACTTAGGAATGACTAATAGGTCTACACAAAAGAGTAAAATGCTATACAGGGACACCAGCTCTATTCCAGAGAAGCATGGTCTGTGCAGCAGCACCGTGCTCTGTTTATGCAGTTACAAAGCTTCTAAAGCTCCCTGTAGAAACAATTTTGGGAAACCTTTGAGTATACTAGCTTTGCATTACATATATTGGTGTCATTACATATATTGGTGTCATATAAACTATTTGCAAAGACATAATTGCCATTGGTTCTTCAACCATTCCCAACTCTAAGTCCAGCTACAGGCTTGGGCTACATGCGAGAGTGAGGAGGAGAAATTCATAGAATCATAGAATAGTTTGGGTTGGAAGGGACCTTTAAAGGTCATCTTGTCCAATACCCCTGCAATAAGGAGGGACATCTTTCCTATAGCCCCCTTTAATTATTGAAAGCCCGCAATAAGCTCTCCCCAGAGCCTCCTTCTCCAGGCTGAACAACCCCAGCTCCCTCAACCTATCCTCATAGTAGAGATGTTCTATCAGTCTCTCTCTGATCATTTTTGATTGTTTTTGTGGCCCTCCTGCAGACTTGCTCCAATAGGTCCATGTCTTTCCTGTGCTGAGGACTCCAGAGCTGGATGCAGTACTCCAGGTGGGGTCTCACAAGAGTGGGGTAGAGGGACAGAATCACCTTCCTTGACCTACTGGACACACTGCTTTTGATGCAGCCCAGGACACGCTTGGCTTTCTGGGCTGCAAGCACACATTCCTGGCTCATGTCCAGTTTTTCATCCACCAATTCAACTGAGTCAAGATTGTATTTCCTTCTCTCTCCTCCTCTTTTCCTACTCCTGAGCCCCAGTAACAGCTATGTTTGTCAGACTCAATCTTCACAGTATTTTCATGTAACCAAAATACAGTAATAATAGAGAAACAGAAAGGGGCATCACCTAAGCTCACAGCCGACAGTCTATTTCCATTTTAAAACCTCATAAAATGACCCTGATGTTAGCAAGGTTTCTAACTTAAAAGACTGGATATATTCCTTCTAGAGTTGACATCATAATCAGAACATAAACTTGGTACAGAACAAGAAAGTACAAGGAAACTTTGTCACTAATTTGTCTATGAGTAATAAAAATAGGTTTTCCAAAGATAAAGTGTTATTTCTTAGTAAGATAATAACTTTAAAAGTTTTGTTTCTGCAGCTTTATTCTCACACCAAGTTATATGAGGAGGTTCTATTTTGTAAACACAGCATTTTTTTTCAGGAAAATATGAAAAAAGACAAATGCTGATCAGCTTTAATTTTACCAGAAAAGGGTAAAAATGAAACCCAGGGGGTTTCCATGCTGATAGGTAATGAGTATATTGAATTCTTCTACTCTTGTCAATGTACACCTGACCAGCTGAAATCTGCTTTCAGATCTTGCTAACGCAAGCAGGAAATATATTTAAATGGGCTGAGAATATGTTGGAAAATCAGTTATGTGTGCAGATGGAAAAAGAGTGAGGTAAGTTCAAAATTTCTAAATTTCTAAAAGAAAACATAATTGCATTGTTATGATTTAGTTTATTTTGCCTTGTTATTTTGTGCTGTCCCTCCGAACACTAGGTAATCCCAGAAGTTGTATGACTAAGGATTCAGAAATGCTTTTCTCTGTGAAATTTTCACACTGTAACAAATTTAAAAAATAATTTAAAACAACTGATTTTTGGGGTTTTTAAACTTGGAAATCAAATGCTTGCTGCAGATCTGAAGTCTCAGCTTCCCAACTACCCCTGCAAACCTGAATGAGTCTAGGCCCAAAGAAGTCTTACTCAAGCAGATGCTTCCAGAACATCAGAAATGTGAAGCGTCCTGCTAGCTCAGCTGAAGGATTTGGATGCCCTGAATATCCTGACAAGGAACCCTCCTTCCATGGAGTATCCTGGCTAAAGATAGACCTCCAAGGTGATGAGGTATCCAGTTTTATAGCAGACAGTCTACATTTTCAGATTGCCAATGAGATAGGCTCGCTGGCAAGAAACCTTATCCTGGGAAATCTGCCTGGTTTCTGTCAGAAGATTCAAGAAAATCAACACCTTCCTACAAAATTTAACAATTTTGTCAAGCTGGCACTTTCTGATACAAAAACAGAGAAAAAAAAAAAAGTTCATTTTACTCATAAGTATTCAAAATTAAGAGATCTGAAAAAAAAATACAAAGATCTGTTCTTTTAGCAAGCTGCCTAAGTATGATTCAGTGTCGAGGCCGCCTCTCTGAACCCTGTCCTTGATATTGTCTCATTTATATAACTTTAATGAGGTTATCTTGCTTCATAGGTATATCTCCAATTTTGCATTACCAATTAAAATATAATTTAACCAGCAATGGGGTCTCAGATAATAAAGTATAACCTTGCAATTTCTAGGGGGGGATTATCAATTCAGGGTTTTTTTATTATTATTATTATTACTTCTTTGGAAGATTATATAGGACTCTTCAACTCTTCTAAGTATATAATAAAATCATCAACATAAGAAAATGTTGTTTTTAAGTAAATACATTTTCACATTGGTTTTCTCATACTTTTCAGCTACCATTGATGGCTCTCCTAAGGTATAACTCGGTCTTTGGTGGAGAAATGTATCAAATTTAAATGTATCAGTTTGAGCAACACGTTTTGGGAGAAAGAGACAAAATAACATCAAGAACAATTACAGTCAATATGGAATTATAAAATAACGTTGATTAAAATAGTGTCACACTTCTGTCAGGCAAAGTAATAATCAATTCCAGAACACATTCTAGATTTTTCAGATAACATCAAAGTCAAAGCCCAAGCGACCCATTAAACCCATCTGTCCCCATGTCGGCAAAAAAATACTTCCCAGTTTTATGGTCAATATGTTTCTATTATGTAGATGTGAGTGAACTTTTGACTTTGGAGAAGTCTCAAACCAAAAAAAATCATAGGTAAACTAAAAAAAAAAAACAACCAACAACTTTGATCATCCTGGTTATTTCTTCCTCATCTCTGATTTTGTGAGGCTTTAAAACTTCTTCCCTTTCCTAGATCTAGATGAATTTAATATTATTTTAAGAAGATGTATTATCCTGGGCGTATTTCAAGTGTTCCTAGACCATCAGACATAATGCATTTATCATCATTTTATTACACCACTCCAAACTTTACAAGACTTAAAAAAAAACCCTATATAAACCATATAGCTAGCTCAAAAGAGAAAATAAAATGTGGGTCTGTGTCAGATCAGAGGTACCAGGATTTTAGATGGTTTATGTGTTCTTTATATTGCAGAAATTGGTTGACAGGTATGACTTTAGTCTTCATGGTGCATTTATGATAAAAAAGAAAACCCAGCAGAGTGTGGAGTGTCCAGAGTGTGGAAAATCTATGAATTTTGTCAAGACCAAAAAGTGGATTTATTCATTTATTTAATCTAAAGCTTTACTTTTCACTTAGCCCTCTGTTAAGTAGGGATTATACTTTATTACAATTATAGAGTGAATTATTCATCTGATGGGCTGTCTTTGAAAATCTCTATCCAATTCCATTTCCAAAATAAGTTGCCAAAATATGTTCCATAATGGTCTATAATGCTGATTGTTCTCACAACTCTGGCATTCAACTTCACCAGGCAATCTTTCAAATACATTTTTAGCTACTACAGTAGGCATTTCTGATAGTATTTCTATCAATAATAATGTTAATTTGGCCTTTTATTCATGATTTTCTATACAGGATTTTAAAAACCTTTTATGAAGATTTTCTACTTTCCCACTAAAGAGTGACTGCATAAGATGCTGCTCTCTGGTAAAACTATATTCAATCCTCTGTTGTTTCACCAGCTGAAGTGTGTGTTCAGGGTTAGTGAGTGAGCTAAGACCTAGACCTTTGGTTTTTGATGAAAGATTTCATAGACAAGAGTCCTTAGCTATGAAATTGTGTTCATTAAAGCTTGAATCTGCTACATTTTTCCTCCTAAGACTCATAACAAAGCAAAAAACCCTAAAGAATAATAATACTTCGGATTCAGATCCCCTACTATGAAAGTGCAAAGAGGAAGCTGTCATTTCAAAGTGCTTTCCATTCTTCAAAGCCTCTAGACAGTTCTAATGAGGCTTAGAAAACTTTAAGAGAGATTTTTTTTAATTTAAATTTTCAAATAGTAAGCCTTGACTGCAAAATAGTTGTGAGCTTGGTTAATATAAGAACAGCAAATATTGTCTGTATTGTGCTCTTACGTTTCTGCCATTGTGTGCTTGCATTGTGTGATTTAACTGTGTGAATGGAAATGTGATTTGAAGTCATTGGTTAAAAATAATTGAACTGACTACAACTTTATATATATATATATAAACATTTGGATGGTTAGTGAAACTGTTTTCCTTTAATGCATCATTTGTAAAAGGAGGAGATAAAAAAAAAGGCTGAATATTCTTTCCATCCATATTCTAAAGAAAAGAAAAATTATCTATGTCTCTTTGCATGTGTAGGTTCTTCTGCCAGTACATTTCAGTCCATTGTCTTTTAGCTCTCTAGAGTACTTATGTTCTCTTTTTGGAACTAAAAAATAAACCCAGCCACTCTGTAGCCTTATTTCTTTTTTTTGTTTTGTTTGGTCATACAAGTCAAGCCAGTTAATCTCCTGTCCATTCTCCTGGTAAACTTCATAGCCCTTCTCTGCATTTATTCCTGTAAGATTTATTATGAATTTAAGTTAATCTTTCAGGAATCTGACTATATAGTACATTGCATTTTGAAAAATGTAATATAGATATGCCATGATATTAGTGCTTTAGAATACCCCTCTTGATGGATTTCATAGTTTATATTTGTACATTTTACAGTTCGTAACTGTTGTGACTGTAATGTTTGTTAGGTCTTTGAATATAATAGTGAAATTATGAAACTCTCATAATTTAGGCAGTATATTTTAATACTGAAAAAACCCAAAAACTTCTAAATACTTACTTATTATTTTTTATAGTGAATGATTGCAAAGCAAATGAAATGTGTTAATTTAGCATGCTCGAGAAAGATGTTTTAGGGCATCTGGCTTGTCAAAAGCTGAGAATCAAGGAGCCGAGAAAGTCAAAACATGCAGAACTAAAAATCAACATATACACAAATCAAAGAAAGAGAAACAGAAATGGCAGTTGGTCACTTACTTAAAGAACACCTATTTATTCACCACAGTAATTTAAGTCTACATAAGTTTTATAATCTGTGAGATCAATTTTCTAAAACAATATCTATTGTCGTGAAAAGAGGATTTAAATATGTATGCTAATGTCTTTTTATTGCATTATAATAACAGTTAATTATGTGCAGAGGATCTGAAACTGAAGAAATATCTGAAGGAAATTTAGAAAAGTTGAGAAATTTTTCAATTTGTCAATACCAAAAAGAAATATAAAAATACTTTTGTCAAAATTCCATATTTAAAAAGTCTTGATTTAGTGATTTTTTTAAAGCCTAGTTAATTTATTTTCCAAAATTTAAGTTTAATAATCCTGCCTGGCCATTAAGGAGAATAGAAAGTTAAAAAGAGTCCTGTGTTGGATATGCATGGATGGTTGCAGGTACAGAAGAACGAACATAGAGCATTTCTTGGTTTTCGCTGTTCTTGTAAAATTTATTCTCTTTTAAAAGCATTCAATGATTTTCATATGTGAAATTATAGCAACCTGTCTGGCAGATTCTCCTTCAAAGTCATTATTCTAAAAAGCACCACAGTTTTCCAACTGCATGAGATGTTATTCTCCCATTTAAAAAAATAAAACCTTTTCATTCTTTAGCATATTATTATTCTGTGACTTTTTTTTTTAAGCAGAAAATGTCTTTATTTTTTCATATCTTTGAGCACTTTCCAATCCTTACGTTATCTTCCATTTATTGTAACTGTATACTTTCAGAAGCTGTTCTTTGGAGATGTTAAACAGCTGCCGCTCTCAGTGATTTCTGCTGAAGAAAGAATATTGTAGAAATATATCTAATGTGTTCTTCCTATCATTGTTTTGGGAGGGAAAAGTGCTGTGAAGACAGTTAAATTACTCTTCATATGTAAAAGCTTTATTGTAAAAGAAGCACCAAATGCTTTTAAGGCTTTCTAGTATACCAGTGACTATGATTGTGTTTTATGGACTTTTATGAGTTTTTTCCAAGTCACATCCACTTTGTAGAGATGTTTTTGCATACCAGAAGTAAGACTTGAGGTTTCCTGGTCCCTTTTTGGCATCTCTTCATTATGGCAAAAACAAGCAAGTAGATGAGCCTTGTCTGTGTGGTCTGAACACATCACACAGTGACTCCTTTCCAATTTAACCTTGTAAAAATGAAATATCTACTCTAAGCTATTCTGATATGCTTCTTCCCTGAAGCCCTCTTCTTTCGAACACTCCGCTCACATATCGTATGTTTTTAATCCATGCAGATTCAGAGATCTCCAGGGCAAACACTGGCTTGTTCTTTGCATGCACGTTTTACTGTAAATCTGTGTCCAGATCTCCAAGAAGTCCAAAGAATCTCTAAGGACTTCCAAGTTTTACCGTTTAGATCAAACATCTAAAATTATTCCTAACTCAAATGTTAGTCTTTTTTTTTCCAAATTGTGAATAAAGAAAAAAGTGTACTGATTGACAAATATAAATTGTGAATGTGAAAGTATATTGCTCTCATCAATATGTAATAATTTTAGGAGTGGAACACACTGAACATGATTTCCTGATTATACGAAAATTGCATGTTTCTAGATTCAGTATCACATTATTTCATTTTGTCTGTATGTATTGAGGCTACTCATATATGACAGTTATACTGTGTCACAACTAGGTTTCAGGGCTCTTAGGACTAACATATATGAACACTGAATGACTATTTCTATAAATCCTAGAACATGTGAGACCTAATTCTCTGCAGAATTCTCTCTTCTTTCCTCCATTTGTTGGCTGGTGTTCTCAAGACGACTGACCTCATCTATGATTCTGACCATTCTATGATTCTATCATCTCTGACTTCATATGGAAGGATAAAGGAGAGGCAGAGAGGAGAAACAGAACAGTCTGAGTTACTTTTATGTTCATAAAAAATGCAATAATGTAGTATGTTAGATATCTCCTAGAGATGCCTTAGTGTGAAATGATTGCAGTCTATTTAGGAAACCTGATATAAATGCTAATTCTTCCCCAAGGGTTTACCGTCTAGCACACAACTTCATAAACAGATGAAACAAACAAACAGGTTAGAGTTTTACTTGCCGTTATTAGATTGTAGTGCATTGTTAATTTGCATTGATTTTTACTTTCTTCAAAAACCCTGGAGAAGGCTCTGGGGAGAAGAAAACTTCTAGAAGGCCTATAGAAGCCTTCCACTACCTGAAGGGGGCTACAGGAGAGATAGGAGGGACTCTTTATGAGAGAGTGGAATGACAGAATGAGAGATAAAAGTTTTAGACTGAAAGAGGGGAGATTTAGATGAGATCTCAGGAAGAAACTCCTTCCTGTGAGGGTCGTGAGACCCTGGAACAGGGAGAAGCTGTGGCTGCCCCATCCCTGGAGGGGTTCAAGGCCAGGCTGGATGGGGCTTTGAGCAACCTGGTCTGATGGGACGTGTCCCTGCCCAGGGCAGGGGGGTTGGAACTGGATGATCTTTAAGGTCCCTTACAACCTTAAACCATTCTATGATAAATATTGAATTTCAGAGCAATGGACATTTTAGAACTTCATAAAACTGGTAAGTGAAGAAACTACAAGGAACTGAATAGGGAAATAGTTATTCAGTTCTCTTTAAATATATTTAAATTATCACATTCACAAATTACTCATAGTTCCACAGAAAAGGAATGCCTAAAGCAAACTAAATTCAGAGAACTTTTTGAAACATAAGTTTGAATCCCTGCTTAGTGTTCTCAGATAGAAGTGTAAAATAGGCTTCAAATAGAGTAATTAATACTGTATAAATAATCATCTCTAAGGTCACTTTTTTTTCCTGAAGTAGTCCTGCACAGCTTCAAATTACTTCCCTCACTGTCTCCACTTCCTTTCAAGGAGAAACTAAGGTACAAACTCTTACTGAGCCCTTAGGGTTCAATTCACCTGAAAAGTAGCTGAAGCCTTCTGAACTGAGCAAGTCTGTAATAAAGTGGCAGGTGGTGTCTTCGTGGCAGTTTGACCTGTTCAGCTGCAAGGTTACTTGGCATGCAAAGTGCGCTTTTGTTATATCGATGTAAATTTGGTCCTGGCAAGTGGCAAGGGAAAACAGGACAGTATTGTAGGAAATGGAAAAAACAGAGGTTTTACAGGTGCTTTTTAAAGAAAACCACATTAAATTATTTAATGGAATAAACAGAACCAAGACCACCTCTTATGTCCACAGCAAAAATACATTGTGCTAGTTTTTAAAGAATGATATGTAAATTTAGACCGTGCATGGATAACTTAGGAAGAAATTCTTCTCTCTGATGGTGGTGAGACACTGGAAGAGGTTGCCCAGAGAAGCTGTGGCTGCCCCATCCCTAGAGGGGTTCAAGGTCAGGCTGGATGGGGCTTTGAGCAACCTGGTCTGGTGGGAGGTGTCCCTGCCCATGGCAGGGGGGTTAGAACTGGATGATCTTTAAGGTCCCTTCCAACTCTAACCATTCTGATAACAGTAAACCACAGAAGGAGCAGGGTGCAACATCACTTATAATTGTGACCTTTTGATGGGTTTGATCTAAAACATATCATAATAACTAGGAATCTCTTTGTTCATTTAATGGGCTTTTGCCATAATAAACCTGCCTTTTTAAAGTGCAGTGGCAGTGCCAGAATATAACATTTTTCTGGAAAATACATGTACTTGTCTTTGTTGAAACCATATCTTTCTGAGTAAAACATTTAAGATAGTGGTATGTAGTAAGATAACATTTTCTAATGAAGTATCAGACTTTCACATTATTTTATTAAATGTTAAGATATATTTAACTGAGAAATATTTCTTAAGGTCCTTCAAAAAAAAGTGGCAGTGAGGTTCTTTCCTCTGACTAATTAGTACCCCAGTGCCAAATGTTTCTCAGAATGGCTATTATACTGCCAAAACTTTTACATAGGTCTATTTATGCTAAACCAGACCTTCGCCTTATTGTGGACGAATACACAGACTTTCCTGTCACTCACTCTTCTGCATTGTAAAGTATTAAGCTTTCATTTTGAGAACTTTTTCTTCTGCTGTTAGATAGGATTTTTAGGTGTTGATTGTTGAAATTAAACTACCGTTGCTATGCTTAACACAGAGGAACATGGTATCAGGGTCGCTTAGTTGCCTTGCCAGGGGTGTGTGTTCTGGTAAGGTCTATCATGTTTTGGCCATGTGCACGTAACAACTAACAAAGATTAACACTTAGGTAGCATAGTGTTAACATTATAAAAGGTAGTCCCCATTTAAGAAGATGGAACTATCACTCGCATTGTTCTTTGCCCTGTTGGAGCATAAAAAAGTGAAAAATTATGTATGTTTGATTAAAAGGGTGTACGGTTAAATAACCTTTCATCAACAATAAATGATCTTAGAGAGATTCTAGTTCCAACAGAGATATCAGTATCTTTTTAGTCTAGCACCATTTCCTTCAGCTTCCTGGGCATGAAACCCAAGTCCTTAATCACTGGAAGTCCCTGACACATAAATCTAGATAAAGAGACCTAGACAGTGTCAGGAGCTTTATAGAGACTGATCTTGCTTCCAACAAGGTAATCTGGTAGACCTTTTCAAAGACTGTTCAGTAGTTTTGTTCCATTAAAACCGTACAAATCTGATTTGAGTGTTGGTTTTGTTGAGCCATTACCTATAGAAAGAGAGGGCAAGACAAAGCAGACTCTGCCTCCAGTCTAAGGAGGGAAGAGACATCTTCGTGTGGGAGGGGGCTACGGAAAATTTCTAATAGAAGAGTATGAGGAGGGATTCACAAGGAAGGAGGATTTATTCCATGAGTAAAGAGGGGATTCTTGAAGACGCCTAAGAATAAACTAGGGTTTGTCTTCTACAGACTGTGGCAATTGCCCATGTGTTGTCAAAGCAGCAACTGACCTCCAGGATTTTGAGTTGGTGTTTTCATGTTATAGCTGAAGAGATATTAAAGAAATTTTCAAAACCAAATAAGAATACCTTCTGAACCTTGATTAAAGTTAAATTATGTATATCCCCTCCTTTTTTTATTTTTTCTTTTCAGTTTATAGGTGAAATAATAAGAAAGTAAAGTTCTTTTAAGAAGTCTGTATTTTTTCAGTTTCCATCAGCAATAATTGTTTTGATGACCATAAGACAACTTTCCAATCATATGATCAACTGTTGTGTGAAGTTTCAGAAGTTATTGATCATAGTCCAAGTCAAAATAATTCTAAGAACCCATTAATAAACAATATATTTCAATATAATCTATTATTTGCTTCAGTTCAATACAAACCATGCTCTTCTGTATCTTAGTCTGAATGAATTTATTTTTAACAAGATTTTTTTATTCTGTGAACTTAAAAAGCTTAATTTAGTTTAGAAGAAAATATTTCATGTTATTCAGAAGTTATTTTACTCCTTTTTTAAAATTTACTCTTTTTTTTCGTCCTGGGTTTTTGTTTAGTTTTGCTATTTAAGCTTCTTTATGTAAAGAACAAAGTACAAATATAAAAACATTTATTTTCAGGTTGTGAAAATAAAATGTACTGGCCTTTCCAAATGGAGTCATTTTACTGAAAAAGTAAAATGTTTTGATATTTTCAAAATATTACCCCTTATTTTTGCAGGGGGTCATCTGAAACTATTCATCGAGTTTAATTTATTTCTTAGACAAGTCCAATTAACTTCTGGCTTAGCAGATTTACTTCTTATAAAACAAGTAGTATAATCTTAAAGCTAAAAAAATCAGAAATATAAGTATAGATTTATTTAATTATTAAAGCATAGCAATAATCTCATGTTCTTATGGTCATTGTTTCAATAGGATTTGCCAACCTAATTCAGGAATAAATCTTCCCACTGTTTTATGCACGCTACATGTATCAAATACATGAATATCTGTATACAAAAGATTGACATATTCCTGTCAATCATAAAATAATTAAATATTCAAATACTTCATAAGCTTGATTTTAGATCACTTTTATGATATTGTAAAGCAGCATTAAAACAGTTGCAGGCTCTTAGAAAATATTTTTTCTTGGGGAAGGAATAGATAGATATTTTTTAAAAATGCTCCAAACTGTATGATGAATTATTGCTCTCCTTCTCTGCATCTGTCTTAAAGTTGGTAGTGTCTGTGAAACCTCATTGGATTTTGCCTCTTTAATGGCTTATTTAGTTCTTTTAATGATATGAAGAGCATTAGCCAGATTGAAATCTTTCTCTCTTAACGTGTTTCCCCTTTCTATCTCTAGGCTTGACGTTCATTGTCTTTTCAGCTATTTAAACATGAATCATTCTAAGAGCCAATGCACTAAATGTCCACATAAAGATAAATTCCAGCAAAGCAGTTTCCTCCTTATCATTCGGTTCTCAGGGGCTTTGCTTTCCAAAGGCAATAACAGTTTCTGCCAAAATATTTGTCCCCAGTCCAAGTTATTTATCAAGTGCAGCAAATGTTTTATCCAAAGCTGCAAAATTAAGAAGAGTATTTAAGACAGCAGGTAAATTATTAAATCTCCTTCCTTAACCCAGCCTACCAAAAGTGCAGAACTAGAAGTGACAAGAATCCCACAGAAAATACTTTGATTAAGTGTAAAGTCAATTAAGACATTCACAGGACTATTATCTTTCATCCATCTGTTGAATAAAGGAGTTCATAACCATTTAGTGGCATTTTCTTTGTTTATACTTTTATGTGATTCTTCTACTGCTGCATGTGATTTAGGGCCAAAAAGACCCTAAAAGGGTAAGATTCAAAAAAGTAGTTTAAAAAATTTGTCCATACTGATGAATTGCTTACATATAATATATATGTATATATAAATTCCTATATAATTAGATGACGATGAAGGTATGATAGCAGCTGTTCTTATACATGTATTTGCAATGTGGGTAGGCTGGACTGGATAAGTGACAAAGAATGACATATTAACAAGCCAAACATCTCACAAGACTGGGGATCTGGGAGATCTTTATCTCCCAGAGATATCATAGAGCGCATTCATGGTGCTCTTCTCTTTAGACGGACAGAAGCTAAAAGAAAAAGTCTTCTTGAATTGTTGGAAAGGTTATTTTAAGTAAGAGAGAGAGAAAAAAGAGCCTTTCATAAAGGACGCAGAAGATCCCTGAGGGAGCTCATAGAACAGTGAAAGCAAGTTTTGATATACTACTAATAGATAAGTACAACAATTCCATTATTAAGACCATGTGACTATAATGTCTCCCCAGTTTATATTTAAAAGCTGATTTTAACTTGTTTTAAAATTTCAGAATTAGCAAAATGCTGTATTCCCAGGTACTATTAAAGTTTAGCTAAAATAGGAGAGAAAATTAGTGGGAATGTTAATAGGATGGCAAACTTAATATTGTGGGAGGCATACTAAATATATTTTAATATAAGACTTAATTTTCCAACAAGACTTTGACAAGACTTATTTAATGTAGCCTGAATCTTTACCTTTCCTGTAAAATCTAGAGCAGATGAGTTATTATGGACCAAAATGTGGAGTATTAGGTTCATCATAAAATGGTGTAGTAGTAAACACCGCACAGGTTGAGTTTGACATATGAAATGTGGGCTCCTTTTGTAACTTGATGATTGTTTCTATTTTTAGTAAATAGGATTTAAGTACCTGCTTTGTTCCCTCATAATTTCAACATCTGTGGAAGGTTCCTTGTGCTTTGTCATTTCGCAGAAGTGCTAGCAAGAGTCTCTGCCAGCTTCATTTATCACTGTAGCACTTGGTACCGCGTTTTGAATTGATTGTTTCAAAGATGCAGCCTATGCTGAGTTCAGTAGGTAATTTTATGCATTGTCTGAAATGTCTTGCTTCGTGGTAATAATAAAATCTTTTTCTAAGATATTTATCAAGGTCTAAGTAATAAAACAGTTTGGAGTACGTTTCAGCTTCTAAATTAAGATACATTACATTTTTCAACAGAGACTGAAAACCCTCTATAGTGTTCCTCTAAGGAGCATCTCAGCTGTTTGAACTGTAGTGGTTAATTTTGCAACAGAAGTCAGGATTTCTAAATTGCAAAGGAGAAACATGTGCGCTACAGCACTGACTGATAATAAAATTCCTAATATGTTGCCTCTTCATAAAAATAAAGGATTTCTTATAACTTAATTGACTTTGTTGTCTTTTTAAGCTTCTCTAGAGGCATAGAGGCTGCTTTTTAAACCACAAAAGTTTGCCTGCAGGCTGCTGCAGAGGAGACTGGTTTTGTATATTACATACCACAGAAAAATATGTATATTTTGGAAATGTATAATGCAGCATATTGTACTGAGGTGGACATTTAGAAAGATCATACCAATAATGGTCCAAAGTATTTTACTTCCAGGAAGGTTTTGGATATGGGAGTTTAAATTCATTAACCTTGAAGAAATCTATTTTAAAGTCTGTCATTAGCTTCACAGGACAGTCATAATTTTCAATGTTATGAAGAGCCTTTTTCAGCTGGGAATTAGAAAGGCTTTGTGAGCATGAGAGAGATGTATCCTCACCCACTGCCTGTCTTTGAGCCATGATCTTGTAAAAACTCATATATTTATGAAACACTGGGTGATTGCATGGTCTCAAAGTTAGTTTGTCAGATTGAACAGCAAATACTTAGCAATATATATTAAAGAGGAATGATGTAGGATGAAATTGACTCTTTTTAATGGTAAACTTCTCTGTCCCATTTTTATTGCTATGTAACACTTAAAGATATGAAGAATATTTCTGTCTTTGACGGTAGCAATTATTTATTTCTTTGGCTTATGTTAGAGCTTGTAATATTTATTATGGAAGTCTCAAAGCTGTGTTGATTTTTTTCTCGATTAAACTTTCTTTCATTAGTTGTTCATTGTCAAACTATTGTAGAGGAAGTGTTTCTGTATGCTTTATGATTCTTAACAAATTCATAGAATCCTAGAATGGTTTGGGTTGGAAGGGACCTTAAAGGTCATCCAGTTCCAACCCCCCTGCCATGGACAGGGACACCTCCCACCAGACCAGGTTTCTCAAAGCCCCATCCAGCCTGACTTTGAACCCCTCCATGGATGGGGCAGCTTCTCTGGGCAACCTGGGCCAGTGTTTCACCACCCTCACAGGAAAGAATTTCCTCTCTTCTTCAGGGTGAACAACCCAGCTCTCTCAGTATGTCCTCATAGCAGAGGTGCTCCATCCCTCTGACCATCTTCATGGCCCTTATTAAATACATGATGAAAGTTCCAGTAGCAAGGAACACTAAATTTACCTCTTAAATCAGGAACAGGAAGAGTAACAGATTTGAATATATCTTTCCATGTACTATCTTTTTTCTGATGCCAGGGTGGTTAGGATATAGCTGAAGAACTAGGTGAAGTTAATTCTGGGGTTCAACAGTAGACACATTTCAGAACCAGCCACAAGTGTTAATGGATGAGAGTGAATTCAAATGCAAATGACTGAGTTTAACATGTAGGAAAGTATTTTACTTCAGAATAAAGGTCAAATTGCAGAAGAACTGTAGTTTTCTTTTATTAATCTTTAATCCCAAGACTTAGTGTTCTGGACTTAGTGTTCTGGAATTAAAAAGAAATAGTAAAGTAGCTTTTTTATTGGCTGAGTTAGGTGTTAAAGATAAAATACTTAAGTACTTTTTGAGAAGTCTGTAGTGTCCTACAGATATTGGAAAAGGCCAAATAAAAGTTAAAGCACAAAAGTCACTTTTCTTCCTTTTAATGTTTTTGTCCAGAACCTGAGTATGAGACATGACATGGTGTAGTACACACCTTCCTGCAAAAATAATATGTAAAAGAAGTAAGGAGTTCTAGTAAATTTTTTTTTTATAACATTTCTATTGCAAGAATGAGATTAGCCCCAAAGAGTAAAAATGCTTCCTGTCCCTGCAAATAAGGCCGTTCTCCATTTTCTGGCCATAAATTCAAAACTGGTTGGAGAGGCTAAGATAAGGGAAAAAAAAAAAAAAAAGAAGGAAAAAAAAAAGAAGTCAAGATCAGCTTGAAAATCTTCCCTTGAAAATCTACATACCTACATCAAATTTAATACGTCCCCCCCAAAATCTTGTCTCTGCTGAGAAAAGTATGTTTTCCGTCTCAGAAATTATACTTGAAAACATGTGTTCTTTTTTTTTTCAGATCTTTTCTCAGCTGGTTTTTTTTTCATTCTTTTTGTGTTTACAGTTTTATTTAGATACATCCATCATTTTTCTTTTTCTTGCTCTTTCTATTCTTGTATCTTGGTAGTCTATCTGAAATCTCTACTGCATACAGGTTATTGTAACAATATATCATCTGATTAGTTTTGTTTATTACAGCACAAACCTTTTTCTGTAAATTGAGGTACAACACATACAGTTCATATACTTGGGGGGTTTTGGCAAGTCAACAGCAAGAGAAAGCAACAGGTAGTTGTAGTTGGAGACTCCTTCCTGTAGGGAATGGAGGCCCCCATCTGCCAGTTCCTCTTACCATCTAAAGAGGCTTGTTCCTTGCAAGAGGTTCAGCTACCTGATGATGTGGAGAGGCTGCTGAAGCTTGTCTAGCTCTTGAATTAGTATCTGCTGTGGTTCACCCACATGAGCACATGATAGTGCACTCCCCCTCCCCAGCCATCAACCTGACCTTTATCACCTGTAACCCTGTCCAAGCAATAACCACTGTGGGAGTCACAAGAGGTCCATCTAGTTGTGATTGTTCCATCCGGCTCAACATGGTTTTGGGGAGATGCATAGCACCAGAATAGCCAAAGGCTAACTTGAGCAATATTGGTGCTGTGGTCAATATGCAAATATAGGTCAATCATCTTGCCCCTATAAATAGTGAACAGCCCAAGAGCCTTTTGAGGGCTCTCCTCTACAGCAGTGGGCAGCCTGATAACATCTCATCTTGAGTGGGGACACCTCTCAAGGTTATTTCTCAAGATTAAGAGATTCCTTGCCACAACAGATCCTCGGTAAGTGACTAACAGCATGATAAGTGTTGAAATTCTAGCTAAGTGATATAAAAGATTGATTGCGCTTATATAATCCTGTAGTCATAAACTATTGACCAAGTCTGGAACTAGGATTGGATCCAGCAAGAAGGTTCTTTTCTGAACCTTGTGACTCAGCAGGAGGGTCTCCCTGATGGCTTGGCTGACCCTATCTTCTATGCAGTAAATAACCAAGTGTGTCGTGCTATTGAATCTTATTAAAAGACTGTCGCATTCACCACCAAACTTTGTTAAATTCTTGTTTTATATCAATAAATATATTGCTGCTTCTCTCCACTAGTTAGGTGCTTTGTTTCCATCTGCAACAGTGATACTTGTGAGGGCAGATGTCAACCATGTCAAGTGGCTTCACAGATCTGGTTGTGAGGGTGAAGGCCATGGGAGTCAACAAAGTTTGTCCTCAGTCCTGATGGTAAAAGGGAAAGGCTTCGTCAGGAGCAATGGGTATCACAGGTCAATAACTACTTGGAGAGCTGGTGTCAGAGATTTGTCTTTGATATCACATGACCCTTTTTAAGAATTGAGGACTGATGAACAGATCTAGTTTTTAGGATACAAAAGTGGAAGGAAGTAGTAGTGGAGGAAAAAGGAAAGAAATGAAGACCCCAATTCTTAAGCTGACCTTTCAAAATGAAAATTTATCGATATTTTACGAACTAGCAAATGTGTTCTTGTCTCATCAAAAGTGTATTTTCCACAACAGTTATACCTTTTGTATATTAATAAATTCATATATTTTCCCTTTTCTTCTGCCCCCTTTTTCACATATTTGACATGGAGACGTAGTCTTCCAAAAACTTTGAGTGTGTATTATGTGTCTTATAAAGATTCAAGGTTGATATCACAATTTAGCCTTGATGAACAGTGAGAAAGTCATACATATTAGCAATTAGTGAAAATTCTTCTTCTTGGGTATATGGTAATCATAACTGCCTGAGGCTGGATGGTATGTTGATAATGACAGGAATGTGCTTTATACAAGAGAAGAAAAGAAGTACAGAGATGAGAAAGAATGCAGATTTAGGGAAGTGCAATGACATGAAGGAAGGTGCATATTTTCATTATCTCACAAGAGGATGCTTTTTTTTTTAACCCCATCTAACTCATTTTCTCTGCTAATTTGCCAGGGAAAGGTGCTTGGGGGCAAAGGAGTTGCACTCCACTAAAGGCTACAATAGTTCAATATGTAAGTTGTACTCAGGATATCATCACATTGTCCATTTCATGCATATTTAACATGGATATTGCACAAGCCATTTAAAAGGAAATATATATCTCTTCCTCTTTGTACGCATGTTGCCACCTAAGGAAAAATCTCTCCACCGGACTTCTTGCAAATGAAGCCCATTCTGGGCTTTCACTTGAAGATGCCCTGGGAGTGGTGTTTTAACAGGATATTTATGTTTAGAAGTGACTGAGGACAAGACAGCAGTGGGTATGACAAGTTATTGCAGAATTGATCTGCTGTAACACGAGGATCTATGTAAACTACAATATATATTCATAAAATTAGACAAATTCATTTAACAAGTAAAGATAAATGATCATGTAAAAATTGACTGAGCAACCAGAATCGAAGGGTAATGATCAATGGCTAGACATCATCAGTGACCTGTAACAAATGACATACCTCACGGGCCAATGCTGGAACCAATAGTGTTCAATATCTGAATCAATGATCTGGATGATAACATAGAATTCATGCTCAGCAATATTGCTATGTAAGGGGAGTGGCTGATATACCAAATGTCAAAGCTGCCGTTCAGAGGGATCTGAAGAAAGCTGACAAATGAGCCAATATAAAACTATTAAATTTCAGCACGTAGAATGTCAAACTTCTGCACTTGGGGTAAAATAAATACTATGCATCCGTACAAGTTAGAATACTGGATAAATAACCATGTACCATGCATCTGGGTATGATTCCCTCTTATCATCTCCCTGTCTCTAGTTCCTTGAAGTTTAGAGATTACCTCAGCCAATGTTGTAATCATTCTTCCTGGAAGAAGTTGTAGGGAACTTCAGCAGCAGAACTAACACTGGACAAAAAAAGTCAATGATTTCCTGAAGCTTTTGATTCTATTTTGGTTCTGTAGATTGGAAATATGTATGATATCACAAGCAATGGCTCATATTCACTTCAACTACATGTTAAAGGAGACAGGGGCCTACGATGGGCTTTGAGGAATTTCACAGAGTTTTTATTAAAATAAAAATTCCCGCAGTAAATCTCTAACACCAGCAGCCTGCTTCAAAGATTACTGAAAGCAGCGTTCAAGGAACTGGTGAGAATGATATTTCATTTTAGTGGCAGATCATTGTTTATATGCATGGAATGGTCAGTAAATATGTAGAAGTAGCAAGAATGTGTATATTTGTATGTTCATAAGCACAAGGAGGGACATGAGCAGAAATTTACTGAGGGACTGTGATACAAAACCAAAATAATCAAATTACACTTATATGACATCTCAGAAGTAGAATAATAAACAGAAGACTTTAAGTGGAAATATATTTTGTGAGCTCCTGATCTGGATGAATCTTGGCCTTTTAATTGAGTGATAGAGGGTACTATTCTGAAGAGATGAAGAGGGATGGTGATGGATGTACACTGATCTGTATCAATGGAATGGATGAGGAAAACAAGCAAATTGTTTTCTAGTATAACCAAACCTCAGTCATATATTTAGTAATGTGTAAACTGTAATTAATGATGGGAAACTTCATACATTATTCTCAAAAGAACTTGGAAGTCATGGGGAAAAGGCAAACGAACTTTAACAAATACCTTATCACAAAAGAGGTGTATTGCCAGATTAAAGTTGATACTGTGGGCTCATTTTATTTCCATCATATGCTGTTTGGAAGACTTCTCTTCAGATTAGTCTTAATTTGTTCTCCTGGGTGTGAAGACCCCACTATACATGTAGTTTGTACTTTCTGAAGAAGTATCATCTCACAAATCCTTGCTTTCTTGAGTGTGGACTCACTATTATTATAATAAGTGACAATAAGTAATATTACTTATTATTATTATTACTCTTATTATTACCCCCATCCAAGCTGAAGTGTAGACATAGCCTTAGACAAATAACTTAATTCTGGAACTCTTAATACTTGTCTTCTACTTCCCAAGTCTCTAGACTTCCCCTTTCTTTCTTTCCCAAGCTTTTCTGTCAACTGCTGTGAAGGCTATAAATGATGTTCGAGTTTGTGTTTTTGGTTGCTTGTTTGTTTATTTTTAAGGTGGTTAGACCTCATGCAGTTAGATTCTAAGATGAGGGAGTGAGAAATATCTAACAATTGTCATATCAGGCTGCCTTTGTCATGAATAAATAAGTACTGTAGTTGTCTTGGAGAAACATCGTATCCTCTGAACTACCTCTGTGCTCTGCAGATTGATGGCTTTATTGATTTACAATAAATATAATTAAGGAACCTGTAAGTA
Source organism: Scolopax mira (assembly GCA_004320125.1). NCBI lineage: Eukaryota > Metazoa > Chordata > Aves > Charadriiformes > Scolopacidae > Scolopax > Scolopax mira. The sequence goes on along the minus strand of BJBW01000482.1, from coordinate 132,678 downwards.
TTTGATTAAAAGTTAAAATGGTTTCTGAAGACAAAACAAAGCTCATCAACAAACCCACAGAAAAAGAAAGAAAAACAGTAAAAGGACCCAGTGTCAGCTTTAACTGTTTGGAGGGTTGCTAATTTGTTTTAATGTTGAGGGTAAATAAGCTTCTCCTGCAGCACAGGTGCTGCCACCATAAGTACCTCCTCACAATGAAGATGAGGTAAAAGTAAGTAATCAGAAATAGTCAGAATGTAAGTTAAGTCTGCTTCTGGGCAGGCATAGATATGCAAACTAAGCAGCAGAATATTGCAAAGGCTTTTGTTAAGAGTTTTGGAAAACAAAAACTTGTGGACAATTTTGTAGGGGCGATTTCTGAATGAGATATTTGAGCACATTTCCAAAACTCGAGAACAGGTTTTTTTCATTATTCACATTTCCTTCCAAAGAACACACTTCATTTTCAAACCATTGAAAGTTGACATGCAAATATGTAAAAATATTTTGAAAGATTGCACATTTATTGAAAGAGCAAACACATTTGAAAGGGTCCAGTTTTAACTGTATATAGGTCCTTCATTTATTTTGCATTTTAGAATTACAGAGTTCTTTTTTAAAAAAAGTGAAAATGTAATTTTTTCCCTCTTCCTTACAGATTGCTACGTACTTACTGCACTCAAAAAAAATTCATCATACTTTGAAAGGAAGGAGTAAATATGAAAATAAAACAAGACCTTGCTGTATTTAGAACAAATTTGAAGAATCACCTCCATTGAAAAAAAACTTTAAAAGCTTTACAGTGACAGACCTCGTAGGCCACACAGCCCGTGTGAAATTGGATTCAGTGTGATTATTTCTGGGCAATAATTCAGAGCAAATAACATCAAGAAAGGCTTGCATAAATCCTGACAGAAAAAGTGGATTTAAATCAAACTAATAGGTTGCAAAACATATGAAATATGCTTTGTACTGTGCCTTGGAGACACATGGCCAAATCCATATTCAAAAAGTAAAAACAAACCAGAGTGATTTGAAGAATAAATTACTTGTCATCGTGATCTTTAAAAATGCCAGAATTTAATGCAAAAATATAATCCTAACATTTATTGCAGCAAAAATAAATGTCAACATATTAGACTTAACTGGCTAAGCCTTGTGGTAGCATTTCTACAAAGTGAAATGAACATGACAAGTTGTATTTCACGTTTATTAGAATGCGATTTGGTCTTCTTTATCATAAGCAGTAGATTTAAACACTTTATTTTAATTTACTTTACTGTATTGAGTAAAACATTGACTCAGATAAGAAGTGGAATACCATATACACTTTTCTCTGGAGCAATCAATCAATTTTAGAAGCTAAATGTGTAACATGACAACACTAGAGCTTTGCAGTGGAATACAAAATGTAACATAAAGCATTTATGACGTATCGCAGACACTGCTTAGAAGCGTATCTGCTACATCTGGAACATTGCAAAAGTGATGGTCTACTATTGGTTAGAACAGATATGGCTTCATAAACATTTAAGTAAACATTCCTATACAAAAGGACTGTATCTTTTGGCTGCAACTGGGTACAAAGAATCATTGTTCTAATACCTTCTTCAACTTTGATATTTGTAACACTTATATGCACTTCCTCACCTTCCACTGCTTATGACATAATAATGCTTAATATGCATAATGAGCTTCACTAAGTATGTTCTTACACATTATCTTTCCATTACTAACATAATTACGCATATGAAACTTAGGCATCATAAGGACTGTAAGTTTTCTAAACTTTGTCTCCATAGGAAGCAATCCAAATTCCTTGGAAATTAACACAATTCTTCCAGTTATCATTTGTTGCCTCACAGGGTTAAAATGATTAGATAATTTTCTTTCATAGAGCAAATAATATTTACATAAGCCTTTTATTTAGAATAATAAAGTGACATAGATATTAAAACATCACTATCATAAGTCTGTTAAATAACTATATGAGAAAAAATATAAAAAAGCACTTGTAATTAAATATAAAAAAAATGTTAAATTAATATATTTAAATTTGCAAAATTAAGCACCTAGAAATTAGGAGATGGCAGATTTGTACTTCTTCATGCAATATTACTGCAACCTCTCAGTGTTTTCTACCTGACAATGACAGAATTAGTTATCTCTCCAGGACAAAAATATACAAAGTATGGAGTATGAGGTCATGTCATTGAAAAAAAAGAAGCATACAGTTTTCAGAATACAGTATAGTTATCTATGTGTGAATTGCTTTAGTACAAACTGTTCTTTTTACAGCCTTAAAGATTGTTTATGCCATGATACATAATACTACATGTAGATAGCATCTCCTAGTTATGCTTTATGTTTTCTTTTAATGTTAAATTTTCTGATTGCTTTTGAAAAGAAAATGGCAGACAAAAGTATTACTTCTGATAATCTCCCCTCAAATCAGGGGAGATTATGTGTACTATGTCAAAGAACATACTGCTGTTTCCCATCTTTCTGACTAGAGGAGCAGCAGTGAGACAATCCTGCAGGTCCCATTGCTGCCAGGAGTCACTGACATGTCTGACTGCTGGACGTGTTCAAACTCCCTGTGAAACTTAGTGCAAGAACTGGGAAACCTAAGTGATTTACCAGAATAGGTAAAAGAGAAAGTCTAGGAAGAAGAAAGAGAATGCTGGAAATAACATAAAGTGGTCTGTAGCAAGGTAGATGAGGCAGTTAGGGGGGGTCCAGAATGATAATTGGTCCTATTCACTAAACCTAATAGTCACAGGTAATTAATATCAACAAAGGGCCAGTTTTCCTGCAAGTAGGTTGAAAAAGTTTCTACCTTAGCAAAGAGTAAGTTCACATGAGAAGATCAGAAAGGATCCAAGACATTCTTTTTTTTTTTTTCCATTTATTAATATCAGTCATAAACATTCATCCCAATCCTTTCATTGAAATAAACTAAGCATCTTTAATTTTCACCTAGTTTTCTGGCAGGTATGGACTTGGTTAGTAAGAGGTATGAGCAGGTTAAGTCATTGTAGTGGAGTCATCCAGGGAACTGGATATTTTCATTATCCTATGCAAGGACTGAGGCAAATTTCCTCCTTTCTGGTACTTACAGGCAGGAAAGACTGGTACAAACTAAGTGCTATCTCTAGTGGGAAGCTTTACATCCTCTGAAAGTGTTTATTTTTGAGGAGACTGTGTATAGAACATCTCCTAACACTACCTTGGCATTTGGAATAGGTCAGCTTTGGCTCTCAGGCTTTTTCATGGATTTCACTCGAAGCAAACTCTTCCCTTGCAATGCAACTGCTCAAATGACACAACTGACACAACTCCTTTTTTTTTTTTTTTTTTTACTTTAGGAGGGGCTTTAATGTTCCTATATGTAAAGCCTCCCTTCTTTCTACTATAAATGTATATCACCATTCATATTTCTGACAGATGGGACGAGTGTACCAGTAAAAGTATGTCTCTTAAAGGCCTTAATTACAGAACTTAAGAAGTTCTGGCACAAATTATTCACATAAGCGACTGTATGACAGAAAATTGTATGCTGTATACCCAATATATTAGTAAGCTAAGGAAAAGATAATCTTTCCTTTGAATGACAAAATGTAGAATTACACATTTAAGTCTGAAATATGTGCTGTGAAAATGAGTTGCAGCATGTATGGATAATTGCATTTAAATTTGAAACTAGTTAGCACTTTTGATAATAAATAAGGCTCCGAAATGTCTAAGCAGTACACTGTTTTGTATAAATAATAAGAATGACAAAAAATGCAATTACATACACTAAACATATGCTGCAATGAAAGGGTGATAAGTTTTTAAAATGTGCTTTTTTAGAAGAAACTAAACTCTTGTTTTCAGTGGAATCTTATTTCCATATAGCTTTTATATCAGTTAACTTACATATATATGGAAGTTTATAGCCCCAAAACTAGCAGCCACTTGAAAATGCTTAAAAATTTCTACAGAAAAAAATTTATTGAACTTCTGACATACCACAAACTACATATACCTCTGGTCATATACTTTTGTAGATTACATGAAAAATTCTCCTTTCTTTTTCTCTCAAAAAAATCTTCATTGTATTTTTTATCTGCTCATAAAACATTCACTAAAGCAAACAGAATGTTCAGGTAGTAATATTCTATTTTATGTTTCCTTTGCTTTGTAAAGGAGCTTTTTTATTTTGATTTATGTTTCATTGCCCCCTGCTGTTTGATAAAGTACTTTTTTTTTTTTTTGAGTCATGATCTCATTCTACTTTCTTTATTAGTAAAAAGGAATTGGACTTAAAATCATCTTCTCTTGTAATGCTCTCAGATTCAATATGTGTGTTTTTAATCTGAAAGACTGAAGTATTCAAATAATGCAGTCAATGCAATTAAACTATTATAGCAACACTACAAAATGAAAAAAAAAATGTTTCAAGTGCCATTTCCTGCCTTACAGACAATACTGAGGAAATGAAATAATACTTTCGTATGTACTATCTCTTCTATCTTTAGTTAATGTCTTGGGATTCAGAATGTTTTATAGGTCCATGTGAAAAGATAGCTTTCCTTACCTATGCAGCTCTACTAGTCACTACTCTTTGAAGAGATTTTTCAGTTACTTGATGGAACTGTTCACTCAGCTCTGCTCGTCAACTACCTCTTCTTCATTTTTCAAATATTTGCTTAAGAAAGCTGAAGAAGTTACTGGTATTCATTTCTCATTCTGGAAGTTAATGCAAAGCTATACATGTTCATACAGAAAATAATACTACAAGACTTTTCAGTGGTATCATGATGTTACAAACCTGGATATGGCAGATATTGACTGCGTCTGCCAGCAGAAAATCTGTGCACCCTACAAGTTTTTCCATTTTTTATGAATTTCTCTCATGCTAAGGAAGGCTTTGTTGTATCAGAATGAGATATTTTTGGAATGAATGAATAGGTAATAACAGCCAAAACTTGGTGCAAAAACTTCCAGAAATCACAAAATCACATCATTGTCGTCAGAACTGTGAGACTATTGGAAATTGTGGGATTACTTTTAAAAACGGTTTTGGAAATATTACCTGGTCTTATTTTTCTTGTGGTTATTTTTTTTTTTTTTAGGCTTATGTACTTCAGCTTTTCTCTGTGACAATAATGTCTAGCGGCTTAAAAGAAGCAAAGATATTAAAATTATAATTTTTAATCCAAATCTATAGACATTTCATAAGGTTATTGGAACCCATGCATTGCCACCGCCCCTAATGGGTAGATCTACCTGCGTGAAGGGTAGCCTGAAGATTCATGCTAATATCTGGTTTAACTTGGCTGATAACCTTGCCTGAATTAAGAAAAAAAAACCTGGTATCTGGCTGTATTGGACTGAGATAGCCTGTCTTAACCTTTTTTCATTAAGATGTCATTCCACTTCACGTTTGTCAGAGGCGAACTGAGAACGTAGCCAATTAATTATCTTGGATGATTTGGATGACTAGATCATTTGTCTGAGCCCTGATGCTGCTGAGTAAATACCCACATTTTATAATGTGGTACCGAGCTGATTTACCCGAGCCAAACCAAATACTGTCTAGGTGTGTTACACCGGTATATAGGTACCCTTCTATGCTATATAATTTAAAGTGTTCCCTGCTTAAGGAAAGAAGCAGTGACAGATAGAATCCCCAGATGAATTTTTCTGTTTCTCCACTAACCGCAACCACAAGTGCTTTTTTGAGAACAGATTAACTGCCTATATCTGCATAGATCACAGAAGAGTGAGGAACTAAGTTGATTGCACAAAGAATTACTTCAAAATTACCAAATGACAGGCAGAGAGGTGTACTTCAAAAAGTAGTTTTTGTGTATTTTATTAAGGGTTTTGATTCTGTCCCTCACAGAATGCTTCTGGACAAGTCCAGCTGTGAGATGAGCCACTGGGTGAACTGGGTGAACATCAAGGCTCAAAGTGTTATAGTAAATGGAGCTACACCTGGCTGGCATCTGGTCACCAGTGTGCAATTCTAGGGCCAGTTCTGTTCAATACTTTTATCAATTATCTGGAGGCACGAGTTGAATGCATCGTGAGCAAGTTTGCTGATGATACTAAACTGGGAGGTCCTGTTGACTCTCTTGAGGGAGAGAAGAGCTTGCAGAGGGATTTAGATAGATTGGAGCACAGGGTATTCATTAATGGCATGAAATTTAACATGTCCAAATGTCACACCTGGGACAGATTAATGCCAAGCATGAGTAATAACCTGGGAGAGGAGTGTCTGGAGAGCAGCCATGCAGAAAGGGTTCTGAGGGTACCATTTGACAGCAGACACAACAGGAAACAGCATGTGTGTCCTGGCAGGCAAAAGGACAAACTGCATCCTGGGGTATATCAAACACAGCATGACCAGATAGCCAAAAGCAGCAACTATCCAGGTGTATTTAGTGTTGCTGCGGCCTCACCTTGAGCACTGTGTGCAGTTTTGGGACGCAAAAGTGAAGGAGGGTGTTCAGGTCCTTGAGAGACCCGAATGAGTGACCAGAGAAAAGCTGGTGGAAAGGCTGAAGGAACGTCCTAGGAGGAGCAGCTAAGGACTTTGGTTTTGTCTAATTTGGAGAAACGGAGGCTGAGGGGTCACCTCATCACTCTCCGCAGCTTCCTGAAGAGGGGCCTGGAGAGAGAGATGTTGATTTCTTCTCCCTGGTGTCATGTGCCCAGGATGTGTGAGAATGGTTCGAAGCTGCAACAGAGGAGTTTTAGACTGGACATTAGGAAGCATTTCTTTATCAAGAGGATGGCCAAACAGTGGAACAGGCTTCCTAGAGAGGTTGTTGATGCCCCATACTTGTCACTGTTTAATATTTGGACAATACCCTTAATAACGCACTTTAAATTTTGGTTCAACTTAAAATGGTTTGACTAGATGATCGTTGTAGGTGCCTTCCAACTCTTCCTCTTCTCTTCCTCTTCTCTCCTATTCTAATTTCATTCCATTCCAATTAGCTTTCACTCACAGGGATAGCATCTATGCTTAGTCCAGAAGAATTGAAAAAGGAGCTTGAGGCAAACAGCAGAACACAGCAAACCTCTTGAAGGAGAATGAGAGGATGAAATAGGTTTGAAAGAGAAAAACGATTATTTATGCTGCTGGAAGATTATAGGAACATGCTTTTCATCAAGGAACGTACAAGGAAAATAAACTTTGGAGAAACAGGAAGGAGGTGGTGAAAATTTGGGAAGGAAAGGAAAAAGATCAATGTGTACAGAACACAAGCATACCGTCTATTTTTTAGGAGTACGGAAATAGACTGTAGCTTAAGGTCTAAAGCTGGAACCCTTGACAATAGTGCTGTGATAAAGATATCAGTCTTTACCCTGGTCCTCCTGTAACACAACAATCCACACATCTATATCTACATATTCCAGCCCAACTGGATCCAAACCTCAGATCCATAAAATAAGAAAATATGTATTACCTTTCCGGGAAATTCCTGCAAGAATTTTTCATCTTGTTTTGTGTTACTTTGATTTTCCTGCAACTGAGTATAATGTGCTATTTTTAATAATTTTTATTTAAAATATCTTGATATTATTACCTTGATATTATTATCTTGATATTAAGAGTTTGTTTGCAATCTTGTCAAAAGCTGGATATTGTTGCTTGCAAAGCTTGAAAGGACAAATTATCTTTGTTATTTATATAGAAAGCTTTAGCATGTTATTCCAAATCAATGGTGTTACAATTTTCCCCTTAACATTCTGGCTGAAGCATTTACTGCTTTGATATTTCTTGACTCTTGTTTTAGAGTTCTGGAATTAATTTATGCAAGTATTTAGTGGCATAGCTATTGGCATTAAAAACTTAACTCACTTGAACAAAGGCTTCCTTTTGGCTTATTCATAACTTACAAATGAGCATCATGCTACACAGCCTAAGACAGATCCTAAGAGTGCATTTCCACATTTGGGGTGATTTCTTATTCAGTTCTCTTCCCTGGTAAATCTATGACACCTTGCTCTCATTTTCCACCCTGATCATTGTCTTTTTTTGAAGCAACCTGTTATGGTTTAGCCCCAACCAGAAGCTAAGGACCCAAAGCCGCTCTCATTTCCCCACGAGAGGATGAGGGAGAGAATCAGAGAGTGAAAGTGAGAGATGGGTTATTCTCATGGGTTGAGACTAAGACCGTTAAATAGGTAAAGCAGAAGACACACACAAGCAAAGCAAAACAAGGAATTCATTCACTACTTCCCATGGGTTCAGCCATCTCCAGGACAGCAGGGCTCCATCACACATAACAGTTACATGGGAAGACACCATAACTCTGAATATCCTGCCCTTGCTTCTCTTCCCCCGTTTTATGTACTGAGCATGAAATCATATGATATGGAATATCCCTTTGGGCAGTTGGGGTCGGCTGACTCAGCTCTGTCTCCTCCCAACTTTTTTGGCCCCCCAGCCTACTTGCTGGTGGGGTAGTGAGAGAAGCAAAAAAGGCCTAGGCTCTGTGTAAATACCAAGCATCAGAGATCATTCTCTTCAACCATTACACAGAAATTAAATATTATGTCAAATATATGTCAAGTCTGAGTCTAATCTGTGTGAAGACTTGGTGTCAGCTCTGGGTGGCTTGCAGTATCATATAGACTACTGGTTAGTTTTGCAGATATAACGAATTCTAAAACACAGCTTTTCTTTGATGGTAGTTGCAAATTTTCCTATTCTCTAACAAAGCCAGTTGAATCAAGCAGAAAAGCTTCCTCGTTTCTATAGAAATGGAAGAAGTAATCGGTATAACTGCTTCTGTGTAAGTTTCGTTTCTTTCAGCCACGTCCTGCTCTTTTGCAATACACATGAGGTCTGGTAATCTTCTCTGACAATGCCAATTGTTCCAGTTTATTGGGTTGCTCATAGAAACAATAACAAAAGCTGTTTCTAGAATGTAATTTGGCAGAATATTTAATTATCTAAATAATTGTGCAAGAATGCTCATTATGTACTTATGAGACATAAGGCCATATCTGGAATGTTTCTCAGCTTACATAACCTATTCTTCCCGAAGTAGAAAGTGCACACAAACATTTGCATTATAGAAATATGTCCAAAAAACTTGATGGCATATAATAACATACCAGTCTAGACATAGTATATCTTTTATTGCAGGTTGCACTTTTTTTAAAACATTTTCTCCCATTATTTGTAATAGAAAAGCCATGCTTTTCATTAAGACAAACAAAAAAATCATAATAGAACAGCTCACCACAGTGATACGTTTGACATGCCAGGTTAAGAATACACTTGAGGCAAATCTGAACTGGTCTGTGTTAATATATGTTAATTTAGAGCTTTATTTGAAAAGCAGATCCTTAATATAATTAGAAATGTGTCAGCACAAAGCAGTTTTCTGACTAAAATTTCATAAGGCCAGCTGAATATGCTGGTTAAAATATATTAAGGGATATATCTTGAGAAGTTACTCTAATTTCTTTAAGTGAAAATTCCTACACATCTGGATACTATGATAAGAAAACCAGCAAATTTTGTTATTGTTGTTCTCTAAAAATTCTCATCTAGATGCCAACCCTGCTGTGTGCAAATCTAAGTAAACTCCAAATCAACACTAAGAAATAGTTTTTGTTTCAACAGGTCATAATGTAATCAACACTATGAAAAAAAAAAACAATAGAGAAAAGGCACTGTTACTCGTGAGGTTGTTTCTCTCATATTCTCACTCCTCTCTCCCAGCTGCTGCTGCACAGTATTTTTAAATTTTTATTTTTTTATTTTTTTTAAATACATCATCACTGAGGTGCTACCAAAATTGCTGATGGGATCAACTTTGGCTAGTGGTTGGTCTGTCCTGGAGCTGGCTGGAACTGGCTCTATCTGATATGGGAAAACTTCTGGTGTCTTCTCATGGGAGCCATCTCTACAGCCTCCCTGCCTGCTACCAAAATCTTGAGCTACTTAAACCCAACATACAGCCAAATCCTTACCCTTCCTTTCAATCACTGCCTTTTTCCAGAGAATGAGAAGAAATAAGTTGAAGGAAGGCAAAAAAACTTGTGCATCAAGATAATGACTGTTCAATAAGAAAAGTAAAACCTCTTGCCTGGAAGACAGAGCACGTGTAAAAATGGATTGGAAATACAGATATGGTAACTGTGAACATCTCTTCTTCCATTTTCAGAGCTTTTATTGATGAACGTGACATCATATCCTATGGGAAATCCCTTTCTTCTGTTTGGGTCATCTGTCCCAGCTGTGTTCCATCCCAGTTTCCAGCCCACCTGCAGCCTGCTCGCTTGGGGAGGGGGAAATAGAGAAAAACTTGACACTGTGCAAGTCTGTTCAGCAGTAGCCAAACCACTGGTGTGTTATCAACACAAATGCAAAGCCACAAATGCAAAGCTCAGTGCTGTAGGGGCTGCTGTGAAGACTTCATAACTTCATCCCAGCCAGACCCAGTACAATGAGCAGTAAGATACATGACTAGAAGTGCTCCGGTATTCTGCACACCCAGAGATTTTGTTCCATCCAAATAAAATAATCCTTGGAGCGCTGTCTAAAAATGAAATAAGAGATGAGCCAATAAAGATACTTGTATTTAGAATGATAGAGGCAGTCACTGTGAGATATTTTAAATTCTGTTAAAAGCAAACAAGGTTAATTTTCAATAGAGTTTAACATGAAGAAATATTTAATTCTATGAACTCCTGACAATAGCAAAATAATTAAATTAAAAGAAAACAAAACCATCCCAAAACAGAACAAACCAAAACAACAAAAACCAAACAAACAAACAATAAGAAAGGAAACCAACAAAAAACCTTTAGGGGAATTGTTCAGCAAAGGAACATTTTTTTCAAAGAAGTACTGATTATGGATTTTGTAAAACATTAGTAGCAAATAGTAGACAGATTACTGGGTTTGTGGCAATAATGGTAGAGTGATCAATTTTTTTGTAAATGCTAACAAATGAGATGATTCCTGTTTTCCTTAAATTGAAATTCACTAGAGATTTCAGAACTTATTCAAAACTTTGTATCCTAGATTACATCTTCATGTGCTATAAGCCAAAAAGAGAGATGTCAATAATAAGGAAGATGGCACCAAGCCACAGCAAAGAACTGAAGAATGGAAGAATTTAATACTTAAATATGTTGAATTTAAATTAGGAAAAGAAGACAACGAAAGAGAAAAATCTTTTCCATTTCCATTAGTAGTTTTTTTTATAGAAAAGAAAGTGACAGAGTAATCTTCTTACATTTGAATATAAAACTAAGGGGAAGCATCAAGGAAACTGAAGAAGGGAGAAATAATATCTTCATGAAAATGTGAGATGGAGTGAGGGAGATAAAGATGTTGACAATGATCCAAAGAATGAGGCTAAAGCAAACTTTCAGATAAATAACATCCATAAGTCTATTACTTGGTGAATATGATTAATGGTCATATTCACCATGGAAAGAAGTTATTAGAAACAAAATAACCTATTAGAGTAACACAGTAACCTAGCACTGTATGTTTCCAGCCTGAAGGTTCATATGTTTTTAACTTTATTCTGTTATGCTAATCAAGATTTACATGAGGCAAATCTTGGGAAAAATTTATGGAATATATATTTGCTTATTTTTAAACAAAAGATAAATAATCAAAGTTAAACAACAAAAAATTCAAGATTAAATTAAAGGAAATGTTGAGCAAACACTTCAGATCTGAGCTTGTGTTTAAAGATGGGACCTAAATTGAGTGTTTCTGAAGTTTTAAATAGTATTATTAATTCATCAGCTTTTCCTTCAAGCAGAGAACATACAGTATGTTTATGCTTGTCTACATATAATGTATGTATATGTGTTCCTCTTTATCAGAAGGACAGAAGAGACTTCTTGTAGCATTGAAGAATCCATGTGGAAATATCAAAATTAAAGGAAGCTTACCTCTCCTTGCTTTTTTAAGATTTTCAGTTGTAGACTGATGGTTATTCAGTGTTTTTCATTTGTCTGCTCTGATCTCTAGCTCTTTTTCTGAAGTTTACACTTGCCGTAAGTGCTTCTCTTTGAGTAATTTACAATATATGGGAGTATTAACATTAAATTTACATATAACTATTAATGAGGAATAAAAATATTAGCATCTTCAGAAGCTTATGTATGAATACCATGTGAGCAATCCCAAGTACTGAGTCAAACTCTGTTAAATATATATGTGTAAACATTGGCAATCTGGTAGTCTGAAAATGGTAATTCTGTGGATGTTAGGTTTTAAAGGACATAAGACTAAAGGAATCTCTAAACTTGTTTTGCAGTGACAACTCCAAGTCAAGTCTTCAGTCAATTTGCTTGACCGCACCTTTGTTGGTGCAAACAGTAGCAGATTTCCCAAACATGTTTTATAAGGTTAGTAATAAAAATCAGAGACATGATGAGGACAGCATGAAAAAAATTCCTAGATTTTTCCCTTTTTTATGGTTTTTTTTAATTATTTTTCATTAATGTATATAATCATCCTTTTAACATTTCTTCTAGCAAATTTTTTTAGCACATTTTCAGAAGCATAGTTTATTTTGCTGGATTTTATAATCCTTAAGGCTTCTTACTCACTTGCAGTAAGAACTACACTTTTAGTAAAAATGTCATGTAAAAATTAAATCTGAATGGAATTCTGTCTACCTTTCAAATTAATTATAATTAATAATAACTTAATGAGACCACTATGGGATATGACAGCTCGAGAAACTATAGAGGTTGTAGCTAAAAGAATCACAGCAATGATACGAAGTGAGGGAAACCATATTTAATAGCAAGAGACTATGACGTTTACTTTATGTCGAGATGACTTGATCAGTATCTACAAGAATCCACAAGAACCAAATATTGCTAGCATCAGACTGGCCTACAATCTAGAATAATAGAACATGACAACCCAGCTTCTAGAAGATAAACAGATTTCAGTAACATCAGCTCAGTAAGTCCAAATATTCTAATCACTGAAACAGCCTATGTGGGAAGCAATAGAATATTTACTATTTGAAGGCTTAGATCAGGATAGCTGAGACAAGTACTATTAGAAGTGCTTGATGAAAAAATTACTAGACTAGGGTCAACAATCTGCATTATTCAGAAGCAACCATTACAGATCTTTTTAGCCTTGGAAATTCTATCTGTATGAAAACTTTAATTATCCATGCACTTCAATGGACTTCGCCTTACAGAATTTCAATGCACTAAACAAGGATTTTAATTTTTAGCAGTTTTCAAGTTTTTTAGTACCACAATACTTCAGTTTTACTGGTGCTTTTGAAAAGGAAAAAAAATGTAGATATTAATAAAATCTCACAACCCTACATTCTTTAATTTTCTGAAGCTTGCCATGCCATTCCACTTCATATGATACCTAATAAATATAGAGTAGTCTTTTCCTAGGATTCATACACAGCTCCTCTGAATATAATTTCACCTATTAGTCTCATTTTATGTTTTCCTATTAACTGCAAGGTATGCAGTTAATGTTGCTCAATTCTTTTTGAGTTTTTTACATACTAACCCAACCTGAAAACATGTTACATGGTCATAATTTACTGGTCTTTAATGACAGTTTGGAATCATGTCAAACTAACTATATACTAACACCTTCATTATGGTGATAGGTTTCTAAATATCTACCTACTTGAATTTACATAGCATTTCATTGATTTCCTTTTGTTAATGAATGAAGTTACTTTAAGTCTCTACATACGGAAAACAATCAAAAAGTTTTCACTTTTCACCACTCTGTCCTGAAAGCTCAAATAACATTGCAGTATGTAATCATAATTCTGTTATTAAATCACACCATCCTCAAACACAGTAGCTGGGAAGGAACTAACAAAGGAACTGAGTACCAAACTAATGTGTTACCCATCAGTCAAGTGGAACTCTCTGTTGTCCAGGAAGAATATGATTAAAATAGGGAGGAAAGAAGCAAGATTATTTAAATGTAAAAGTTAAAAGAAACTTTGGAAAAACCTTGTGAGGAGAAACAGAGGATGTAAAATAAAAAGATGAGAGGAAGTAGGCAGGTTGTATTTAGGTGTAGAGAAACGTAGACTCTGGTTCCCCTCACTGTCGAAGTAAAAAGATGGAAAATGTAGTTCTATAATGGTGTCAGGCCTGGGAGCAGTGGAGGAGTAGACAGCAGGTCTTCTGGAATTAGTGACATGCATTTGCATTTCATGCTGTCTGAGGAAGCATGTCCATGTGGATAGCTTCAAACAACTACCTGGACTTATGCGGAGGGCCACGAGGATGATCAGAGGGATGGAGCACCTCTCCTATGAAGACAGGCTGAGAGCTGGGGTTGTTCAGCCTGGAGAAGAGAAGGCTCCAGGGAGATCATATAACAGCCTGTCAATATCTGAAGGGAGCCTATAGAGAGCCAAAGAAGGACTCTTTACAAGGAAGGGTAGTGAAAGGACGAGGGGCAATGGTTTTAAATTGGAAGAGGGGAGATTTAGATTAGATATTAGGAATAAATTCTTTCCTATGAGGGTGGTGAGGCACTGGAACAGGTTGCCCAGAGAAGCTGTGGCTGTCCCATCCCTGGAGGGCTTCAAGGCCAGGCTGGATGGGGCTTTGAGCAACCTGGTCTGGTGGGAAGTGTCCCTGCCTATGGCAGGGGGGTTGGAACTGGATGATCTCTAAGGTTCCTTCCAACTCAAATGATTCTATGATTCTGTCTTTCTCTTTGGTATGGTCTCAGTGGGCTATGCAACCCAGCTCTCTCTTGGAATATACATAAAATGTTTTAAGGAAATATGTAAGTGAACACCCTACATCTAGTGTTCAGCCTGATATTGTTCCATTGGGGTCAGCCTGGATTTTGGATGCTGGCCTAGAGCACAGCTGGTTTGGATGTATAACAATCTATATACCTTTGCTCTATTCCTTAACTAGAGCATGCTAGATAAAACTGGATAAAACTGGATAAAACTGGTACTGATTTCCCTGACATGATTCTGTGGTGGTCGTAGATGTGACAACTAGGAAAAATTTGTCCTGTTACATTAAGTAACTATGGAACTTCCGAGTCCAAAGGAATTTATTGCTAGATCACTCTACAATCTGCAACCAAGCGCTACTCTAGAAATGTCAAGTGGTATTTTTATTTTCATATGGAAATGCTGAGACTAATTAACAATACTTAAACTACTTAATGTAAATGTCTGTTGTGGTTAAAGAAAACTAATGTAATTGCTCAACCATCTTTAAACCTGTGTCTTCAGATATGTTGACCCAGCAATGACCTGCTGTAAAGCGTTTAGACTGCTAATTCCACTTAATTAAAAAATAAATAAATATGAGAGCGTCTGACTCCTTAATGTTATATAACAATATGGAGAACCCTTATAATATAACCATGGCTTAAACGCACACTATGCTTTCCTATATTCCAAGCATGGGGAAAAAAAGAAAACAATTAGCTGGTGCTGCATAGGCTTGTGTGTATATAGTAAATAAGGAATATAAAAACACTTTGTTGCAATCTTTATTTTAGGGGAATTTTAATATTTTTAAAAATAGGTTAATTTGATCCCAGCTTCTTCAGGATGAAGTCTCAAGTGAGTAAGGACATATATTTCTTCATTCAACATTGTCATCACTATTGTCCTTCTTAAAATCATTATAATATTGGTCCTCTCTGGTGCAGTGTCATTTGCAGTTTGTTTTAGACTGTCACTACAATTATTTTGGCACTGTGTGATCAAGTGAATTTAGAAAGTACTTAAGACTTGTGTCCAACTTAGTAGATATAGATATCTTTCTACTCCTTCAAAAAAAAAAAATAAGCTTATCTCAAATTTATTTTCAGAACTAAATGTTGTTATGCACATTATAAGTAATATTCTTTCAAGTCTGAAAGCAGATTAATTTTTGAATTCTCTGTAGACTATGGATTGCAAACTACTCTTTGGGAATAATGAAACAATGACTTATAAAATCAAGGTTTTTTTTTCCTTAATATGAAATCTAGACTTCTGTTAAATGAAATGTGATAATTTAGAGTGGAATGGGGGTGGAGGGTAGAATATTACTTCATGGTTGCTCTTGAAATCAACAACTATGTGAAATCCAAAGCACCCAAAGTCTTTATAAAGAAATAAAAAATTAGGAAAAGATCATCCATCTTATGCCAATCCATATCTCACCAGGAATCCCATCCAATCTTTGTAGGATATTCTGTGGGTTGGTGTTAAAATTATCTGGGCTTCTTTCTAGAAGTTTCTTATGTGGATGTGTAGGCCAAGGACAAGAATTGAAAAACTATAGACCATTTTCTCATTAAACAGGTGATATATGGCATAGCTACTGTCTTAAACTTATGGAGTTTTATGCAATATTGCTTCTTTTGTTACTAATTGCTCAGCTTACTATCCAATGATTGATCATCTATATGCAGAAACCTGTGAAACTGATTTTTTGGGGTGTGTACAAAAAACTTAGGGATTTCCTTTGTATGTGTAGTTACAGAACGTAAGAAAACAGAGGTTTAAAGGATACTGAAATATTTAACTTAAAAAAAAAAGTGAAAACCTAAAGTTTGTAAGCGTTGCAGTCTTTCAGGTGCATAGTTATAGAACAGTTGAATTATTACTGGATAGTTTTGGATGACTGATTTAAAACTCTTCTTGAAATGAACAAAAAATGACCATGATATATAGTTGTTTGGGCTTGAGAGAATAAGGTGATTTGGAATAGGGTACTGATCATAAAATTGCCATCTAGGTCTTAGCTGTGTGCCACTTTGATAGTTTAATTATAAATCCATCACGAAAATCTTTCTGTAAGATGGGTTGTTGTTGAAGCATATTCTGACTTAATTGAGCAATTCAAGTTCTGTGGCTTCTGAGGGAGGACTGAATTCTTATAATGTGCCAAAGATCCTTTAATTTTCCCAGATTTGAAATTTGGATCTTTATCTGATATTCAAGACTATTTGGAATGGTATCCACCTTAAGAAAAGTAGTTGCACTGTAGATCAGACTGCTTTCTAAAATGCAAGCAATTTTTCTATGATTTTTTAAATCCACATTTTCTCGGATTTCATTGAATATTGCTTTGTCTCATGGGACTTCAAATTGGGACAGAGGTGCAGACCTAGTGATCTGGCATCACTTCAGCAAGAATTCTTGAGATTCCATTTTCATAATATCAGTTATTTTGAGTCATGTATTTTATGTTTTTGCACAGCTCAGCCTCAGACTGTTTATAACCCTTTCAAAAGGATCTCAACTTCTTAGGGATTTATTTAATCATGTGTAGTTCATACTGTCCTTTAAGGGAATCATTATTTCCTAAGTTAATGAAGTTAAACTAGAAGGTTGAACTGGTGCTAATTAATACAGCAAATACAATGCATCATGACCTGGATTTGGTTCAAGTCTGGTAGGTTTGTAAGTGGTGTGTTATAAGAACTGGGTTAATGGAGAGGACGTGCTTGTATGCTGACAGCTGTGCAATATATGTGCCCAGTATTTTCAATACCCTGTCTTAAAAGTTGTTGTAAATCTGGTCAAGGTGACTCAAACAAAACAGGTACGAGAGAAACATTTACTGCAATAAGAATATATTTGTAGTGTTTTACATATCTCTCCCGATAAAACATGGTACGTACTTTTCTTTATATGTATATAATTATAGACATATAAACACAGACACTCACACACACATTGAATTTTCATTTCAATTTATTTTCTGAAGGAAGATTTCCACAAAACAATCTGTTAAGGATCTGCTAATAGGCAGCTCTGATGCTGTCTGTTAGACAGTTAATAGACAGCTTTGCTGCCTGGTCTCCTGTGTACCATGCATGTTTTCTATGTGCTTGAGAAGCGTTGTAATTGCCAGGATTCAGTTGATGGAGAACCTTGACCCAAGCTTTTAATCAAAACCACTCAATTTTCCCAGGTGCTTTCAAGGCTGCGGCTCCAAGCCTTCCAGTACGCTTTGCATTTATTGGATTTAACAGGCAAGCAGATAACTGCACATTTTACATAGTCTTAGATCTGTCCCAGCCTGGGACTTCTTAAGCTATTGTATTTTCTTGATGAACTGAGAAACCAGTTCTAACCATGTCTGAAATGCTTGTGGCCCAGTACTGTGCTTTCAGAAGCAATCAACAGAAGTTGTCTAAGACACGATCTCAACAGAACAAATTCAGTGATGTTTTCCCATGATACTTTCCTGTTTTCTAACAATTTCTGGCTCAGGCTTTTGGATCAGGTCTAGCTTTTGGGGGGAGAGAATATACAGTATTTAATATTAGAGGTTCATAGTTAAAGTTTTGAGTTTGATAGCAAAATGAACTATGAATTTTGTCCCAGGAAAGCAAGCAAGCCCAGGACAAATATTGTTCCTGTCAATGCCCATTCATGTGACCCTTTATTATGTGAGGTTCTTGTTATGCCTTAAAGGTAGTAGAAAGGATAAAAATGTTCACTGTGTCTGTTTCATCTATGATGAAAAGCAGAAGAAAAAGCCAAATAATGCTGAATTAATTTGCAATGCTTTCTGTGTCTCTATGCAGCATTCTTAGTACAGATCTAACCTTTCATCATGGTAGTACCTTGGATGACAACTAAATTTTTTATAAAAGCAAAAACCTAACTGCATGCTTTTAAATAAATGCTGTTAGCATATCATAATTAGTGAAAACACTTTACCATTGTCTATTTTTAATACTTCTAAAATGGAACGATTACTATATTTCCCACTAGGAAGTACAAAGGAATGACTGAAGAATGGTTAAACAAAAGAAACACTAAAAGACTTCAATTCTCTCTTTTATACCTCCCCCTTCCCTTCACAAAGGAAAAACTGTATTGATCATTGACATTCTTCTCTCAAGGGATGCTTGAAATGACTGTTTCCTTGATAACACTTGTCCTAATTTGGTGTCTAATTAAGCGCCACATATCTATGCTTTATTTGCTCTCTTTTACGGTGTTTCTGGTGGTCAGGGCTCAAGATATTAAAGTTATCCATGTCTTAGAAATATAATTAAAAAAAACAACGAAGCTTTAAAAGCCAAAACAAAACCAAACCCCCAGCACTTGACTTCAGAGGAACAACACTGACGAAATAGGAGTAGAAACCTCTGCAAACAGCAAAACTTCAAACTAAATGAAGATGGTTAAATTGACATATTCCATGAAACTGTGTTCGTGATGCTGCATTAACAAGAACTACAAACAAACACTTCCATTGGAAAGATGGCTTTTCAGAGTTTTGGCACTTGCTGATATATCCTTTATACTGTTTTTAAGTGACAGTTTTGGTTTCTGGCAAGGGGGCTGCAGGGGTGGCTCCCATGAGAAGACACCAGGAGCTGTTTCTGTGTTGCACAGAACCTGTCCAGCCAAATGGACCCACCACTGGCCAAAGCAGAGCCCATCAGCAATGTTGGTAGCACCTCAGTGACAATGTATTTAAAAACAGAATAAAAGAAGTTCTGTGCAGCAGCAGCTGGGAGAGAGGAGTAAAAACGTGTGAAGGAAATAACCCTGCAGAGACCAAGGTCAGTGAAGAAGGAGGGGGAAGAGATTCCTCTGCAGCCTGTGGTGAAGACCATGGTGACACAGGTTGTCCCCCTGCAGCCCATGGGATGGACCATAATGAAGGGGGTTGGTGTTTCATGCAACCATGATTGTGCAAGTTCTTTGGCTGCTGCCAAACAAGTTAGCAGAGTTACATATACTTGTGATGGTGGTAGAAACAGTAATTTCTTTTGAGTATCCTCCTCCTGCAGTGAGAGTGAAAGAGAGAGAAGGGCCATTAAGACAACTCTAGAAGCTGTTCTCATACTGGTCAGTGGGAAGTGGACAGAGCCATAATGTCCCCTTTCCTGTTGGACATGAGGATTGTCTGTATGACACAAAGTAGGTTTTATGGTTTTTGATTATTGCTATCCACCCCAGTGATCAACTAGAGTGTTTGGCCGGGTTCATCTCCATTACATCCAGCAGTAGGAGATTTTGTTGTTGCTGAAAGCCAATGTCTGCACTGGGTATAATTCAGAGGATATCACTTCAGGCTAGTTTGAGTAGCTCAATACCTGTGCTCATTAGATGTGCTTCTGGAGCACATCTATCAGTTTAGTTACATCTGCAAAGAATCTAGTTTGTTTATTCTGAAACTCAAAGCCAAACCCAGTAAGAAGGAATGATAAGAAAACTTGCTTAAAAAACATATTTCTGATCTGAATTCAGAAAACTTGTATAGATACACTTTGTCTATGGGTGTGAATCTAAGCTTATAGGTTATTTTCCAATATGTTCTGTATCTCATATTTCTGTGATATGAAGTAAGGCAGTGTTTGCCTTTGTAAGAATTCCATGGATTAGCCCGTGAGATGATATCAAAACTCAACACACCCTGTGAAACATCACAGGGATTATGTGACAGTTCATCTTTCAGCTTCATCGGGGCAATTTTATAAGGCTCAAGTTTACTGCTAAAAATTGATCACTGTATATGTGGTGTGTAAACCTTACAATGTCCTGCCTTTCTCATGCTATATTTGCCATATGTTCTGTGGTCAGTCTGATTTCTTTGATCATAAGATTATGTCATCTCTTTGAAGAGATGAAACTTTACAGCTGTAAAATGCCAATTGCAGAAGTAGAAACCCCCGGCATTGTATAATCATATCTCACTCTGGTAGAAGACATTAAAGCTTTATTTCCTTGATAACGCAGAAGTCCATTTTAGACTAGTAGTCCATTTTTATCTGCATGAGATTTTTCATGTAATCACTTTATTTGGTTTTGAAGTCGTGTACTTTCTTCCTTTTTTCTTAAAGAAGTTTTCAAACACTCAAACTGAGGCCTTTTTTATTATTGTTTTGTTTTCAAACTCCTTCCTTGAAACTTCACTTGAAATTAAAAAAGCGGAAACTTAACTTTTAAGTTGATGCAGAGACAACTATTGATCATTCCACACATAAAAATCTCACATTTTAACCCTTATATTCCTTTATTTTAAAAAGTCTTGTATTTTGTAAACCTTATTAAATAGTTGCCTTAATACTGAGCAAAATGAATACATTTTTGCACAGAATCAAGCAATCCAAAGCCCATGACTTCATTCTATTAATTACAGTCAATTAAGTATAACTAAGTAACATTGCATGCTGATCATGAATAGAAGACACTGTTTAATAAAGATCATAACTTTTAAATATATATGAATACATAGGAAAAATTTCTTAATAATATAATTGCTTCAGTGTTCTTACCCTAAAATTCTGTATAGAAAGTTTTTACTCTGCTTCTCCTGTCCCATGAGTACTTTTTTCTTATTTCAATTGCATCTGAATGGAGAGATTTACATATTGTTAATTTGTTCCTTTCCTATTTTTTTTTTATTTTTTAAGTTTCTTGATTCTCCCTGAACATTATTTCTCAAGGTAAAGAATGGCAAGAATACAAACTGGCAGAGGTTTGGGAATATTCTTCCAAAAACTGGAGACTTTGCAATAGGAGGACATAATCAAGTATCACCCTCAGGGCACGATGTTCAAAACTTCATTTACTAGCAATATAAATGAATTCACTCTTTAATTAGCAATTTGGAGTGTGAGAAGAAAATTACACGATTGGTAACATATGATGGAAACGAAGTATGAAAATTTTTTTCTGGACCAATACTGCTGATATATGAAAATCTGGTGTTATAAACTGTTACTCACCCTGGATGCTGCAGCTGCAGGCTGATTAAAACTCAGCAGGAAGAGCTATAATAAACAAATACCACCTGCTGCAAGAACAGGTGTTTGTGTCTTCATTTAGAAGCCAAAGTAAAACACAAGATGCCATGGGGCTGAAGTAGATCAGTATTTGGATTGACATAATTTGTTACTACTTGTCCTTGAACTTAAAAGCATATTATTCTGCTTTCAAGACTCCTTGATTCAACGTTTGTTTCTAGTAATTAAGCAGCTCTTTGCCTTCTCTGTGCAGCTGTCCATTCTCCATACTATGTGTATTCACCGAAAGTATTTCTCCATTCACTGGTGTCTTTGACTGAGAACACTGAGAACACCAAAAATAAGTAAAACCAGCATTTCATATTTTATTTATTTTCACTAATCTCATGAGCGATTCATTTGACATTTGTAGTCCAAACAAATCAATATAGTCATGGGAATCTATCATGTCTTATCTGTTCCTTGGTGGATTGTAGACAAGTTTGCAAAAGTCGATGTATATTTTTAAAAAGAAAGTACAAATTCTGCTTCTGATATTTATCCCACTGGCACTTCTGATGGAGATGAAGCAAATGAGTATTTCTCCCAAGAAATCAGTGTGAGTCTTTCATGTTTGCAACTCCTTGGTGGTTATTTCCAATGGCAGAATTCTTTCTTGATAATAGCAGAACTTAAACATTAACAACCAGAGTATCGAGTGTCTAAGTAAAGGCTTAAATTGAAATACTATGTTCATATAAATAAAATACATAAATTTCAATAAAATAACTAGATAAAAAAATGCAGTAGAGCGCATACCAGTGATTGGTATATACCTTTAACTAAACACAGAATCAATTACTCTAATTGGATTCAGTCTGGCCCAAAGAAACTACTGAGAAGTTACTTTCATAACAAGTCTCAGGCTACTTGGCAATAAGATTTCACTCTTTTGGTCGTAGTTTATGGTGGATGACTTTAAGAGAGTTCATGGTAGTAAATACAGCTGGAAGAGAATTCTAAGGTACTGAACAAAGTTTCTGAGAGTTCTATGGGTTTTTTCCTCTTTTGCAAGAGATGTCACATATAAACAAGTGCTAAAATACCATAATACTTAAAGTGGATGCGAAAAGTTATTACTGGGAATACAAGCAATATCACAAAGTCACTTAAAATCCACACGTTGCCAGAAGTGTGGATTATAAAAAGGAGAAGCTGAGAACTGGAAAGCTTTAGCTGGAACTGGAAAGATTTAGCATATTTAAGATGTAAAATTTTTTTCTGTCTTATTTAGGAAGCCTGCCTGGTCTGAACAGGAGCTGGAGCAGCATCCTGCCAAAGGTAGGATAACCTAGGGTTTTTTGTCTGGTTTTTAATTTCTGATAGTCTAGATGCTTGATAATCTTGGAGGTAAATAATGTTTAAATCATTCTTAGATCTATATCCTAAGAGAGACAGTAGAAAGCCTGTTATTTGCTAAAATGGCCATAGAGCATTTTGGCAAGGTGACTGAATCTTTTTTATGTTATTGATCATTAGAGGGAAAACTTCCCTCTCTCCAAAAGACCAAACAGGCAAATCTTGCTACATGGGTAAAATCCAATTGCACTAATATCAAAGATGCCTGCAACTTATTTAGAATTACATTTCTATATGAAATATAATGAGGTATTAAAATAAGATTTAATATAGTTGAAAACTTTTTATAATATAACTAAACATCTCTTCTAATTCTGTTCAGAAAAACACACACTACTGCCATAGCTTCTTTAGACCAGCTATTATAGTTAAATCACTAATGCAAACAGGTTTTATTGAAGGCTTTTTTTTTTAATATAACAAGACGTAGTCATGAACCAAAAAGCTGGGAAGGAACTTAAATTAATTTTGAAAACAGAGGCTGAAAAAAAAATTATCATTGCTGAAACAGTTATGAAATAGATTATAGAATGATGTGACTACATTGAGTAAATATTCAAATATATATGGAAAGAAGAAGTTATAAAAATGGGCCTTTTATTATGAAAGTCAGAATACATGTTTACAAACTACATGACTGCTCAACATGAAAACTAAAAGAAAGTTCAATTAATCTGTAGACCTATGAAAATAAATAAAACTGATCTGTCAACTATTCTGTGGGTAAAAATTTGAAATAGATGGGCCATAAATATGATTGAAGCTTTTAATTTTAGGTGCAGTTACCCATTGGCTGTTGTAGTTAACTGATTATTATTTTTTTATGAAATTTTCACAGTGACATGTAAAGTTTTTGACGTAGGTCAGCACTTATTTAACTTATGCTCTATAGAACTTTGACATAATTTATTAGAAAATGAAACCGTTTTGAATTTGGAAAACAATATCAATAAGTTGAACAGTGTAATGCATTCATACCTCTCTATCATG
The DNA here is from genome assembly GCA_004320125.1 of Scolopax mira. Classification (NCBI taxonomy): domain Eukaryota; kingdom Metazoa; phylum Chordata; class Aves; order Charadriiformes; family Scolopacidae; genus Scolopax; species Scolopax mira. The sequence goes on along the minus strand of BJBW01000482.1, from coordinate 108,575 downwards.
TAACAGAGTACTAAGAAACACCTTGCACCCAGCGCCAGAATCTACCTTCAACTTTTGTACATTTTAAAATCAATTGTTATGCTTCTTGCCAACGTATTTCTCCTGATTAATCTTGCCCTTTTCCTCTTTTAAAGATATCTCCTTGTTTATTTGAAAAGTTGTTTTCCATGATATGTACCAAAACAAAATTGGCCCATATTGGTGGTACTTCTGATACCAAAATCCATTGCTTTGAGCTGAGCAATAAAGCTGCATTTTCTTACCTCCCCTCCATCCAAGCTGAGATTTCCAAAACTGATCTTGTTTCTTCCTTCAGTGTTGTGTAGAGCAAGTGTCACACCACATACCTACTGTTGCTATAATATAGATGCTATACAATAAATAACTGATGTGCCAACTATTTTATTATTTTTGTTAATGGTCTTAAGCATTAAAGCAGCTGCTGTTAGGAAATATGCAAATTTAGGCAGCATGGGAATCATTGCACATTTGTTACATTAAGGCAGCAGGACAGGCGAGCCCGTGATGAAAATAGATCAGAAAGGGTAAACAGACATGGAGTGATGTGGTGAAAGCTCCAAACCCAAAGGGAAGAATTGATCACAAACAACCAAAGGCTCTCTTGACCTACCTTGATTTTGTTTACACATGTAATTTCTTATTTTACCTTGCAGCTGACAGTTTTGGGACAAGCCAGGGTGAACCCTTCTGTCTGATTTTCATCTCCAATAATATAATTGGACTGGGCTATAAAACTTTTTTCTTATGAAACTAGCTGTATTCAAATTTTAAACTATCTATGTATGTATAGTGTCCTGACTGCAAAATTACCCACATCTTATTTGATTATGCTTCTTTTTAGGGAATATCAGGAAACCTGATCTAATATTTAGCTGGCTTATTTTCAATTAAAAAGATTGTGGCAAACTTCATTTTAAATATTGTCATGGTATGAAGCCTACCCTAAATCCCAGCACAAATAAACCAGACCTTGGCGGAATTTACCACGTCTGACTTGATTAGCTCAGGATGAGCTGGAAAACAAAGAAGAAATAGACAGACTTTGTCATGTTATGTGACATTTGCTGTCTTCGCACTTTGGTGACATATTCAAGGCTGGTAAAAATGATTGAATATAGAACACTAGGCATGAATGTCCTGTGCTGCCCATCTCACTTGGAGCAGAGGAGCAGGGTCTTTGTTATGGTTTTCTTGTCAAACTATTTATACCTCATGATTCTCCTCTTAAAGAGGAAGTAGAGCATAAGAGTTTGGGTGGGAGGGGGGAAACAAACCAAATTCAAACCCTGCTTCCATAGGAAAAAAAGTATAAAACCCACTGATTGAAAGAGAGAGGTGGGCAGAAGACACAGAAGTTGTCTTTTGGAAAGAAATATGTTTCCTTAGTCTTATTACACTGTTTAACTCATCAGCCCACATCTAAAACAAAATCTTAAACCTCCTGTTTTCCACAGGACTCCGAGAAAGAGATGTATGTTGATGATAAAGATGTTACAAGTCCAGGATTTTATTCTTATTCTTTTTTTTTAAATTATTATTAAATCATACAAAGGATGGAGACTGGTGTAGGGAACAGCTCTCTGTTTCTCAACTTTTTTTTTTTTTTCTCATATTTTGTAGGTCTAGAAGCTTTCATAGAAAGGGACCTCCAAAGGTCATCTAGTCCGACCTCCCTGTGGGCAACAGGGAGATCCCCAACTAGACCAGGTTGCCATTGAGCCTCACCTTGAATGTCTCCAGGGATGGGGATACTGTATTCTTTTAAAAGACAAAACAATGACCCTACTTCAGTGCTCTTGAAAGCACAGTTTGATTTTTGATTACTCGGTAAAGGTTTGCTGAAAGAGTTGTTCAGGTTCTTCAAGTGCTCTGAAAAGTATTCCTTCCGTCCTTCTTTATCTGACTTTCTTAAATTGCTTTTATGCAATTTTATGACTAAGATGTCAGATGCATTGTTTATTCTGGCAGTGCCTGAAATGCTGCTGGTGTCTCAGTATTAGTAAATGGTGTACATCCACCTGCATGGATAAAAAAGTTAATCATGGTAGAGTGGCTGTTTTCTCTCCAACAATTTCTCTGAGTTATTTGGGACAGAGTGAAAAATAGACTATTATTGGAGTGTATATTATTAGAAACAATCATTCAAGATGGTGAGAGATTATTTATCTGAATACTGTTTTCCTGTCTTCCTCCAGGAAAAACTGATGTTGCCTGCTATTGTTTTGCTGGACTTGAACAAAGAAAACCAGTAAAACTGTCTACAGTAACCATGTGGTGAGTACAGGGTTCAAACCTAGAATCTATGTCCGAATTGTTAATATTTCATTTTTTCAGAACTTTTGTTCATATGGAATTTATTTTGTGGTCCTTCTTGCTAGAAGGTGTTCCATTTGATTATAAGGGCTTAAAGTAAACATTCTTTTGCTAATAGAGTGGAAATCTCAGGAAATATTCCCCATTTTCTGGTATTTGGTCAAATATGCTATGGTACCTGGAATTCTGGCAGGATCTCCAAAACGAGAGAACACAGTGGCTTTTAAGCTCCTTTGTAAAGAGAATTTCTTTGTAAAGAGACATAACTACAGTTGGCTGATCTGGTGGATAATATCATAGCAATATCCCAGTTGGCTTTATTTTACTTTCTTCTAAGAATTTCTATGTGTTTGTATTTTCTCTTCCCACATTATTCTCTTTAACAAAAAATAGATTTCTTTATTTGCAAATATAAGTGTAGCTTATTTAACTTTTGTCCTTCTTTCCTCTATTTGCCTAAATTATGATGATTTCCCAAGTACTTCAAATTTCTTTTTAAACTCAAAATAATCCAAGTTATATCACTGCATAAATATTTATTATTACTGTTAAGAATAACAACAAAAAATAATAAATATTTGACTAGATTTTGGGGGTTTTATGGTATGGAAAGCAGCAGAAATGTGAAATCTGTACCTTAAGGATTTTTTGGATGTGATTAAGCTTTTTTATTATTTTCATATATTTCTATATTACTAACTTGTAATGTTTATACATAATCAAATCACTTTAACATTATTCCAGCATTACAATCTGGAGGAGGGGAAATAGTTCCATTACAATAACAATTTATTTTAAATTTATGGTAAATTGTTATTGTTGAGTATAGGGGGGAAGTTAAGACCATGAAATTAACTTTCAGAAATATTTTCATGTTAATTTCCTATTGGAGACTAATGTTTAAGGATTTGATTGTAATAAAATAAGGTTTGGGATTTTGTTTCTGGGCTGGATGTCTTACTGTACCTGAAAGTAGAAGATTAAGTTGGCTCAGCCTAAGTATCAGGAAAATACTACTACAGATCTTTAGAGAGTTTTATGCCTCAGGTGGCAAAGAGTCCACAGGATATCACAGCCAGAAGACAGGCCTAGCATTGTATTCTCCAGTTGTAGTTCATGTTTTGAGTAGATTTGAGATTGCGCTGCTGCTGTGTTTGCTTCTAAAAGATAATATTTAGACTCTGTGGGAACAATGAGTTTAATTTTAAGCACTTGAGCACACACCTCTAGAAGTCAGGGTATTTGTTGTGTTGAGAATCAGGACATAAAATTTCGTGCCCTACTGCTTCAGTGAACCATGTTCTATTTCACAGAATCACAGAATCACCTAGGTTGGAAGGGACTTTTTAAGATCATCTAGTCCAACTAACGGACACAAATAAACAAACAAACAAACCCCCAAACACAAGCAAAAAAAAACCCCACTCCACACACAAAACAACACCAACCCAACACTAAACCATATGTCCAAGCACCATGTCAACTCATCTCTTGAAGTTTTGCGGTTGTTCACAGGATTGGCTTTTTGCCATCCTCAAAATTGAAATGGCTCTGTATAGTGCAGTGATATTTTGGGGGGAGATTTTATTGTTTGTTTGTTTAGTTTATAAACCTTCAGAGAAATGGTCCTTTTTCACAAGGGAAACTTAAGAAGTTGTCAGAATTAACGGGGGCAGGAGGAAGAATAAACTCCAAAAGAGGAAAAAAATTAAAAATCTAGACTTTTATTGTCCCATTTCTGGCAATAGAAACCTAGCTTCACTCAAATTTACTCCTGATTTGGTTTCATTCCTTATCAGGACTAGTTAACTAGAGCTTGCAGTGGTGGGTTGCAATCATGTTAGTAGGTCTTTGTTAGAGTATGAGAGGGAGGGGATATTGTCTTTTGGATGATAAGATATCCCTTTTCTCCATTATTTTATTTTGAATTAGATCTTTTTAAGAATTCAAATTGTTAAACAGGAATTTAGAAATAGTATTTGCAATTCGATGGTTCTTTCAGAATCAGCCTGAGAAAGGGATCTTAAAAATATTCTATTTCATATTCTATATTCACTCATTTCCCATAGTTTACACAAGAGTTTTGAAAGTACTTGGAGAAGCAATTACTCACATAATTGTTGTATGAAATATAATTGTGATAAAAGATTACATTGAAAACCTATTTTCTCTGGGACAAAGATGGGATTAAAAGAAAGATATAAGGATCGAAAAGTACAACATGACTGACTAGGTCAGACCATGTACTTGTATTGTCTGCCTTCTATAACATTTTATAAATGTCAGTTATGATACTACATAAATGGTAATAGCTTTTAAAGGCCTCATACAGAACTATGGGCCATGATTTTTGAGAAATGAATATTCATATATTTTTATTCCAGTTCATTGGATTTCTGAAGCAGAAAGTCATGATCAATCATCCAGAAATATTGTAAATTACTTATCATGTTTAGAGCGGCACAAACTTTCTCTCAAGTGAAAAAAATATTGGATATTACTGGCATTAGCATTCAAGGTAATGAAGCTGTATTGTACTCCCTACTTGTAAACACTCTGGTTTTGAAAGAAATGAGAGAGTGTTTTTCAAGGGTAGTTTTTAAGATCAGAAAAATAGAATTGCAAGATTTATAAATGATCATTTTCACAAAATGGAAAACTATAAGCAATGTATTAAGTCAAAAATATAAACATACTGTTTTCTACTCTGTACTCTCCCAAATCAATCAAGTTCATTAAATCTTTGGCACCAAATTTGTTTTATTCTACATATAGTCTGAGAAGTGAGAAAGTGTAGGACATCCTCTGTGCAAAAAGGAATGTGCAAAAAGGAAAAATTTAACTCAAGCTTAACATCAGAGGGGAGGGGAAGTTGATTGATTAATCTTCCCTGTCGAACAAACTTAAAACCTAAAGTCTTCAGTGAAAACAGTGGACTAGACAGATCTAACACACATGTAGACTGTTGAAAAATTACTTGAGGCTGCTGCTGACAAAAATGTCTTTGGAAACACTGTATCTCAAAAGCCTTTGGCCTAAATACTACCATAAAGTTGGCTGGAAACTCATGGAGTTTTCTGTAAACCTGTCTGTCTGCGTCCATGTGCGACACTTCATTCAGCTGGCAGGAGATTTGATCAATACCCGAGTCAGAGAGATTCAGAGATCTGAGCCTTTTCATTGTCCCCTTTCTGTGGCAGTGATGAGCCTGGTATAAATGTGAACAGAAAGATGGATGGGGGAAAGTGTGGCACAGGTAGAGTTATTACTCCCCATTAACCTTTTCCAAGAGAATTTCAGATCACAGTAAGAGAATTGGCTCCAGTTTAATGCTGACCTAGAATCCCCATGGTAATAACACTGAGATGAAGCAGTGGATTGAAAACTATTGCCCAGAGCTTGTGGTCCTGTTTTTAACTGTTAAATACCTACCAGCATGTATGTTGTTGGACAAGATACAAAGGGATGAATCAAAGTCCCATTAAAATCCTCAGAAAGTCTCCTAAACATTTCAGTGGGAGTTAGTTCAGACAAGTAGCATATACATCAAACTCCACCAAAAGTAGTCTTCAACATAGTCATGGAGTACAAAACTTTCCACAAATGGAAAATATTGACACTTAAAATTAAATGGTTTCTCATTAGCAGGATTCATTCATTAAAAGCAGACATGTACTGTCATCAGCTTAATCACTGTTCTTCTCCTTCTGCTACATTATAAAACAAATCTTTTGAATGGCATAAAACTTAATAAGGCTCAAGATATAGGAAAGTAGAGACACAATGCACAAATCTTGTCCTGTAAATTGATTCTTGCCGCTTCATAAGACTGCTGGCCTCCTGTAATTTTCTCATTCTGTCCATCTTGAATGGTATATCTCACATAGAAACCACAAAATTAGGAATGCTTCAAAGAACTCTAATATAACTATCTCAAATAATTCCAAAAAATTGAGAATATGTATTTTAACTGGCAACTGAAATTTTTATCTAATAAATTTTATCTGACCTGGAGAAGATTCACATCATTCCAGTTGTTTGCAAAATATATGGTAAATTACATCAAGAGTATAGGCTAGAAATATACTTTATACTTTAGGGTAGTTGCAAATAGTTTGAAATAAATATTCAGTTAGAATATTTCCAGTAGTTAAAGTAAGTCCCTCTTCCTACATTATAAATCTATATGGGCTGTCAGGGATTATTTTCAGGAAACATTTGCTAATAGTAACTTTTGTTCCAACTATGTCTGGGTTTTATTTAGTTTAAATAGATGGATGAGTTTCACCCAGTGGAACAGTGAGCAAGCAATGTGCCCATGCCATTAAGAAGGCCAACAGTATCCTGTTGCCAGCAGGTCCAGGGAGGGGATCCATCCCCTCTACGCAGCACTGGAGAGACACATGTGGAGTGCTGAGTCCAGATCTGGGCTCCCCAGTACAAGAAAGACATGAGAGTCTAACACAAAGCCACTAAAATAACCAAGAGACTGGAGCATCTCTCCTCTGAGTAAAGGACGTTATAGAATCTCTGTCCTTGGAGATATTCAAAAGCTATCTGGACATATTCCTGGGCAACCAACCTTAGGTGATGCTGCTTGAGCAGGGGGGGGGGCTGGACCAGACAATCTCCAGAGGCCCCTTCCAACCTAAACTATTCTGTGATTGTATGAGTTCTATGATCTTAAACTTAAATCAGAGATCCTTGGATAGGAACTTTTCCTGCTCTCTTTTGAATAAGTTTCTCTGCCTGGTTTCTTCTAAAGTGGGCTTCTTTATGGCCTCAGCCTCTTAACTGTTTACTCCACAGCTTGAAATAAAACTTGCCCTAAAGGTGTTTCCTTTGATTCAAACTTTTGGCTTCACTGTAGGTTCTTGTCCTCATGATGCACCAAGCTTTTAATAAATCTAGTTACACATAATTCATCTGTAGGCTGTTTTCTTAATTTGTATTTCTCTCTATAATTTCATTGACTGAAATTCTCAAAATATTGTACTTGCAACGAGCTTCAAAAGAAACATCTGTTCAGATGGCGACACCATTTTTTTCCCATCAGCAAGCACTTACCTGTCTGCTTTGTTATTTTTTGCTTTGCTCTTTAGAGCTAATACCTTATTCATGAGACCTTAAAACACACTTTAAAGCAACTTAGCATTTTGTTTTGAACTCTGGTTTCTTAAGCTATTATCTCTACATCTTTCTACCAGTCTTCACTATGCTTTGTGAACACAACTAAAACGATATAAAATAATGTCTGTCTGAAATGGACATGTAGCTTATTTCCTCGTGGTCCTTTATAAAACAGCAATGCAATGATACCCTGCAATAGTGTGTTCTGTAATTTCTAGACCTGTAGAAACTATAAATGTTACTTAACACTTAACAACTATGCAATCTCTTACATTTTTTACTTATAATATGTAGCTTGATTTTGGAGGAAATAAATTCATTTTAATAACTCATCCACAACACTGAAAAAAATGCCCCCTCAGATAAATTCTTCGAAAGTATGTGAAGATGCTTTTACTGGGCAATATTTGGCAAAAGAAAAGATTAGGAGACTTGGGGGAACACCTTCAACTTCTAGTATAATGCTATTATCAGGGTCTATTTTCCTTCAGCATATAGAAGAAATGTTTGTTCCATGATACTTTGAAGCATAGTGGTAGTACGGGAGGGGATCCAAGTAGTGTAATATATAAGTAATAAACTTTTTGAGTACTTCATCGGCTTAGTCTTCATTTCATACAAATCGACATTTCTGGTATTTTGATTAATTTATCTTGCAGTTCTAGGAGAATAATATTTTTCACAAGTTGTTCCATCAGACTAACTTATTGCTTATTTTTGCACTTAACAATAAGGTTAATTTTCCAGAGAGATTCCTAAAGCTGCTTACCTACTTAATTAAATAAGTACTGTACACATTGTTTCACATGAAATTTCCAATTGTGATGCTTTTTAGCCTAGTTTTCCTTTAGAAAAATGTTGCATTGAAAAATGAATAAATTTCAACCATTTTGTTGCTACTGGTTTCACTTTTATTATAAAATGCCATCTTCACTAAAAGGGTAGGCTTCTTTCTTAGGAAAATAGATAAATTGTTCTCCTGTAAAATTTTCTGCAAGTATGTTCATTGTTTTTGCTTGTTTGTTTTTTACTTTATGAGTTAAAAAAATATATCAAATAATTTGTCATCTAGTAAGAACATTTCAAATACTGGGAAATCATTGAAACTACAATTCTTCTCCTTCTTGGAATAAACCCTTTCAGAAAACTCATTCTGATGTTGGATTGTTGGTAGAAAAGGCTACAAAGATTAAATTAATTTGTTCTTGAAACTATTCATATACGGAACAAAGTAGTCTTACCATGTTAACATAAAAAATAAAAAAAGACTATTGATAAAGTTGGACAGCAGTAGCTAAAATGAAACATTTAGTGAGATACTGGTTTTCTTGGTTGCTATTTATGCTTATTGTTGCATCTAAACCTAGCAAACAGCTGTCTTTACACCCTGCAATTTCAAAAGTCCTAAAGAAGTTTAGTTCAGTGTGTGTATGTATCCTTCTCTCTATGAGTAGCTGGGCACACATTGTTTTAGGCCATTTGGTTTTGTTCAATCCTGATTGGAACTGATTAATTCAGTAATCATTTTAAAATCACAGTCAAGGTGTTGCTTACAGGTGCCATTACCTAAACTACTTAGAGAATGGTCTTTTGAATAGACTTCAGAAAGAAATTCAGATTAAAGTTAAACATAGATGACCTTCCTGTATCTGAAAGAGGAAAAATGGATTCAGAAGAAAAAGAAGTCCCCTCTGCATACCAATAAAGCAGCACCATATGATCTAGTTTTTAAAGATTCTTTTGTGGTAATGAGAAATTTCATTCTATTTATGGCAATGATAGCGTCCTATTCATTCCCATTACATCCTAATACAGTCTGTATTTTATACAGAATATTGTTTTAAATAAGTCTGTCCTAGACAGAAGAGTACAGTTACACACATTTTTTCTCTTCTTTGCTATGTGAATCTGGATTCCCTTCCTGTAAAACTTTGCAATGTTGTACAAGGAAGAAAATGGAGAATGTCCTTCTTTTACCCCATTTAAAAAAAAAAGTTTTCTATTTTAGGCTGTTATCCAGAAAGGTAGAAGTTGTGTTTTGGAATACTCTTCAGCAGATACAAAAGGTTTAATCTGTATTTTGTATAATGCAATTAAACAAAAGGCTGTCACTATGGAAGCATTTTAGAAGGACTCCTGTGTAGTCACTTGCTTCCATGAGGAACTTGGTTTGTAAACACACCTCCTTAAGATTCATCTTTGAGTTTCTGTTCTCAGCTGTCTTAGAATTCTTGCAAACTTTTTACAGAATCAAGGTGTCTAACATGGTTTGGACTCTACTTTAAGTCCAGAGACTCAATTCTAGACTGATTTAGATTTTCTTATTCTCTTCTCTTTTGAAGAATTTAAGGCACTATTTCTACTTCCAGCAGTAGTAGCTTTACTATTACAAGTAATAAAAAAGGAAAATTATCAGTATTACAGCTCCTATACACTATGTTAGCAATATTAACTTAGTAACTTTGTTAAAGCAGGGTTAGTCCCACCTACTTGACGTAGTTTTCACACAACAGTAATTGCAATTTGTTCCCAGTTTCAGGTAATATCAATTAAAGATTGCACACAGACAAGAGTCTTTGAACACTTCCAGAAATTATAATTAAAGCTAAACTTTTTCCTGCATATTTGTACCTGAATATAGATCCTTGGCTTGCTAGATATGTTTGACTGGAGGTTCTTTTGGGTAGTTAATTTACCATTCTAGTTTTCATTAAAGATACACATCTATTTCTGTGTAACACCACTGATGATATGGGTGACTGGTAAGTAAGAGGGTAAAGATAACATGAAACAGAAGTTGAAATTATGTGATACATGAAAAAAGCCAGCAGCTCAGCTGCTGAATTTATGGGATTGTGCTAGAAATGCACAGAGGATTTGAGGGAATTCTTATGATTTGTTTCCTTTAGATTTTATAGAACAGGCATGACCCAGGGAACTTTCCTACAGTAATTGCTCTTAAAATTGCCTTATGAAATCACTACACTTCTGTTCAATAAGTGTGGGTCAGGACCTAGTTATTTCTGCAAGTCTGACAGGCTTTGAAATACTGTTCATAGTATGTGAATCCAGCATGAAGTGGGAGTGAATTGCAAACTCCTTCAATATCCAGAAGTACTCAGTAAAATCCCTTTTGTGAACAATGCACAAAAATTACTCACCTGTAGCTACTGAAGTTAGTTACTCACCTGTAACTATTAAAGTTCTTACTACTGCAGAGCTTGAGCCTATGAGGAGCAGAAAAAGGTTCTGAGATACAAGGGCAGAGCCTTCATTTAGAGAACTACTGAGTAGTTAACTGAGTAGTTAACTATCCATAAGCCAACAGGATGGGTTAAACCTGGGAAAGGATGTTGTACAATCTTGTGAACTAGCAGGTCCATAGGTGCTCTTTGAATAAAATACTGGTCTGGATCTTTGCAGTCTAGTAAATATGAAGTTGCACTGTTAGCAATCAGTGACAGGTTTTTTACAACTCTTCAAGACTTTGGGACTTTGATATGTTTGACCATACCATCAGTTTTCTAATGACCAGGTAATTATTAACCAATTTCATAGTTTTAATTTAGCTTTATATTATTACGTGGTATAATTTTTCTATGGATGGTAGTAGAAAGTAATTCTTTTGTGTAGAAGGAAATATTTATCATGCTAATGGTAGTAGAAGTATAAAGTAATGCACCTTCTTATATGACAACAACAGCGTTGACAATGACACAATGCAGTGTAGAAGGGTACAGGCATATGATGTGAAAGGGGAGGCACAGGATGATATAGATCCCACAGCTATAAAGTGCTCACCAGTGTTCATTTAAGAAAATGTGGACTTGATCGCTGGTCAAAAGCAGTTTTAAGGTCAGTAAAGAAAAACAAGAATAAAGAAAAACAATAAAGAAAAACAACATATGTAAGATACTACATACATTTGGCTGTAAAGTAGAATTTCAGTGAAGAAGAGCAAAGTGCAAAACCATTAATAGTAATTTCTTTATTATTGTCTTGTTCTGTAATAACTAAGTCTGGCCTAATAATCATTGATTACACTCTTAAGATTTCTTTTCTACAGACAAAAATCTTTGGCTTTGCATACAAAAGCATGTTTTCTGTGTTATGTTTTTTGTGTAACATCCTTAGTTCCAACTAATCATTGCACTTAATGGATTTCAGAGGAGCTGTGTTGATTTGTAACAATGAGGAGACTCATTTATGTTGTTAGAGCTCTCCCAGAGTTTTCAGTGTCAGAAGTTGACTTCTGCTATTAACAAAGTTGCCCCTAACTCCAAGAAAGGCATTGAGGTGCTGAAGCAGGTCCAGAGAAGGGCAATGGAGCTGGTGAGGGGTCTGGAGCACAAGTCTTATGAGGAGAGGCTGAGGGAGCTGCAGGTGTTCAGCCTGGAGAAAAGGAGGCTGAGGGAGACCTTCTCGCTCTCTACAGCTCCCTGAAAGGAGGGTGTAGCAATGTGAGTGTTGGTCTTTTCTCCCAGGTAACAGGACAAGGGGATTTTGGTTATTTTTTTCAGATTTCTTTCCTGTAACCAACTCCATATTTGTTTCTGCTGACATTTGTAACCTTTCCATTATTATCCTATCTTCATCATAAAGTCTTTACAACATATTGCTATGGTAGAATGACAAGGAATTTCTCTGATACTGATATCTCTAGAGACTCTGCTTTTAATATGGGATATTGGAGATAAAATAGGTATACAATATACATATTTGCAACTGCAATAGCTATTTCAGAAACATAAAATCTTAAACAAAAATTAGCCTATAGTAGTTACTTTAAGTTACTCCAAGGTATAGGTGTTGATTACTCCAAGCTTTCAAAGAGTAATATTCAGAAAATGTTTTTCATGTGTTTTTTTTTTTTTTCCAGAGAGACAATTTTTTCTGAGAAAAAAAGAAAAAAAAGAAATCCATTTATTTCAGGAAGGACAGTTAGCACACAAATATATTGTGACAAATTACCATCTATCTGCAAGTCTTTATTTTGAAGAGAAAGTGAAAGCTGTGAAAGAAAAAGTGTATCAACTTAGCCAAATGAGTGGTTTCTGAATAATATTCATTCCACAGTAGATTTATATTAAATGCTACACCTCTGCATTGTATGTCAAAGTCTTGCCTTTGTTCAGATTTTTAGATATTTTGAAAAGTTTAGAGGCTTTGTCTAAGCTTTGCTTAACTGACAACTGAGATGAAATAGAAGAGATGAGCACTGTTCATTTGCAACTGGCAGAACTGCTGAATACTGTTTTCTTTCTCAGCAGAATGGGTTGGCAGCAGAGAGAGGGACTAGAGGGATCTATACAATACAGGTAGAAAAGGACTCATAGATAAAGAATATAATAAAAATATAAAACATCTTTGTTAGGCCTTAAAAGACATTGCACGTATTGGGGCACTTCATAAGCTACAATATCAATTTTCTAATCTTTATTCAAAATATTGCTTAATAAATGAATTTGCTTACTTAAATGCTATGAAACCTACTCTTTGGTAAAATTTGTAGGTGCAGCAGCAGCTTCTAGAAGCAGATTACTGAATTCTGAGCCTCAAACTAATTACTGGGGGATGCAGTAAATTAATCCAATGAAATACCTACTCCCTGATTCTGCTGTTTTGGTGTTAACTGTTTTCTCAGAATGGTGCTCCATTGCAGAGATACAGCAGCTCACAAAATTTGGAAGCACCAGCATTTGTTACTGAATGAGTGCTGAAGTAACACTTTTGTGTTTCACTTCAATTCTGCATAGTAATTCACCAATGTCCCCTGGCCATAAATAATTAACTTGACATCAATATTAACTTATTGTTTTATTACCGGAGCAAGGAGGTGGGTGGGAGGAGAAACTATTTGTTATCCTGCTACTGCTACGTAGGCTTCTGGACAGCGTTATCTCCTCACTTCTGCAAATGGTGTTTCATTAGCATCATTAACTTCACAGCTTGGATCTTTGACATACATTTCCTCTAAATATCACCATAAGGCATTGGATTCCACCCTCCCCACAAGATCAGACACTGTCAGATACATATATAATATGTTGTGTAATTATCTGGTCTAACAGCCAAACTCTGCTGAGAAGGGTGGTCCACCCCCATCAGCTTCTATTTCGCTGGGCTCTGATCACGTAACGCGATGAGCTACTTGAAATCTGGAAGGAAACTAACCCCGATGGAAGGGAATCTCTAGAAATCCAGCCTTACAACTAGTAGCATGGATTGAATACCTACTTTATTAAAGGATATTGTAGGTATAAATGTTGAATTACTGACCTGTGAAAGATAATTCTTTATTCTTTTTTTTCATAGACTTATCAAGCTTGGCAATTTTTATTCTGCAAAAAGATGCCCAAGAACAGTGATCATAAAATACTTCTGAAATGGGCAGAATGTGTTGCACGGCAGCCTCGCATCTGAATGGCTGATGAGCACATCCTAAAAATGTCAAAATCTCACACTGAAGATTGGAATAGCTTCAGGCAACCTGACGCATTTGCAGAAAAGCCGTGGAGAGGTAGATGGAAATATTTGCATGCAATTACAAGTGACAAAATTAAATAGTTAAATAATAAAATTAGTTAAATAATAACGTACTGGTTTTAATCTAGTGAGTATCGCTATTAAAATTCTTTTTAAATATTGGGGTATTTTATTTATTGCATTTATATAAGATACCAAAATTTATGGAAAGCTTTTTCTTTAGAGATTTGAAAAATAATATGAATCACTGCGCATTAAAAGATACAACTAGTGTTTTTGGTTGGTGATAGAACATGCTTACTGAAATCAGACATTTCAAAGTGTTGTTGTTGGTTTTATTTTCCCTCATGATGTTTTGCTTTCTTGTATCTTGCCTTTTTCATCTTGTAAAAATATTGAAATAAAGGATCTGTATCTAAGGCATTGAATTAAAAATAATTGGGGCCTTATAAACCTGTGATAATGACCAAAGGGGAACAAAAAAGATCAAAAGATGTGAAAATCACTACCAGGCAACAAAAATAACTCTGCACATTTAGAATTTAACATCAACAAGAATGTTAATAAGATGATAAATAATTAAATTATCTGCTTGTTGGAGAAAATAACATTAAAAAACCCAAACAGATAAAGACTGGTATTATCTAAGAATAATAAAAAATTAACAGAAATTAAATAGTCGTAATGATGATGTGAGAGTTCACACAGCAATTCTTTACTTTTTCTTTTTAGTACATATAAGATGAATAGATATTAATTGGAGAAGAAGGGGAAAGTTGACCAGAGTACAAATACTTATTCACACTTAAATATTGTTTCATTCAAAATAGTATATATTTGATCCAAAACAGAATAGCTCAAAGAATTGTATAAGATGATATTTAGTACTGTGTTTTCTCTTGATATATAAAGTGTTTTAGTATTTGATAACCAGAAAGACTACAATTACTACTGTAAAAGACACAAATCAACAACATGAAGAATTTCTTGGTGGTATACATACATTTTCTCTATATCTGTTTAATTTTAAGTAAGGCAGAAATTTATGAGTTGGAGATTTGTTGACTACCTAACAATTTGAGATTAATAATTAACAGATACACAGTATTATTTTAGGGTTTGCGGGAGGATAAAATAACTCTAGCAAGCTCCACACCTGTGTTGAAAGTGGCTATGTTCATTTTAGCAGCCACAGTTCCAACTAGTAAGCTTGTGTGTATTGACAGAAGGAAAAAACAAAGCATGGATTTAGATATTGAAACTCACAGAATGAGAGAATGATAGGGGTTGGAAGGGACCTCTAGAGATCACTGGGCACCACTGAAAAAAGACTGGCCCCATCCTCTTGACACCAACCCTTTAAATATTTATAGACATTGATAAGAATCCCCCTCCACTCTTCTCCAGATTAAAAAGACCCAAGTCCCAAACTCAAATGTTTTATTTGTAAAAATATTATGTTGGTTCTTGGTATGGCTTTTTCAGCATTAGCTGTAGGATTTAGTATGAGCAGTCTTTCCTATTTATGTGCAGCCACTCTGTTTTGACAGTTAAATTTCCTAACTTCCTCCATGTAGAGGGTTCTTTGTTGGTCCAAGGCCTAAGGCATGGGTCTCCAGCCTCCTAGTACAGCTGTAATCAGCGAGGGAATGGGTGTATCCCTCTTGATTTGTAGTGCTCTTGACTGATTTACTTTGAAGTACATGTATGCAGTACATACCCATAGGTCCCATTGTATTAAGTACCATGACATGAATTCACCTCATGCAGTTTCAGATATCAAAGAGTTCTTCTGTCCAAAAAAAGTCTAAAGACAAAAAAACAACCAAATTTCAGGTGAACTGAATCATGCCCTAGAGGCGTGTAACGTGGTGGTGTTTTGCCTTGTACAGGTTGCGTTGAGTGTGTGTATCTTTTCATGAGCATTAGCTGTGTAGGAGAAACTATACAGCGTTATCTAACTTTATAGTTCAGTTTCAGGTGAGGACGTGATGTAGACCCTTTCCCACCTGAAGTCAGTCAGTCTGAAACAAAAGTCAGTCTGAAACAAAAAATAATTAGTAAACTACAAACTTATGAAACCATTTCAAGAGGTCTGAAAATTAACCTGAAATGTTTTCTGGATCAAGGAGAGATTTATGCTTGTGAATGTCTCTACTTATACACAGACAAAAGGCTTTTTTGTAACAGCAGTTTTAAAATAACAGTTTAATAAAGGTACTAATCAATTAAGACTGATTTTGGGGCACAAAATATGCTTTTGTACTCACTGTGTTTACAATCTATTTTCAGTTGTGTTATTTCAAAAATGATCTTCCATCGATCCATTAGGGATTTGTGCAAATATAGGTCTTATACAAAAAACACATTTTCACAAGATCATTGTGAATATGTTTGTAAACAAGTCACTTAATACAGAAACTGTCAGTAAGATCCCTAACAAACAAACAGAACAAACCCACCTACCTCTTGCAGCTCTGATGCACTACCTTTTAGGCTCCCATTTTTACACTAGCAAGTAAGAAGTATTAGGGAAAAAAAAAATCTCGTACTTCTCTTTTTCAAATTACCTAGGTTTTTCAGCTTCTTTGGTTTTTTTTCATGTTTGTTCCTTCCCTTATGTGAATTGTCCCTCCCTGTCCCACTGTCTGTGAATAACATGTTTTAAGTTAAATAAACCATTAAGATCCAGATGTCAGTGTGCATTGTCTGTGAATTCAGGCTGATTGTAATGTCAATGGGATACTTCAAAATAGGAACCCTAACAACTTAGATATTAATTATTTTTTTTTTTTTATTCCCAGGTCCTCTCTGGTTTGCATTGGTAGTTTTGGACATCATCAGGTCTTTTTCTGTTCTGACATGAGACAACCCTTTTGAGATGCACAAATATTTAACACAAATACAGTAATGAATCCTCATAAAACTGAAGTTACAGTTTAAAAAGTTAGTTATTTGCAGTGACCTATGTCAAATAACTTTGCATCTTCCCAAGAGTCCATAATGATGAGTTATTCAAAACTGGATTTTTTCTGTGACCTTATTATGTTATCATAAATTCTGCCAAACAGCATTTTTTTGTTACAACTTCAGGGTGTTGGGCATATATATTAATCAATACAAAATGTTAGAATAGCTCAGCACCATATAATCCAGATGGTTCCTCCTACACAGATACTGTGGAAATTCCATTACACATACTGAAGATGAGTCAAAATAAAGGCCTAATATTGCAGCGACAGGTTCTCAGTCATTATATCTGCTGGAAAGACAACACAGCCAGGCATGCACAGTCCTGGAGATTTCTGCAAAGCATTGATGATAACTTCTTGACACAGATGGTGTCAATGTGGAGAGGTGTTCTGCTGGACATTGTGCTGACAAATAAAGATGTTATGGTTGGCGATGTGAAGGTCAGGGTAGCCTTGGCTGCAGTGACCATCAGATGTTGGAATTCAAAATCATGCACTGAAGAAGTAGGCCCAAAATTACAATTACAACCCTGAACTTCAGGAGGGCTGACTTTGGCCTCTTCAAAGACATACTTTGAGGCATTCCCTAGCCTAAGGCACTAGAAGGAAGTGTGATGCAAGAGAGCTGGCTAATATTTAAGCTCCAGTTCCACCGATCTCAAGATCTACTAAAAGAAAGTTACCTTTGTAGATCATTACAGAACTGCAGGATTGCTGGGGTTGGAAAGGACCTCTAGATATCTTGTTCAACTCCTCTGCTCAAGCAGGGACATCCAGAGCACGTTTTCCAGGCACGTGTCTTTTCCATCTTATTTTCTCCTTCTGACCTGTTAAAGAGGCATAGTGAGAGAGCAACTGGTTGGAGGTCTGGAAGCCAGTCATCCACCACTGTTCCTTTACACTTTCTCTTGAGACATTTGTACATATTGGTGAGATCCCCCTTAAAACTTTTATTCTCCAGGCTGAATAATCCCAGATCTCTCAGCCTTTTCTGATTCATGTGTATTTCTCTATTCGTCCTTTTTGACCTTCTTGGAGACAGGAGGGACATTTGCTTTCCTGCAATCCTCAGAAACTGCTATGACTGTACAGTTGCTTTGATTGTATAACTTTCCCAGTTGCTGATTGTACAATTATTGAGAGTGGCCTTGTAATGATATCAGCAAAGCTCCCACAGTTAGCATCTAATCAGAACCCAGGGACTTCTGTATGTCCAGGTTTTTTAGTATCCTCTGACCTCATCCTCTTCCACCAAGGGTACATCTTCCTTGATTTAACTTTTCCTCCTGGTCTCTGGGGCCTCAGAGTTCTGAAGGCCAGACTTGTTACTAAGAACTGAAGTAAAGAAGGCACTGGAAGGACATTAAAACAGTAATTTTATGTGGTTTAAGATAAAAAATAAAAACCTTTCAGAAACAATAGTCAACAGCCTTAACTCCAACTTCCTCCTTGAGCAAAATGGATTTGACTTTCCCTTAAGAAGACAATGTGGTTTTGTTTGCATATTATTTTGTTTACACACAATTCTTTCCTGTCTTCCCAAATACAACACCTGTGTGACAGCATATAGAAATATGATGCATTACAGCAGTCTTAGTCAGGAGACTACAGCCCCAGCCCCATAGTCAGGAGAGCTATATTTTAAAAAATAAATCTTGAGAAATATTTGCTTTCTCAGTTCATTGAAATGGAAATCTAGTCAGAAAAAGATCTTTAAAGCAATCTTCAGGAGACATTGGCAGAGAGCACATGGCTCCTGCACTTGTTTGAGATGTGTCAGAAACAGATTTAAATAAATAGACTGGACAAAGGTCACACTTCAGGAGAAGCTCTTGATTTGTCCCACATGTGACAGAGCTTTTAGTTTTGTTCTAAAACCCACATCAACCCACAAATTCTGGATTTTTCTTACCAATAATATCCCAGTTAAACTTTACTTCTTGATGTATGAATGGCTCCTGCTTACAAATTCCTTTCTAAGACAGCCACTGCTGTTGAGTTGCCAGAGAAAGAAAACATATTTTTGTGGTCAGTTTTAGGGACTATTCCTAAGAAAGCGACTGTAAGGCTGACTTTTGACTGGCAGGGATAGATCCAATGCTTTATGAAAGAGCTCTAAACATGTCACTTTCCTGTTTTGCAATTAATATTTTTCTCATAGATTTAAGATAATAATTTATGAGTACGATAATACTCAGTATTCCTGTTTATTTATTTCTCTCCTTTTATTACTTCTGCTCCAAGATTATATTTCCAATTGAGGGCTTTTCAAAATTGGCTTAATTTAGTATTTTTGAAAAATTGTGGGTGTAAGTTAGTCAGATATTTGACCCAAGAATATATAGCAGAGATAGGAACTACATTGCCTCAACAATACAGTTATTACAAGCATAAAATGTCGATCAAGATCAAACATACTAATCTTGCCAAAGAGAACTTCTACAAATTCTTAGGAGGGAAACTATAAAGGAAATACAAGAAGACAAAGAGGGCTGAGAGGAAAGAAGCACTCTCTAAAACTGCTGACTAAAAGCACTTCTTGAGGGAAAGGGCCAGAAATATGTTCCAAAACAAACAAAGAGAAAATACAGCAGAACGGTTCAAAGAAAAATGCTCTGAAAGAATTTACTGCCTTGTGGCTAGAGATGACATTGAAAGTAGCATGAACACAAGTTGATTAAGCTGCTGTCAACATATTTGGCCCCAGGAATCAGTTACTATTGATTTACAGCTTACAGTAAAAGAAAAAAGGCAGAAACTTATGAAAAGAGCTGTATTCGGTAAATTCTATTAACATATTCACTGCAAAGGATGAAAAAAAAAAAAAACCAAGGTGGAAGTAATCTAAGGAAAAATTCACATCAAAAGACTCTGTTAGAACCAAAAGTACCCTTTGTGTTGCAAGCCCATGAGAAAAATGAAAGTGTAACTGGTAATTTTATCTTTTTAATTTGTTCATCCTTAAAATAGTGACATATTATAGATTTTAAAAAACAGTATTTAGTATATAAAATCAGTGAGTTGGCAAAAATAAAACATGGTTGTTTCATTCATAAGAAATTCACATTATGTTTATTTAGACATTCTGAAATATAAAACACAAGTCCTCTTCTCTGAGTAAGTGACTTGCTTCTCGATTGTTTAGACCCAAATACAAATATAAGTCAATCAGACCTTCAGAACATGTTGTGCCTGTCACACGGGCAGCTACAGCTGCCAAGAACATTGTCAAAGATGTCTTGCAAAGCAAGATATAGACAGTGTGACTGTTGAAATACAAGTAGAAATACAGGAACTGTCAGCAGCTATAGGTCAAATAAATGGGTCATCAGCTAAAAGGAAATTAAAGTATGGACATCATAATTTATGATACCGAGACTTGGTAAATTGAAGCTTTAGTAAAATTTAATTAGGTAAATTCTATATATGATCTTAGAACAGTATCATAAAGACAGTTGTTCCTTTCCTACATGACATTATGTGGAAAACCACACTTTTACACTTTAAGTATCTGTATAAAGTTATCATCTGCAAACTTAAGCACATTCTTTTATAGAAATGCAGCCCTGCCTATAGTTCACATTTGTCCATTTTATTCTTTAAACAGTTGCAGAGGCATAGGTAACACTGCATTTTTTTTCTCTTATAATTTTTCCTGGTTGGATGTTTGGTCTGCAAACTGTATGTGGTGAATCACTCCAGAAGACCAGAATTATTATTTTTTTATTAAACAAAATAGAGGTAATAAATTAAAACTATTTTAATATTGAATATGTGTTAACGTTCTTAATGTTTAATACAGTTATGGCTTTTACAGTTCCCCTGTATTTACTTTCCAGACCAGCACATGCAGAAAAAATAAAGAAAATAGACAATTGCCAGTTCTTGCTTTGAATACCAAGAAACACTTGAAGCAGCTGGAGCTGCTCAGTTGAGAAGTTATAATGAAGAGGGGTTTGGAATGTTGTCCAGAATTCTACTCCTACATGTTTAAAACAAGCATACTCAAAGTAGATACACTGTGCTGTGAAAAGTAATAAGATGTTCAGGAGAATGGAGAGTCCACCATGCAAAAGAAGAGTAAAAAAAAAATACTCATTTTGTGAATCTAATAAATAATGTGTGAAAGAGGATACGGTAGCAACTCTGGGATAAATGAGGAACAATAAGGTCTTATTAAGCTCCAGGATAGTCCTGTGGCAGTGCTGTTTTATAAGATAAATAGTCCTACCTGAAGTTTATCAGTCTACCCTTCAGCTGGTATGGCACGCCAGATAAGAATAAACCCATATCTCTGAGGAGAGGGAGTGACTGCAAGAGATAGTAAGGTCGTTCCAAATATCAGAATTATAGTGACACTATCTTAGACCACCCCACTTCTCAGCTAGTAAAGCTGAACAACTCTGATAAATAGGGCCCCAGAAAGGAGTGAAAGTGCTCCATGTCTCAATCACATTATTATGCTCAGAAGGATATTTTAGGTAGTGTGAAACGTGTAATCCGGTCATGGTATGCAAACCTACTCCATATAACCGGCTGCCTAAAGTAACAAGTTGCTTTAATAGGTTTATCAAATATCATGGTTGGAAGTTTTGGAGCCTGCTTGTTTGTTCCCGGGGGCTTGTTTCTGTATATGCACTGGGAAGTTTCTGCTTCAGAAACTTGTTTCTGTCTGAATGCTTTTTTCTTTCTGCAAACTTAGTGAATAGTTTCTGCTGAGGTTTGTGATTTTACACAAATTTACCAGACCTTTCATCCACCCCGCAAGTTTTCTCTTTATGTGGAGTCAATTTATTTGGGGGAACGTTAGAGTAAATAGATCTCACTTGTGTTAGCTGAAAACAATTAACTGAATGAAACACAAGCACCTAAGAAGAAATTCATCTTAATACTAGGGGTCACAAGGTAGTTTTTATTTTGAAGCGTTGTCTAAACAGGAACTGTAAAAACACACTTCAAAGGCAGGAAAATGCTCTCAGTGAAGTATTTCTGGGTCATAACATTTCACATGACATCACCTTACACAAAAACAGTTTACAGTACATCTAGCTATCTGGAGGCAAAATAATTAACTTGTCTACTGATAATAACCATGTATTTTGTTCTCCATGAATGTTAATGGAGATTATTTTTGCATAAGAAAGCAATTGTATATTTCAAAATTAAAAAAAAAAAAAAAAGAAATTACTTCCTGGGTAAGATAAAGGAGTTTTTTTAAGTTTCCCTTTTCGTTATGCTAGAGAAAGGTCATCTCCATGGGGGTCTGAAGGGCATGTACCTAAATAAGTGGTTTTCTATGATTACAAGAAAAAAGAGCGTTGTCTGGAGTTCTGCTCTTTGTCTCTCCATAAAAAGAATGTTTTCCTACAAATTCACAGAAATTATTGTTTTTACGCATAGAGGTATATTAAGCCAACTCATTTACCTGTGTTCTATTAAGGGTTTCCTATACAACGCGTTCAGGCAGTTGGATCATTGTAGGTCCCTTCCAAATGAAACTATTCTATTCTATGAACTGTATATTGTTGTGCTTTCATATGCTATTAAAATGCTATTAAAGTGCTATTTAATAACACTTTCAAACGTTATTAAAATTTTGAGGAAAACTCTGATTCAGAAACGTATAATGAATTGTGATGTGAAAGCAATCTCTATCATAAGGTGTGCAAAGTTTTGTAAAAGAGATATTTTTATGTAAAGCAAATAAATTAATGTACTGGAACAAACCCAAGGCCACCTAATTAAATAGGAAGCCTGTTGATGAATACTATGGATGCTCAGGAAAAAAAAAAAAAAAAAGAATAAAGACAGCCTAAGTTTCTAACAATAATTCCTTAACATATTTTCCCTGTCTCCAGTAAAGCATATTTCAGGAACTTATGAATCTGAAACAGTGTCTTCATTACATAGCAAAAATAATAATAAATTTAGTGAGAGATATTTGTTTTGCATAAACCGAATTTTCAACTCATCTGGGTTTTTAACAACATCCTATGAGAAGGACTTTTACAGCTTAACTTTACATTGCATAACTTCCTTTTCTTTTGGAAACTATAGTTTGTTTAATTGTGACCTTCTTTTTCTTGTTTTAGAAGAGATGATTAATAGTAATTTCTTATCCTTCTTTGCATAACTCTTGGGTTTATAGGCCTTTTCTTCCTTCCAAATTGTCTTTTCTGGTCTTCTTAGACCAATTCTATGTAGTCATATCCTGCACAAAAGCTGATCTATTCCTTTGTTTAGATGTCAAGTTTGCCCCTCTGTGTGCTTATTCTAACTCTGCCATATGCCCTCTATACCAGGGATACCAGTAGATTGCTTGATACAAACCTAAACGTCCAAGCTGTGAAACTGGAATGTTCTGATATAATTTCTTTTTTTGACTTTTGTTCAATCTGATGACCAATTGATCTCTTTCTATTCCTTTCTTCATATTTTATTGTTAACAGAAATGGAATTGCATTTCATTTACTTATTCTGTAATTATTCCACTATAATAGTCTATTATAATTACTTGTCTGATGTTTAGAAATGTATTTTATAGGTTAATCCTATTTTTCGGATGGATCCATTTGTCGCTATTTCCTAATTGTTTACCACAAGGTCCTATTAAAATATCCTTATAAAAGTTAAGATTTAATTCCAATTTCCTCTTTTCCTACAGGTTAATCCACAGTAATAGCTCTTCCATAATTAATATTGTGATGCCCTAATTGTTAGGCAAGTTTATTCATTTTCCCTCTGAAAAGGTCCCTCAGCTACCCAAAAAAAATTCTTTTCAAAACTAGTAGTGTTGGCAAGGATGTCTCTTTCCTTTTTCAGATACCTTGTAGATAATAATATAATCTAGAATAATGTTGTATGAATAATATTATTGCAAAATCCATATTTTCAATTGCAATGTATGTGAGGTTTAAATCCCTGTTTCAGGATATGATTTACATTCGCACATGGTATTTTTTGCACTCCATTCATACCACAAATAACCTCTGACTATCATAATCCTGCTCTGCAGCTGGTAACAGGATAAGAAAAAGTAACATTTTGTTAATTAAGATGATAATTTGTTTTATTCATAGGCAAGATACATGGGTGAATATATCATAGAAAATGGAAACTTTGCTGCCTTATGGCAAGTGATTTATTAAGCTTTGAAAGCCATGTGCAGACAGACAAAATGAAGCAAAGACATTTAGATAGAATTAGAACGGTACCTCTATGTGTTAAAATTACTATGCAGTTTTTCTGAAGGTTTGGGGGTTTCCAAAGATTCGCACTATATTAGGCTTTGGTAATGCTAAGTGAAATAGAATTTAATTTTTCTCATCTAAAAGGAAAATTTATGATCATAATAACAAAACCAACAAATACCTGTTTCAGAAAGTAAAAAGAGATGTTAATTAATTTTTTACAGTTTTATGAAACTCCTAAGAAAACATTATACTGTGCCACTGTGAAGAAATATACTTGTGATTCCAGCTGGTTTTCAAGTGATCATTGTCAGATGCAAAACAGCCTCAACTTGGGAAATTTCACTTTATTACCAATGACCAAACTTTTAATTACAAATTCTAGTCATGAAAAAGAGATTATAAAAAATTAAATACCTCAGTAAAGCTACTCTTCTCCATTTTCCAGGCTCATCTTCCTCCCTTTCTTGCTTCCTTTTTTCCTTTTTTGTCACTCAAACTTTTCGCTGAGGCAATCAGAGATGCAGGTGGTAAGAGTCAGCCTGCAGTGGTTTCTTTGTATTGTCCTTCTCTTCTTGTTGCTTCTCTGCTCCAGCATGGGTTGCCTGTGGGCCACCATGCTTCTGGGAATATCCTTGCTCCAAAGTAGGTCCTCTATGGCTAACAGACCCTCAGCAGCATCCCTCCTACATCAGAAGCCATAGAATCAGAGAAATGTCTAGGTTGGAAGGAGCCTTTCAGATCATCGAGTCCAACCATCAACCTAACACTGACAATAGTGACAACCATCACTAAGCCATATCTCTAAGCACCATGTCTACCCATCTTTTAAATACCTCCAGGGATGGTGTCTCAACCACTTCCCTGGACAGCCCATTCCAAGGCTTAATAACCCTTTCAGTGTAAAAATTTTTCCTAATATCCAAACTGAATCCCCCCTGGTACAACTTGAAACCATTTCCTCTTGTCCTGTTACCTGTTACTTGGGAGAAGAAACTGACTCCCATCTCTCTATAGCCTCCTTTCAGGAATTTGTAGAGAGGGATAAGGTCTCCCTCAGCTTCCTTTTCTCCAGGCCAAACAACCTCAGGTCCCTCAGGTGCTCCTCATAATGGTTGTTCTTCTTGGCCACCTGGGCACACTGCTGGCTCATATTCAGCCACCAGTTGACCAACGCCCCCAAAGTGCCTCCTTCCAAAAGATCATCTCCAGTTATGCCCCCAGTTTTATCTTTTATGTTCCTCCACCCTTCTCTCAGATGCTTTTTCACATACCCCCTCACAGCTTCCCTTGTGTTTGTCCTCCTCTGTCTTCTCTCAAGTATCTCATTTTTGTGCCTCCTGCCCCCAGGTGCTGCCAGGCTTCCTCAAACATGCCTGGCCAGAGGCATCATGTGTTCTGGCCAGTTGAAGGTTTCAGGGCAGGTTTGTATCAGAATTAGTTACAGTGAGAAAGACTTTTGTTTTGTTTTGTTTCAGTGAGAAGGAAGAAAGAAGAAAGGGAAGCATTTTTTTTT
>BJBW01000482.1:0-82878 GCA_004320125.1 Scolopax mira | reverse complement strand
AAAAAAAAAAAAAAAAAAAAATCAAACAACCTGAAAAACCCAAATCTGGCAAACTCTTGTTCTCCAAAAGAAATATGATCTGACTTGCTCAAAAGAGTAAAAAATTGTTGTTGAAGACTGTGTATGTATTATGGTTTACTCAGTCTCATCTTCAAAATCTGCTAATTAGGTTGCAGAAGTAAAAATGAGGTTTAAAGCATCTTTATCCAAAACACAAAAAAATGTTTTCATATTTCATTGTCTTATCTGTATCCTTTTATTTTTTTATAAAAACAGAAGAAAATGATGTCATTGAAGTTGAAAGGTTATTCTTGCTATGATTTCAGTACAAATTAAGATTATAGGACAGAGATTTGTTTACTAAAAACATTTTATTAAATAGAAATATTCAGCAAAGATTGACTTTTTTTTTAATGAGTTATGATTATAGGCATATGTATTTTAGGATAGAAAATGTCCATGACAGCATTTAAATAATATAAAGAATGTAATTTTTGCTTGTTAACTGCATTGTACATTGTTCAGGCAATCAACACGTCAAAATTGCAAGTATTTTCTGCATAGTTAGGAAGAGATTTATAACAAAAGAGAATTTTATGCAAAGCATCTATAAAGTTGAATCTTTACTGAGACAGGGTTAAAAGAATACAGCAATCATCCAAATACCACGTGGCTACATATTAGGTATGAATTTCATCTGCTTATTTCTCCCTAGATACATGTCTCAGTTGTAGTTTACGTACATTGTCAAGAAAAGTGTGCAATTTAATAAGCTGAAACTTTATCACAATATCAAACTATTTGACACTTGATTTTTTGTTTCATCTGGCTTCCACTTCCAGTGGATTCTTATTACACCTAGGTTAAAAAGACTTCCACTATTCCCTTCTGATTAAGAACTTTTAACTCTGTACTTATACCAATGGACATTTGAATCAAAAGAAAACAGATTGATTGAAAACAATATTTAAGAAGATTGAAACACAGTCTTTAAGTTCCTTAACATAACTTAATGCTGACCACATCAATTTAAATCTGGACTTCTGTGTTCTTCATTTGTGTGTTCCTGCTCCTCCTGTACCTCCTTCAGAGAGCCAAGGTAGGGAGGTGAGCTGAAAAATAACCCATCATAAAAGAAGTGATTACTTTTAAACTGAGCAGTATCTTGAGTCAGGTTAGTGCCCACTTACTTGAATGTTGCTGGTAGCAGAAACAAAGGGCAGTAACAAATGCAAGGGCAAATGGAAAGACAGACTGCAGCAGCTCAGTCTTAGATTAGCATGAAGTGCGCTAGAACTACACCCTGAATCTTCACTACATGACATTATTTGGTCTTCAGTTATTTCTCTCATTTTTTCCCTGTTAGTTCCAATTTTTCTCATCTCTTGAAAATGTCAACACTAGAACTCTATTCAGTAGTCTACTCAGTCTCAGGGGGACATATACAAAGCTGTATGCTTTTATTGAATTTTCTTCTTTCCTATCTATATATTGAACCACCAAATCACCTTTTCTTTTCATACAGCAGTGCAAAAAAGAAGTTATGTATCAGTTTTCCTATTGTCATCCCTAGATTGTTTGTAGTCTTCCATTCTGAAAATACAGCCCTTCTTCCCTGCTTTTGGACATATATTTGCTTTAGCAAACCTAGCTTATCCAAGAACCAGTATTGTTTCATATGACTGTTGTAGTTACCATTTTCTCTTAAATTACCAATATGCTTTTCTGTAGATAAGTTTTTGGTTATCCAGGCTGCCAATAAAAATTTTTGAAGCATGTTAGGCTTAGTAATTATCCTGGTAAAATGTTACTATCAACAGCTCTATTTCATAGTCATCTTTTATTGACAGGTATTCCCTCAATTATTTTGGTTAATCTGCTGTTAGTTTATGTGTGGTTTGTCAGCATCACCGGATGATTATATTTTTCAGGCACAGCAATTTTAATATCAGACTCTAAGCCTTGAGACTGAGTTTTTTCTGAGAGAGATCACATAAAAGACAATTGGAGTCATTTTTTGGAAGGGCTGAGGCTATACAGAAAGATTGAAACCAAGGACATTCCACTGCTTTAATCATCTTTAGCATAGATTTTTTTTCATAGGGTTGGTCATGTTAATTTTGAACTACTTTATATATAACACTTCAAACAAAATATAATGCCAGGTTATTACCCCAAGCAGTGCAGTGCAAAGTAAACTTGAGATGTATCAGAAAGTACATCAATCATATACAGAAGAGAGATTAGTAAACAATGTAATCAGAATGTATGACATGAAAAACTGCAACTTTTTGTGAGAAGGCATAGATAAAATTTGTATAACAGACTCATTAGATATGCTACATATATGTGTGGGAGTGTTGTGAAATGCTATTTCAGTAATCATAGCAGCATTACTGACTTTAACAATAGACTTCTTTTATAATATTTTGAATGTAAATTTATATGGTAGCTTGTAAATATACGTAGTAGCCAAGCATTTTGTGTTTTTTTTACTAGATTTTTATTGATATAACAGAGCTAAACCAAAATTCAAACTGAGTCTTTAGCATGGCTTTCAGTGCTACCCCTAAGTTTGCTGTCAAAAACAGTCAAATGAGGAAAAAGATATTTAATGCAATATCATGACTGTTTTAAGGAATAACAGTAACATAAGACATGAAGTCATGGTAAAATAGAATGGGAAGGTAGATTAGGATAAAGAAAAATTTTGGAACAGTGACTGAAATTAAAAAAGTAGTTTATAATGTGGTTGAGAAGTAGAGCAATTTTTTAACTTGTAGATCCTCCAAAAGTTGTATTTTCTGGTAACTTACTACTTTCACTGATGGCAAATGAAATTTATTCTGTTTAGAGCTTCTATTTTTATGGAAGCTTGTATTAAATATTAACCTAATACAGCCATATCACAATGGTAAATGATTAAACTTACTATAGTAATTCAAACATCTTATTCTTTCCAGCTGAATAAAATCCTAATGCTAAAGACTGCTGTAATGAAGCATGATATATTTGCATTTCAAAACAACAATAATGACAGCAGTGAAAAGTATTTCATAATTCACTTTTTTTGTAAAACCAGATATGGCTTTAATCTTTATTATAATGTCACCTGCTGCTGCCAATATGCTTAAACATCTTTCATAGTTTTTCTATATGCTCAAAAAAATTGTTACTCTTATGCATATCACCTGTAAAAATCATTCCCAGCTTCACAGGGATGTGACACCCTGTGCAAAGCTGAAGGCATTTTCTTAGCCTGTTTACTAAAGAAAAGTATTTTATTCAATCTGTCTGGCTGTCTGTTTTTAACAGCTTTCTGGACCCGTTGGTTAGTTTCAGCTAATTCAAAGTAAAATTACAAGGAAAGGTGCAAGAAAATTTCCACTTACATATAGACCAGAGACCCAAGTTAGGCATCCTCTGAAAGGGCAGAAACCTGTTTGCACACTTCTTTTAGTATCAGCTATCCCTCCAAAAACTCACAGTTTCTCATCATCTGATTAGTTTGTGTTTGGTTGCAGTCTGGCACTGATATTGATGTTTCTTGCGCAGCATGAATATTGCAGAAAGGTGGGGAGACTTGGGGAAGAGAAGGAAGAGGATCTGACTGAAGAATTGTCTAGGTGACAAAATACATGAAATCATCCTTTTTATTGCTCTCACCATTCAAAATCAGCTTGGTTTTCTTTTCTGTTTTATTTTCAATGTTTTAAGTTATGGTAGAATGAATGAAAGATTAATTTTAACAATTTCCTTTGTTTGAATGCCTTTTATTCTTTAAATTCAAAACAAAATCTTGAAAGTAATGTGTAGTTTGCAAGAAACTCAAGAAAACCCCAACAACCCACATACAAAGTTCAATGAACAAATGTGAATTCTCTACTTTTGGAAAAGATGCAGGGATCAAGCTCCTCACGTTCCCAAGTTCAGTAGAAATGCTGGCAAGTTTGCTAGTATTGTATTATTATTCTTTTGTCCAGAACATATAGATGTAATGAGAATTATTGCCAGTGACCATGTAAGCTACTACCCTGAAGCAGCAGCACAGTGTCATACAGCTCAGATTCCTCTTCTGTGTCTTAGCAAGGACTGATCATGTTTGTAACCATGTACCATGGTCTCAAACAGACATTAATGTATCTTCTAATTCATCAGAATATACAAATAGAGTCCCTGGGTTATGTCCACCCAGACAGAGAGTTTCTGCCCAAGCTGGCTAACATCTGGCCTATTGAGATGGCAGGTAAGTACAGCTGACTCCAGCTGGACATGTAGACCTACTTTGTATAGAGGAAGTTAAAGTGACAATCTCTGTGGCTTACAAAAGCTTCTAGTTGTGAAAAATAACTTTATTAAACAACCCAATACCAGTAAGATCCTTTTTGGAATGAAGGTGCTGTTGGTATTCTTAGTTTATCCAAAACATGCTCAGATTGAGTAGCAATTGGAGCCTTACCTATGAAGTTGGCATAAAATAGGGGAGAGATGATTCTATGATATTGGTGACAAGTGGCATCACTCAGGGGTCCATATTGGGAACACGACCATTCAATATCTTCATCAATGACATAGTGCAATCAAGTGCACCCTCTGCAAGTTTGCAGATGACACCAAGCTGAATGGTGTGGTCAACATGCCTGAGGGGTGGGATGCCATCCAGAGGGACCTGGACAAGCTGAAGAAGTGGGCCTGTGCAAAACTTCTGAGGTTCAACAAGGCCAAGTACAGGGGTTTGGGGCATTATGCTACTAATAAATTATGTGACTAAAACATGAAGCTAGGCTGCTACCAGTATTTTCGTAAGCATAGTCTTATTTCTCAGTGAAATCAACTGCCTAATGGATTATGCAACAAACCTTAATTGTATTTTAGAACACTTAATCATCTTTAATATGTAACTGGGAGTTCCATTTGCTTTCCAATTATGTCAAATGATAGAAACTCATTTTACCTAATAGCCTAATAGCTTGTTTGGATTTATTTATTAAGAAAGAATAAGTTTTTTCATCTTAAAATACTCCTAAATATTCAACATATTCCATAATTGTAGTCCTGTACAACATATTCATCAATGTTCTGGATGAGGAGAAGAATGTATCCTCAGCAGGTTCGCTGATGATACCAAACTGGGAAGGTTGGCCAACAGGCCAGAGGGCCGTGCTGCCATCCAGTGTGACCTGGATAGGTTGGAGAGCTGGGCAGAGAAGAACCTAATGAGGTTTAACAAGGGCAAATGTGGGAAAAACCCCAGGCATCAATATAGGTTAGGGGTGGATCTTCTAGAAAGTACTTCTGAGGAAAAGAATCTGGGAGTCCAGGTGGATGGCAGGCTCTCCATGAGCCAGCAATGTCCCTTTGTTGCCAAGAGGGCCAATGGAATCCTGGGCTGCATTGGGAGAAGTGTGGCCAGCAGGCCCTCTACTCTGCCCTGGTGAGACCACAACTGGAGGAATACTGTGTCCAGTTCTGGACTCCCCAGTTCAAGAGAGACAGAGAACTACAGGAGAGAGTCCAACGTAGGGCAACCAAGATGATTAAGGGATTAGAGCACCTCCCTTACAAGGAAAGGCTGAGAGAGCTGGGGTTCTTTAGCCTTGAGAAGATTGAGGGGAGACCTTATCTGTGTTTACAAGTTCCTGAAGGGTGGGTTGGAGGATGATGGATTCTTTTCAGTGGTTCCCAGTGACTGGGGACCCAGGACTGCCCCAGGATGAGGGGCAACGGGCATAAGCTGGAACATGTGAAGTTCCACTCAAATATGAGGAAAAACTTCTTTCCAGTGAGGGTGCCAGAGCCCTGGAACAGGTTGCCCAGAGAGGTCATGGAGTTTCCTTCTCTGGAGATATTCAAGACCCGCCTGGATGCTGTCCTGAGTAATGTGCTCTAGGCAATCCTGCTTAGCAGGAGAGTTGGACTAGATGATCTCTAGAGGTCCCTTCCAACTCCATCAAACCTGTGAATCTGTAAATTGCAAGCATAACGCTAAGTATTAACTTAAATACGATTCAAGGAAACATAGAATAACAACCCAGGGATGACTTGGACATACAAACCCAGAGTAAAGACTCTGTGGAGGTCTACCACAAGGGCTTTGCCTGCTCAACAGTTCTTACTGATCTCTTAGTACTAAAATGCAAAGCAGATGGTTGTATTTGCTGGTTTTATAAGACATTTGTGAAGTACAACCTTGTATCACTCAATGAGTTTGGATATTTGCTGAGGTAAGTTTTCAGGTTTTTTTTTAAAATGTGTCCAACTTAGTAATGTCAAAATCAGCGAGCCCAGGAACAGATACAGTGCTTTAAGGAACTAATTAATTAAACAAGGTTGAATAGAACAGCATGGAACAGAAGATATTTAAAGTACCTTTTTTCTCCCTGTTTCCACGCACCATGGTGACTAATGTTTATTAAGTCCCCATAGTGAGATATTGAGAGATTTTTCACAAGACCTCGTGCTGTTTTAAAAGGAAACAATGGCTTGTGGTAAAGTCAACTCATGCTGAGATACATTAACTGCACCGTGTTATCAGCTGATAATGGTGCTATTAACACATTACCCACTGTGTATATTTGTGAATTAGGATGTTTCCTTGTTAATGGAAGTGAACCATTTTCTCTGAAAGGGCAAGTATTGGGCATTTTGACACTATTTCAGAGGGGGAGTGGGAAACATAGCCTCATTTATTGGTTTGGTTTTTTTTTTTTTTCACGAATATTACCTCTTTAAACTTCAGGAAGTACATTTATCTTTATTCTATTGTCTTGCTTTGAGATTTCATTGAGACTTTTCATAGAGCATAATTCTTTCAAGGAAAGAAAAATACAGAAATATGTTATGTTGGAGAATAGTTGCCTCACTAATTCTGAACATTCCAAAGGGTGAACGATCTAATACAACAGTAAATAACAACACTTAGATTGCAAAATTGAAAGGCAGTTGCTTAAGTACAGCAATTTTTTTTCCTAGTTTGGTCACACCAGCCAAACTCTGGAGTGTCCAGTTTCTTTATGCATTAGAGCAGAGTTGGAGATAAAAATAATTCCTGTAAATCCAACATAATCAGTATGTTTATCCAACCACATGTTTGTAACACAATGATGTGTAACATTGTAACACATTGTAACACATTGTAACACATTGTAACAATGTGTGGCATTGTAACAAAATTTACTCTTTAGAAAGAGTACATTCTAAATCCAAAACGTGTATGAGACTTTCAGGCTATATTTTCTTCATTCTGAATCTGAGTCCATGGTATAACTAATGACGTAATCATAGAAAAAAATGACAACAGAATTATGTGACTCAATATGAATGTTATTTGTACTTTCCCATGTATAAAATACACATACTTTCTGATCAATTTGTAAACATACATTAGCAAAACCAATGCAATATTTTTCATCTATAATCAATTAATGAATTTTCAATGAAAGGCAAATTAAAGTGCTTTTTAAAACTTGACAGTAAAACAATCCAAAGAACAGCATTCTAGACTAATAAACCCTGTAAAAATCTATTTATTCTAGATTTCATGAGCTAATGAAATTTTAGCTCTCTGTCTACTCACAACTTAATAAATTTTCCTGAAAGTATTTCCAGATGAAAATAAATAAATAGTCATAATGAAAAAGAAATAGGCACATCTTGCTGAAAGCTGTAAATTTTGAGGTTAAAAATAAGGTTTCTGTTTTCTAATTTTATTGCATAAAAAGAGTGTAAAGACACATAAATACAGACAACAATCCATGCTGCTATAAAGCAGAACTTCTATATCATGTCATAGAATTTCTTCACATTTCAGTACTGTAAACCTATAACCACAAATCTCAAATATCTAAAACACTTTTCTTATTAATTATCTTTAAAAGATTTTGTGAATTAACAGTAATTGATACTAAGAAAACATTGGATTATCCTTCCAGTCCAGTTATGCATATTCTTCAAGAGCTTGGGCTCCTCCTTCGTTCTCTCTTTGACTAAGCTCCTCAGTTATATTAGGTATGTCATCCATTTTTCATCTGTCAGAAACACTTTTATTTTTAATATTTTTTTTTTTTAATTCAGGCTCCTTTTTTTTCTGTATACTTGGATAGTAACAATTATTGTGCAATTTATCTCTACGCAAGCTTTTTAAATGCTTCTACAATGAAAATAAATCATGAGGGAGTGTAATTTTCAGTGTAGGCAGTGATATCTCAAGATCATAAATTTATGTTGGAGCCCAGAAGTCTCCTTGGGTATCCCGGACAGCTGAATTGGAGATATGAAACTGTCTTTATATACTTTAGGAAACTTTAGGTGAAGTCTTTTTGATTCTTTTTGCAACCCCAAGGGTGCTGGACCTTAACTGTTCTTTATTTTTCCCAGATTACACAACATTAAGTGGAAGACAAGACCATCTTTCATGTGCCATTTGTTCATGGGTTTTGTGTGGTTTTTTTTTCTTTTTTAACTTGAAGAGCTGTGCTGCAGTCTATAGAGTTCAGCAAATACTTCATGCTACATACAAAGACCATCTTATAGAAAATCCACAATTGGGAGTAAAGCTCTGTATAAGTTTAGAGCCCTTTTTTAACACACAGCCTTTAAACTATCAAGCTCTTTACATTTTTCCATTCAGTGTAGTGAAGTGGTCCCACCCAAATTCCTCATGTTAAGCACAAGGGCGTGTTTAGTGAACAACTAATAAAGACTTTTTAGTATATAAATACATAGATATACATTGCATACTTCTATGTATATGTGTAATATATAAGGAAAGTAGACCCAGAACTATAAGGGATTTTCAGCTTCTATAGCTTATATTTATTTGTTAGGCAAAACATAACATTTCTAGTGCTTTTACTGACATTGTTGTAGTATAAATATCACTGGGAAAACACCTCACAAGAAAGTGTTTTCAGAGGAGAATATCCCCATGCAATATTGGTGCTAAATCTGACCAAGGGAGAAAAGTTATACTTTTAAATAGAACCTTTCATGTTTTCTGTGGGTTTTCTTTATTTACCTTTTTGAACCAACACAGCCAAGGGATATTTATGCAGATAACACAAGCACAGAAGAATTTGCAACAGATAACTTTTCCTAGGTTACCATCAGTTTAGATTGTACCAGGTTGTTTTACCTAACTGTAAGGGGTCTTGCACATCTGTACAGGTTTCCAGAAATAGAGTAATGAGAGAATATCATAGGTGACAGTATAAAAAAATCTGGTGACATCGGTCATATAGAGTGAAATTCAAGTGGCAGTAATTTCATTAAATAGGCCTTATCTCACAACTTGTATTTGCTTTTTCATACATTGTTGTGATATGGGAAAAAAAGTGTCTTTTTCATGCTAACTAATAAATGGAAACCAAAGTACTGTAACTGCAATGCTGGGGGTTTGCTGAGTATCTCTTAACCAGTACAATCTCTTCTTTGTGTCCCTCACATGGAAATCCATTACCCAGCCAGGAAAAGTAAAACAGGAATTACAGAAAGTTTTTAATTCCCAACCCTGTTTGCTTTAATGTTTTCCTCTCCCTGTTTTTCCCACTCATATCTGGCAGTGAAATGGGATAAGACAATACTTAGTACAAACCTATGCAAAAATATTTTTAGTAAGTGGACTGAAAATTCCTTTGTTAGAAAAACCTTATGTCTAAATATATTTATTTGTAATAAAGCAAAGAGCAGGAAAACACATATTTAGTTTGAAATAGAAACAATATAATATTGTCTTCTAAATGTATGATGCTTGTTAAGTTCACTGCTAAATTTCCTTATTAATTTATGCAGTTTATTAAGTTTAACTTGCAACTACAGACGAACTGATTTTACAGTTTGATTTGCAGCAGGGGGAGATGTGCTCATAATGAATATCTTATTTGTGCTTTCCCCACATATTTTTAGTTAGGAAAATTACATTTCCAGAACAATGTCCTCTGAGTAGAAACAAACAAAAAATTCTATTTGCATTTCCATTAAAAAAAAAAAAAAAAACAAAACAAAAAACCCAAAAAAAACGAGAACAGTGAAATGATGAAAAACAATTACATTCTCTAAATCTTAAAAATTTAATAACTTATTTCTAAATACAAGCACTGCAATTTTAAAGCTTTTCTGAAAGGAAGAATAAATGTAATGGCTTCTATGATTGTAATGCATGGTCTTGGGAATTAAGGACTGATTGGAAGTGATGGGATCCACCTGACTAAAAAGAGTGGGCGGTAAAGCAGGTTGAATATGAGTTCCTTATCTCAACTGAAGAAAAACAACAACCAGTATGCAACTGGTAAACTCAATGTATGTACTTACAACACAGACTGCCATAGATGAAAATCATGATTTCATCTGTCTTTCTTTCTTAAGACACGATTTTCTTAAAATCATCTGAAAATGTAAAGGTAAAGGGTCAGCTGTGTCTATGCTTCAGTATGACTGCTAACAGCAAGACCATGGGGGTGAAGTGTGACATGCAGTCACAAATAAGATGATTGTTTTAATTATATTCCGAATGGTTAGATTTTGTTTTGCTTAAGCTTTGATAAGTACACAATCAAGGTAACAGCAGTTCAATCAAGCAGTGCATGTGGTAATAGGTAATATCTGGCAAACATTGTTTTAAGATTTAGAAACCATGGTAGTTGTATGAGAGTTTCTCTAGAAGTTTTGTAAAAGGCAACACTTATACAACTGAAAAGTGTAAGCATTACCAAAGCTGATATGCAGGCTCTAAATCATGGTGTTCGCAGTTAAAGCAAACAACAAAACAAACAATTAATAATTTAGGATATGGTGGTGGTTGTGGTTTTTTTTAATGCATACTTACGTTCTTTGCATTAGACGGGAAAAATCAGGAATAAGACAGAAGAAGAAAGAATGTGTTTTAGCTGGGTCAGGTGGAACTAGGTTTACTTAAAAGCCTGAGACAAACAAGAATTGTCTGCATAAATAGTTTTAGTCACTATTAAAGACAATTTTTGAGAAGAATTCTCATGTCCACCAGAGAATGACCCTTGAAAACCTCAGAAGAACTGGTGTTTGAATGAACTAGGAGTCTGGCAGTCCTAGGACAAGCTGTGTTTTGCTCTAAATCTAGCTAAAGGCAGTAAGAGAAAGTGCCCTATACATGAAGAAAGAATAAAAATTAAAAAGTAGCCAACTTAAATTCTAACAATGTGATGAAAATACAAATGGCTATTACTGTTAAATCATTTACAGTGGTACACGCTCTCATGGTCCACATTTTCTAACTGTACAAAACAAACCTCATTAGTACAGCTGCAATTAGAAGCTGATATATGCAAAAAACCCCCTGCTCTTATAAAGCCTTTTTCTCACATGAGAGATTGAGAGACAACGACCAGGGTCAGGCACAGTCCAGTGGTCACACCAGTTTGGTGGTACCAAGGCAGGGCTGATGTCAGGCCAGGAAAACAACGCACAGATGGGTGGATAGATGAGAGGTCTCTGATAAACTTTTCTTCCAAAGACACTATTGCACCATCTCCAAGTTGGCCCTGAGCTGAATTCGTCCAGCAGCCAAATCTACCAGAGGAGGGGATTTGCTCTGGGCAGAGACAAGTTAGAATTAGATGTACCTTTAAACTAACCTAGTGTAGCCACCCTGATTTTCTTCATTACTTGCCATAAACGCAGATATGACCAGTTTATATTCATATCTAGTTATTTGCCTGAAACGAGGCAACACTGGAATGTTCTTACATAAAAGTTCTTACAAACATAAACAATTTCAGGCTCCTTATTAAGCAATTTGGGTAGTATCAAACTACTTGGGTTTGAAACCAAAATGAACACATGATAACACTCCTGATATCACTGGAAAACAGAAAAACAATTGGAATTTTGCAATAAACTAAAAAAAAAAATCCCACTGGTACATAGATCTTGTATCATCCTTCTTACAATTGACTTAGATAGTTGCTGTACCTTGTTCCCTATTAGGCACTTCCAAACTGAAATTTCATTTTACTTTCATCTATACAGAATTTTGTGCCATCTTGTGCAAACCATTCCTGTTTTGCATGTGATATCTTGTGTGTTTAAATTCACATTCTTAATCTATTCAAGCACATTTCAAATTCTAGTGCAAGACTGTTTCTAGTAAGTTTTAAAATACTAACACTGATTATTATAGTGTTGTGTCTCCAAGTCCACATAAAATCAGTTCATTTGAATTTCTTCTCTGTGTATGAAGAACTGATCCTCTGATAATTTCCAGCTCTTCTAAAGTAGATTTGTTTTTTAAATATCTGCTTGGAATCTTACAGAAAACCATCCTCTGAACAGTCGTCATTTTTAACATAGCCCAAAGTATATATTTATTTATATATTTTTCTGTTCATAATGGTTCCCAAGTATACCTGCCGGGGTTTTTTTTTTCTAGAACAGGAGTGTTTCTCAGCTGCAGTGTTGCCAATTGTGTATGATCTATGAACTTCTACCATCTGTATGTAATTTTAGTCGACCACTCTTTCCCTGAAGTGTTAAAATACACCAATGTAATACACCAGTACAAATAAGAAAGAAATGTGACATGCTTAGACATGTTTTAAAGGTACGTTCTTTCTGATAACATTAATAATTTAACATTTTGTTTTTATTTATTTATGGATAAAACCCAACTCTTGTTGGTTTGGGGCGATTGGAGGGTGAATTTGAAATAAAATATCAAGTCCATAATGTTCTGTCCCAGGAAACATGGTCCTGCTATTAGAGCTCCTGAATATAACCTTTGAAGGAAGATTTTGTCTGAAAGTCAAAAACTTATAGGCGTTTTTAATTTTATCCTGTAGTTGGGGGCTATCTGAAATTGCCCTCAGATGGAAGATTCTGGATAGAAGATTCATGAGAATCTACAGATGATGCAATGTGTCCTCAAGAAACAAAGTCAATCCTAAGAATTTCACAGGCCGCTCTTCCCCTTGTCTCTCCAATTTTATTTTTTTTTTTTTTGTCTGGAAAGGAACATGATATCAAAGCAGTTAAGATGAGATAGAGATGCTATCATAAGAGAGAACCGAGAACAGTGGGGGCAGGTTAAAAAGGAAAAAAAATCAAACAAAAACAAAGAAACAAACAAACAAAACCCCTGAAACAAGTAATACCATAAATAAAGCCAAGCAACAACAACAAGAAAAAAAAAAAGAACAAAACAGTTTAAAAGCTAGGATAATCATGAAGACATTTAAGGTACATTTAAGATCATTAACATGGACCTAAAACATTAGAATAGTGAACAGTATGAAGAATTAGTGCTAGAGTAACATGGGTACATAAAAGAAGGAAGACAAAGACTTTGACTGCAAAACAGGAAGATATTAATGCAATTTGGGCAAAAGAGTTAAGAAATTTAAAAAAAAAAAAAAGCCAGGTCATTGGGAACAAGAGTGGAGGGGAGAATTAACAAGGCAAACAGGAATCATCAGGATGGACAGGATGAGGTATTGCAGAACTGGTCCTGTACAGCTGCACTGCTGAAAATTATCACTTAATCCAATTTGATTACCAAAATTCAAGGAAAAAATCATGTATGATCCTGGTGTTACATTAAACATTGGAAGATACAGGACAAATCAAGTTTAAGAAACACAGAAATGCTATTTTAGTAAAAGTGTTGAAAATTACAGAAACTGGATTTTTTTGTGTGAGGAAATGATAGAGTGAGGAAATTAAGGAAAATGTTAATATCATAACATGCATAGAGATTCCATTACAATGTGGTGGCTCTTGAGATGCATAGCTTCTCTGCTGTGCCTCATTGTGTATCACATTAAGGAAGTGATGGCTGGAATTCATTTTATAAATGGATAGGTAGCAATGGTCAATCAATTCCTTGCACTGCTTGATTGTGTATATGCATCTTTGATATCATTCACATATAATTTTACTAGCAAATGATGCAAACTCCAGAGGTCGTTTATTTGTTTTTTTCTTTTCTTCCTTTTCTTCCTTTCCTTCCGTAGTTTCAAAAGCTAAGTGATAATGTAATACTTTTGGTTGAACATTCAAGATAATAGGAAGAAGGAAAACAACCATGTAACAGCCAAAAGCATCAACTAATTTTCAAGCCTGGACCCCTGGCAGTGTCCACCCATCACAGTGTAATATTATTAGCTTATATATGTAATTTGCAAATAGCTTCCTTATTGGCAATGCATTATATTAGTGTAGCTAAACTATGTCACTCTTTTGTATAGCAACCTGAAAATCTTTTGCCTAATAACTTGAATTATATTAATTCTCTACTCAAAATGTATTTAATCAAATAAATTTAGCAAAATGTAGCAAAAATGCCCAAGAATTCAAAGTCCATGAATTATAAAAGTATTTTCTGACAATTTGCATCACATGCCTGGCAATTCACTCATCCAAAAAATGGCATGCATGTATGATCTCAAGAAATGGGAATCTAGTGCTACATTCACATTTAATTTCTATATCTGTCAAGTTCTTTTTACAGTGGTACTACTGTGTCCATCGTATTTCTGTTTATCTCTGTAATATGGTTTAAACCTGGGTACTTTTACACACCTATGTTAGAACTTAGCTGTTTTCAAGTAAAAACGCAATATATTTCTGGAATTGTTTCTTCTACTTGATAGTTTCCTGGTGTCATGTTTTCAGCTGAAATCACTGCAGCTGGACTGACAGATATCCCTTCTCCCCCTCCCCCTCCAAACGAGAGGAGAGAAAGAGATAGGAGATACAGAAGTTATACAAAACCATATCAAGCTCCCAGGATGACAGTCCCGTCACCAGCAGGCACTGGGGAAGTCCCAGACTGGACTCAGCAATGGATGGGAACTGGATTCCAGCTCTGGAATCAGGAACACACCGATTAGGTGTGTGGCACTTGCACTTAGCACAAACATTGGCCTTATCATCCTGAGCACAAGCAGTTTGCTCCACAATATGTTGTTAATTTCAGAGAGTTAGAGGAGGCCTCACTAAAATTTAAAATTACAGAACACAAAATTGGTTCGGTTTTACCTCAAACCAGGACACCTGGTGTGTTTCTTCTCTTCTTTGTTTCTTCATTTAATTTCATGCAAGAACTTGAAACACAATTATATAGGATATTCGCTAAGATCTTAGACCTGATAATAGAAAAGAAAAAAACTCTGTCCCCTTTTCCTCTACTCTTGATAACTGGTGCTCATCCCTCATTCTCAGATCCTTCAAGAAATCTTTGCCACCTATTCTCTATGTCCTTGAAGAGCCTTACCCTTAATAGCAGTACAAACTATATTTTTTTAA
Source organism: Scolopax mira (assembly GCA_004320125.1). Lineage (NCBI taxonomy): Eukaryota > Metazoa > Chordata > Aves > Charadriiformes > Scolopacidae > Scolopax > Scolopax mira. The sequence goes on along the minus strand of BJBW01000482.1, from coordinate 67,605 downwards.
CTTTTTTTTTTTCATTTTATGCCCTTCTTATCCCACTCTTATTACAGCTCTACTAAGGTTCATGTATTTGTTATTGTTTAAGACAGAAAAACAGTGTTCAGAGCTGCCTTGCAGCGGGTTTGTAATATTCCCCATAATTAGGTCATGGGAATTGAGAAACAGAAGAGATGGATCTTTGGAGCCTAGAGGGAAATCTGCTCCAGCCTGATTGATTCCAAAGTTTGGGCATGGAAAACTTGTCATTTGATCATTAGTGTCCAAAACTTTCTCATGCCAAACAGTGTTGTTTGTTCATAAAACATGCTACAATTGTCTCTCCCCAAGGCTCAGTAGAATAAACTATGTGAAAATGGAAAGTCACTGAGAGTATGGGTTAATGGCAACACAATTTAGAAATGCTGTTCCTAATAAAGAAACAGAAGAATATTTAAGTTTTACTTGTCCTGGGCATGGAGGTGGAGCTGAAGGCCTCTAGCCAATACCTATATGTATACGTATACACACAGTCTATATATATTTATATATTATTTATATATTACACTATAAATGATAAGGTATTTATAGTGTATTACACTATACTATAAATGATAGTGTTGTGAGGTCTACTTGAAATCTATTTTGATCTATTTGAAATACAGAATAGATCTGTAAGTTGTACCTATGCACTTTATAAATGTATGTATTAATGTAATCCTAGTGATGTTACGGGCTAAGGAGCTTCCAAAATTAATAACTTCATCCAGGCAGCAATAACTCAAAAAATATTCCAAATGATTACTTGGGCACAAATTGATGACTTGAGCAAATAATCATTGAATAATTTTTTTCAGTTTGCTGGACATCACCGTATAAAAATAGAAATTTATATAGTAAAATAACAAAAAAAAGAGTATTTTCACTGGTGGTGTATATTCTAGCCTAGAGCATTTTCAAATTATTCAAAATATCCTTCTTCTTACAAATTTATTCACATAAATTTAGGAACAAAGTTTACAAAGTAAACTATGCTTAAAATTAATTTGTATAATTTACTTTTTTTCAAATTTACACATTAGAAAGTCTTCAAAAATTCCTTTTGCACACATAGTTAGGTTTCATACTAATTAGCACTAGTGTTTAGGAAGCCTTCCAGAGAGTACAAGCATAGAATGATAGAGGCTGGGAAAATATAGTGATAGGATGATAACAGATGCCCCAGGAACATAAACACAAAACAGAAATGAAAGTCACTGAAAGAATGCAGCCTCGAGAGCTCTATAGAACTGATTTTATTCCATAGCAAAGAGCAGAAAGAAATCATCCTATATATGGATGAAACCTCAAAGGATAAAATACAGTTACAGCACCATCATGAGCAAAGGAAGAAGAGAAAGAAAAGAATTACACCAATAGATTGTCCCCTGGGCAGGGATGCTGAACTTGATCAAAGATACCCTTTCTCCTCTCCTCTTTCTCCTTCAACGAAGAGAGAAAATATTACTACATTTTACAACTGTAACTCAGCAGTCAACTTTAAAATCACTTTAAATATAACTGAGTTAAGCAAACTAGAATTTTAAAGAGCTGTATGTGCTTGCGTGTGCTCTTTGCTTTAGCTTTCTACCATAACAAGGCAGTTAACTACCAAGACTGAGTAAACTTGGATACAAGCGTGAACATGAAATTATTACTTCAGTGTAACAGGTTATACACTGGATTTTTGTTAGGGAATTCTGATATTAGAATTTGATCTCAGGTTGTTCTGTTACTCTCACGGCAAGAGATTAAGGTCTGAAATAATATCTTCTTGCATTAAGAATATGAATGATGATGATATAAGATTAAAAAGGTGATTTATATATGTGTCAAAATTTTTAAAAAGTGTCATTAGGAGATGAAGAACTTGGTTTAAGGGGTTAGGAAACCAAACTGAGAACAAGGTAGGAACAAACTGTGAGATTAGTACACATTAGCACACAGACCACTCAAAAACAGGTGCAATGGGGACACGTGTGGATTTTGTCAGTGTGCCCAGTAGCAGAAGCTATACTTGCTGAGAACTTCATTTTGTGCGCTATGTGGACCATAAATAATAGTAAAATATGATAGTAATAATTATAGGATGAAGGTTGAAAAGCTTTCTTAAGTGATTAGCAAATAAAGAGTAAGGAATGCTCATCATACGCATCAGCATTTTTTTTAGGAGCCTTAAGGAAAGGAATAATTCCAGTGACAAGACTATTGTAAAAACTAACTCTATTTAGCCTGCTGAAACAAGAAGGAAATATCTCAGCATTTTCAGTTTTAAATTATCATAACTGTTGAAATCATTGAGAGAATATTTGCTTATATCAGCAGAGGGTATGTCACTATTCTGTAACGGTTCAAGAGAGTTATTACCATAACTGACACCACAGAGGAAACAGTAGTAGCTAAAATGTTAGTAGTTTTATCTGATCTCTTGATACTGATCAGAATGAAAAGATATCAACGAAAAAAGATGCCTTTGTGAAATCTTATGGATGCTTTCAGGCTGATGAATGATCCTTGTACTGATTCACTGGATTGTTAGAGAGCTAAAGAAGTCTGGGGAACAGCAAACCTCCTCACGCACTTAAAAAAATTCACGGTAGGATTATCATCATCTGGAATGACAGATCTTGATGTTGTTTAGGATGCCACAGTTTGGATTGTCTGAAAATGAGTGTAAAGCAAGGGGTAAGATGAAAGTAGGAAAGTAACTTGAGTAAAAAGAAAGTTGAGAATAGAGAATATACAGTGAGACCATCTGTATCATTTTGTTTGACTACAAATATGTACCAAAGATTAAAGACAGAATGCTGCAATGCTCCTAATCAGGGCAGACACCATAACAGTTAATATTAAGTTTCAAACCCACAACCTAGTAATAATAGTTAACATTTAATATGTATCAGAATTGCTCTCAGGTTTGCACATGACTTAGGAAAGAGGATAAAATAGTGGCTTTTAGAAGATACTGGAGGAGTGACTCAATTTTGTCTATAATGGTTTAGGAGGGACTTGAATCCCATTATGTACCTAAATTTATAGGAAATGGGGTTCAGCCAGGGATGCAAATGAGTTTTCCTGTTCAGATTACTTTTCTTGAATCCTGAGCTAAATTTTTTCTGTAGATTTAACATTAAAACCAGTGATGTTTGGTAGGATTAGGAAGCAATTTTTTTATTTATCTGGTGACATTTACCTTGTGCGCCAAGAAAACAGGTTTTTGTGTACGTAAGATCATTAGGATTGTTGTGTGATAAACACTATTTAAGCATTTTAGCATTCTCACTCAGTACATGTGAAATATTTAATAATGAGATCATGCTCTTTGCATCATCTGTACTAGGACAAAAAACTCATTTCACATCTTCTAGTGAAATTTCCTATAAATAGCTAAAAATATGGCTTACATTTGCTTGTTTTTTCTCTTCAGTTTTTCAAGTCCCTTCTTCATTACATATCCAACAAAACATTAACCTCTTAATTAAAAAGAAACAAACAAATGAGCAAACAAGATAATGTCAGTGTAGTAAGCAGGGCAGGTTCCCATCAGGAGCAGAATTTCTCCCACAACTTGTTTTTACCTCACAGCGAGTTCATTATTATGCATTTTGTTTCCTAACACAGACTGTAATGATTTTGCATTAGTTTCTTATATGCTTCCAAGAACTTTGGACAAGAAAGTTATAAGGAAAAAATTAGTGATAAGAAAGCAAAAAACAAGCAATGGATAAAACTTCTCCTGAATACCTTTGAACTGGTGACGTTTGCTATTATGTTTTGCACAATCATCCTACAATTTGCATGGGTTATTTTCTTCTGGATTATCATTTCCAGAGTTATAGTGACTTCTAGAATGATTATAGAATAACAAAAGCTTATTTTTAATGATCCCAAAATTGATCTATTTTTTTCTCTGTTAAAAGCTTGATATTTTTCCCTGTTGGGTGGTAAAAAAGGGATAGTGAGTAGCTATACTGTGCATATAATCTTGTTATTAAACTAACAATACATATCTGCTGTATAGGAAGGAAATCAGCAGCAGGAGGTTGGTTGCAATGTGGTTTTGCAGATTATAGTGAACAACAGACAAAATGACTCCCAGCACATGTAGGAATTCATAGGATAACATCCGAAACCTTGTTTTTTTTCCTAATTCTGCCAATTTGGGTAATTCAGAACTCAGTTGTTCATGCTAAACTGTTTGGAAAGACCTATCAGAACTAGTTCTGTCCCCTGTATAGGTTTTGTCAGGAGAAATACATAGGGCCTGATTCCAATTTACTCTAATTACTTTAAATTGAAGTGTTTCTACCAATTCAGTATTCTGAAATTATATTACTGTGCACTAGAATAGGCTTGTGTGTCACTAACTACTAAGGAGCAAGAAAATCACTGTCACTTACAGGTTATCCAAAATCCACTGAATATACTTACATTTTCAATTAGTTATCTTTCACATATAAATCAGTGTTCCAGTCACACAGTATCATGTAGTGCTGATACATTGTTGATGACAGAAAACCTAATAATTATTTTATCACTCCCACTTTTAAACTATGAAAAGTTAATACCTAAGCAATCCCACACGTGACAAATTAAACCAAGGAGACATACTTTAAATAAAAAAAAATCTTTTTCCACGTATTTATGTATAATAAAAATGTATTATTTATTTAAACTAAAATATTTTCAAGTTGTAAATTAAATGTTTATTGCCATAACTGATAAGAGTTTTACAAATGAAATGTAAATGAGTATGGCTTATAAGAAAGCCAATGTGATTTATCCACACCAATAGCAGCAATTGTCACAAATATAATTTATCATCTGTCAGAACAATATACTATATATACAAACTGTTACTCAACAGTACATTTACCCTGACAAAGTTCTTTTTCACATGAAAACTAATCCATTACAAACAGCAAAGCTAGGTCAGAAAACAAAACATTTAAGACAAAGAAGTATATAAAATATTTCTCTGCTAAGGTTTTGGGTTTTTTTTTTCAAACTGTACGTTCCTTATACCTGATTCTGTCTTTTAACCTCCTTTGTTTTAAATTCATTTTTGTTTTAAACTATATAACAGAGAAAATGTATGTTAATTTAGTTCATTTAAGTCATTGTCAGAATCCCATTTATTTAAAAAAAGACAAAAAAATCTGCTTGGGATTGAAATTCAGCAATGGTGTCAAAATTGTCTATCTACATCTATTTTAATTAGTGGATGCTCCTGAAAAAGAAGCCTCAGGTATGAACACCTAATGAAAAATCATGCTGTGGCACTGACTCACCATTCTCCCATGTTGATACTGTTCTGGACAAGCAATTTTCATCTGTCCCAAGCAGAGCATATCTTCCAAAGTTTGTCTTTAGCTGTCCATGTGGTGTGAATTCATCTTCAACTTACTCCATAGTGGTTGATCTGTCGTCCTAAACAAAGCTTTTTTAGCATTCCATAATAGGTTAGTGAGACCGTTGGTCATCTTTCCTAGATGTTTTCTCACAATATATTGACATATTGCACTTATGCTTAGAGAATGAAGAACCAAAGTCCTATGATGATTGCCTTGTAGCTATTGAACCTCATTAACTACAGGATAAGAACAGAAAAAAATAGGTGTAACCTTTGTGCAAATGTAGAGGTATGCAATCTGTACAAATATTTTCAGTACCTGAATGTTTGTGTTTTCAACTGATCTATAAGAAGTATGCACAATATGGTATTTTGAATTTGTACAGCAAAACATTTTCCCGCTGATCCATTTTCCTGATACAGTAGCATTATTTAATACTGTGGGTTGTTGGGTTTTTTCCTACAACCATAGCTATGTTATCATGATTTCACGTATCACCCTGGATCCCAAGAGATATGACAGTTTAGAATAGTTAATGATCTGTTTCCTAATTATCCAAAACTGAATACTGTGTATGTTGGCATATTGCAATAAATTTACATATCCAGAAGCTAGGAGGGCCATATGTTTAGGTTTTCTACTTCGAGTTGCATACTGATGGAATTTCTTACATTTTTTTCATTTACAACAGACTTCGGCTTTTGAAGGTAGATTAGACTCAATGCATTTAGCCTCATCTCAGTGTACTCTCATTTTAGTCTTCAATCTGGTCTCCATGTCTCCACACCTTTCTCATTTTCCCTCATTTCCCCAAATTACCTCAGACAGCAGAGTTTGGTTGTCATCATGAAGTTTCCTCTGCCTGAGTACTTTTAAGATGGTCTGTCAGGGGACACACAAACAAACCATAATGTCCATTCTCAGATCTCTTCTCTGTTTCCACAAAACCTCTGCCACAAGTATCCTTCCCCAGTATTTCCATATTTATTTTTTTTTAAAATCTCAGAAGTATACTAGTGCTGGTAAATATACTAGCTGCAACCATGGCATACCAAAGATAAAATTGTGTAGGTGTGCTACTTAGAAATCCAAGGCATTCTGACTGCTTAATTTCTGAAGTAAGACTTTTTCCCCACAAAATGAGCATTATTATTCAGTTAAGTAGAGGAGACGTTTGTTTGGACCTCAGTAGATAAAGCAACATTCACCTTTTAATGTCTTCATCACAAGTGTGTTGATAGTGGTTTTAATGTCGTGCATGAATTGCATACTCAGTTTAAGAAGATATAGTGAGGTTGTTTTGATGCAAGCTACGAAGTAAAAAATAAAAGAACAAAGAAATTATTTAAGTTTTCAATGAATATCACCTCATAACTATACCCCTACCTTGACTTATATTGTGTTACAAATAACACTTGATTTGTAATTTGTAACACTTATATTGTGTTACAAATACCACTTGAAAAAACAAGGCAGATTATGAAATAAGGAGTATCTGAATAGTCCATACCATACAAAATACAAATTTTCATTAATATAAGAGTAGATCTCAAAGACAAACATTAAAACAACCTCTTTCCTCTCCCCTTTCCTATGCTGAATTTTAGTCCTTTGCTCCCAGGCACTGAGAGGCTCAGGAGTGTTGGGTGGAGGAGATGAGGCTGGTACGAAATGGTTTCTCTCTGTGTCTCCATTCTCCTCACCACGTAGAAAATAAACCTTCTTACTTTAGATTAGGTAAATATGAGTATCATTCCTGAAATTAAAGATGCCTCGTGAACAGGAATAACTGAATGTGCAACATTTCTTTAGGAAAGCTTAGGTAAACTTTCAACTGAGAAATATCTTAAAAGTGTGTCTAATATACCTTACAGAGTGCTGCATGAAGTATAGAGGCATTTCAACTGCAAAATAATATTTAAAAGACTTACTCTAGTTTCAAACTTAAAAGTTAATCCTTGAGAAAAACAGTCTCATTTCAAGATATAAATTATTTTTAAAGTAGTATGAGATTTTAGCCATAGAGACAAAAGTGGGTTTATACTCTGAAGTTTCCAGTTAAAAAGAGATGCAGCTACACTTTTATTCCTCAAAAGTGAAACCCAGATTGCTGTTATCTTCCCCCTTGTAGCTTGGGACAAAATCAAAACAGGGAGATGCTCAGCATATCCCACTCCAAGCTCCCCACTTCCTGAAAAAGAATTCACTTTAATGTGTACCCCATGTCCAAAATAAAACACTCAGGTGTTGTATGATAGATGAAAGTATTTTGATGCCGCAGACAAAGTATTTTCAAAGTCCTTTGTGACTGGTTAAGTAGGCAGGAGTTCTTTTCAAGCTAATCAAAAAAGAAGGGAAAAAGAAAGCATTTTTTTTCCCCCAAAGGTGTCTACCTGTAGCTCCAAATAGGGCCCATGAGATTATAGCTTCTAGTACAAAGAACTCTTTGGGATTTAGTTTTAGTTGCTTAACTGTGTGAGAGGATTTGAGCTAAGAATTAGTGTGTTAGGGTAGAAACAGGGAAATCTGTCTCCTGTGTCTCACCAGCCTACAGCTCACTCAATCTGGGACAGTCCTCTGGACACACATGGACATGTCCTCTGGGATTCTCTTTAAAATTTTTTTGCCACTGCCCTGCCAAGAATGGAGACCCTATGAGGATCCTGTGTCAAAATAGGCCATGGTTGTGCAAGCTGTGTATTTCAGGTACTAAACTCTTGGAAATTTTTAGACTTTTGGGGGTATTTGTACTTTTAATACAGAAGAAGTTATTTACTTTTCTTATTTGTTTCTAATAAGACTATCAAACATACATTGTTAGATTTTCTTTTCAGAGACAAGGTTGGATTTTTGTTATTGGATATTACCTGTACAGAGGCACAAAACCAAACATTATGTATAGTTGCCAAATTATAGCAAAAGGGAAAAGTTCCTAAACAATTATTTTGTCAACCAGTTTTTACAAATGACTGTCTGTGATGATAGACAGCAATAGCACAGAGACATTCACTCTGTGCAAATTGTCCTTAACACTCATCAATATTCCTTAAAAATTACAAAAGTTAGCATAACTTTGAAGAAAGCCAATATGATAAAAAAGAAAGATTTGCATACCTGGCTAAGAAATGTATTGACTGAAGGAGAATTGCCTGTGAAATATGGAGAAAGAACATGGAATTTCATATTTTTTTATTATTTAATAATTGAGTAATATTTTAAACTTTGGAGAAGAAAAACATATCTTCTGTATTTTACTTATACCCACTCAAATTATGCCATTATGAAAATAAGCATTCATATCTCTAATATTTAAGTAGTAAGTGCTAGAAGGCTAGAATAAGACTAGAACCTTCTCTTTCTGTTTACCTAGAAGTGTGGTTCCCACTTATGACACTTCATAAATAAATGAATATTTTTATGTTAAATATTGATATTTTCAGTTGCTTGTTGAAAACCCTGAGTAGTTCATGTGGCAGTAGGTTTTCACCGTCCTTAAAGTGCTACACTGCTGGGATGCATTACCCTTGACATTCCCTTGTCTAATTATTTCCTGGAAATGTACACAAGCATTACCAATATTCAAAGCATTACAAATATTCAGTAGACTTTTAAAATATTTCAGACAAAAATTTACAAGTTTTAATTTATTAGCTGACATGTTTGATACGGTATGTCACCCCAGATTGCAACGGTGTGATACAGTATGCAAAGTAATAAGGTAAGAGATAGTTGATACTGTATTTCTTTCCATCCCAAACAATTGTTATGATCTTGGGTGATATCAAAGGCTATACTCACAAATTTTATGAAATGCCTCTGAAGTTCCTCATGACAGTTAATTTGAACACCAAATGTCAAATATACATACTTTTAAATTTTGCAGAAAATATGTAAAATATGATTTCTAAATATTATCTTTCAAAGGCGAATAACCAAAAATAATCACATTTGGTGTTATATATTTGTATAATACACGTTTCAGTCTAAGTATTTCAAAGCTGTGTACATTTAACAGTGGCGAAACGTATCTGTAAGAGCAAAGCAGTTAAAAAATTAGGCAATGAGAATACTCATAAGATGCTTACTAATCCAATGAAAGGTAACAAGATCTTTACAGGTAAGACTTATTTTAGTATCTGTTGTAGAAATTACATATATTTCCTCTTTCTGATATCACTAGAAAAATAAATCATAATAATTATGTTAAATATAGTATGCATAATACAACACAGGAAAAGTTAAATTTCTATTAAAACAAAGGAAAAATCCATGGCAAATCCTGCTTAATTTTTTGTTTGTTTTTACTGACTGTCATTAGTTACACTGGAAGGCAATCTCCCTTACTTTAAAATATTACTGCAAATCTGCAATTAGAGTTCTTTTTTTGTTGCTCTGTATTTGTCAAGTTCTATGTATTTTTTTGTAGTTTTGTATTTTAGGTTCAGGAGCATTCAGAAATGATGTGTGCTCTCTCTAGATATATAGTGGCTTCGGCCAAGACTCCACTTCAGTACAAAGCCACATCCAATGCAGAAGTTTCCACATGCCCTGAATTTACTTCACATTTATATTTTCCTGTTTGCTGTGAGACCAACATATGACACTCCGAGCAAAGAAGATTCTATAATTCTAATTCTCCATAAATGGATTTTAGTATAAAACATTCCTTTTTAAAGGTTTTGACAAATAAGTATCCTTTCATCTTGCAGTTTTCTTTAGTTATACCATAATTGCAGTATTCAGATGGCACAAAGCAGTAACACCTATATGAAAAATTGAGTAGCTAATTTGGAGATTGAAAGTTGGTTTCTAGAATAGGACAGAAATCTGAATGAATAATCTTTATAAATTGCTGTTGTTCAAAGATGGTTCCACCACAGGTTAAGTACTATAATAATTTTCTCTTTAGAGTATTAATTTTTGCATTGCCATTTCTTCATGATCATATAAATTTTCAATTCTTTCATTTCAGCAGTATCATATAGTTATTTTTCCATGAGTTATCATTCTAATTGGACAAATAGTATATCTGTAGACAAATTGCGTATTTGTAAGGTTCAAGCTATTACTTATTCTAGTATATAATGATTATTTATTTATCAAATTGCATATAATTACTATGTAGCTAATATATAATTTTCATAAATGATAAATGTACAAAAAATTGTTAAGTCATTTATCATTTATTACCTAGTAAGTCAATAACCTTGGGTAGTATAAAGCAAAAAAAACTTGTAGAAGAGTAGGATAATAACAGTTTCGCTTAGATTAAAGAGCTACACATTTTAAATGGATTTTGATACTTCATGGTATTTTGCACAGGGCGTATGCTCTTTATTTCCACTGTTTTCTGTAAAACAGTAACCATTTCTGAATTTCAGTTCCTTATTCCAACTTTTAAATATCCTGAGATCTTTAGTGTCTCGTTACCTTCAGTTCTGAAATAATCTGGAGTCAGTCTTGCTGCCAATGCTGTTCATGCATTTTATATTAATAGTCACTGAATGAAGCCAGAAATGACCCTGGGACTCCCCAAACTGATGAATATTTAACTATGTCAAATAAAAAGTGAAACAGCTTCAGCAGGATGGATTTGCTTTTACTTACAGAAAATAAAATTAATAAGGAAAAGATGGAGAAAGTGCCAATATTAATGGCAGTTGGAATAAGACAATGACAGCCAAAAAAACACACCCAATCAAGCTAAGAGACAGATTGCTGGGAGAACAACTCATAAAAACATACATTAAATTGCTAGGATGTGGTACAACAGACAGGAGGAAGTTGAAGTAGTCATTGTAGGCCAAATGGAAACATGAACGTCACATTTAACAAAATATCATGCCTGAAAAGCAATATTAAAATATATGTTTGTACTGGGTTTGCAGGGCAAGATTTTGGTAGTGGGGAAGCTTACAGGGGTCGCTTCTGTGAGAAGCTGCCAGAAGCTTCCCTAGTGTCAGACAGAGCCAATGCCAGCTGGTTCCAAGATGGACCCAGTGCTGGCCAAGGCTGAGCACATCAGCAACAGTGGAAGTGCCGCTGGGATGATATAGTTAAGAAAGGGGAAAAAAAATTGCACAGCAGCAATCAGGAGAGGGGAATGAGAGAAACAACTGTGTAGAAACCAAGATCAGTGAAGAAGGAGGGGAAGAAGGTACTCCAGGCACCAGAAGAGAGATTCCCCTGCAGCCTGTAATGAAGACCATGGTGAGGCATGCCATCCCCCTGCAGCCCATGTAGGTTAACGGTGGAGCAGATATCCACCTGCAGCCTGTGGAGAACCCCACGCCAGAGCAGGTGGATGCCTGAAGGAGTCTGTGACCCCACGGGAAGCCCACAGTGCATCAGGCTTCTGGAAGGACCCATAGAGATGGGTAAGTACCCTCTGTCTTCCTGAGGCAACATGTCTCCTGCTAGCATCCCTGAGAAAGCTCTACCTCAATTCCTATTTCAGATAAACCTACAATAAAATTTAGTCTAGGACAAGGAAACCTATCTTGAGCATTATTTATTATGTCCCTTTGGGAAGCCACGTCATGGTAACACTTTGCTCTTCTCTGTATGTAAGAAAAAAGCTGACTTTTTAAAATGTTCTGAAATCTAGAGCAGAAAGGAGTCTTGTAAAAGCATTTAAATTGCACACTTTTACTCCTAATGGCATATACTTTTGTTTTTATTGTGCTACTACTGGTTCCTGGGCTAATTTCATGTCCTTCTGCAAAGTTTTTTCTTTAAAAATATGCCTGTGAAAAAGTATTACCGACTAGTGAAGTTTATATCTTTTATATGACATATCCTTAGACAGTTTCAGCTACCAAAATGTTACAATTACCTTTGATGGTTACAAGACTGCTTAGTTTTTCCTTAATGCTCTCTCTTCTGTACATCCATATCTTCTTTCCTAGCATTTCTCTTCATATTTATGAGCAGATGATTTAAAAAAAAACCATTCTAAAATGTGTTGGATATTTTTACTACCAAGTCTATACAAACCTTTGAATGAACATATAAACCTCCTATTGTAAAAGATGTATGATTTTTCAAATTTTCTTCCTATGACAGTTTATCTCTCCATATGTATGAAAATAGAGTATCTGTTCAAAATGTATTCTTTGAGGTTTTGGTTTTGTTTTTTTTTTCTTGACCTGGGAAGTATACTTGGGGATAAGAAACACAACAAAAAACCACAGAAAATCTCCAGTCATAATTTCTGACAGAAAGCAAAGATCACTTAGAACTTGAGATGGAGATTCTAAAGATGCTGATTCAGTATATAATTACTGCTCTGTATTTTTTACAAGGCTGACAAAAATACAATGTAATTTAATTCTTAGAATACTTCTGCATGTACCAGGTATTTTGTTGCTACCATTTGTATAACGCGTTTATTCAATATCTTTAGTTTTTAAATCTCAGAATGTAGCCAAAAAGAATTTCATTAAAAAAAAAAAAAAAAAAAAAAGAAAAATTATGAAAGTATTAGAGTGTGGTTTTTTTCTAGTAAACTAAACCTGAAATAAGTTAACCTGAAGTATTAATAAGTGCACCTAAAACCTATATGATTAAGATTTGTTAGCAGCACAGTTGTTTAGCTGTGTAAAGCAAGATGTAACACAATTCAGCAGCCTTTAAAAAACAAAAACAAAACCAAAAACAAACCAACAAACAAACCAAACCCAACACACACAAAAAAAAAAAAAAAAAACCAAAAAACCCAGAAAAACTTTATTCAGGATCAGATTATTACATTCCAAAACATTAGGACTGGCTGACAATCAGCATTAGCAAGTGTTCATTGTTTCCCAATCAAAAATATTACTAGCAAATTCCAGGCTAGAAATGAGCAGTTCTCACAGCCTTTTCTCATGTGACAGATGCTCCAGTCCCTTGTGCATCCTTTTTAAAAAAAATTACAGAAGTTCTAACCACAAAAAATGAAATCTGCAAACTGACATTTCAAATACAATAGTTGTTTAGCGCAGTATTATGGATTAATTTCAATCCATGTTGTTCTACCTGGCTGTTTGGACATTCAAAGCTGGCACAACTGTTAAAGGAAGTATGAATTATATATTATACAGTCATTATATATTATACAGTTTCATTAGTATGAAGAATTATTTTCGGAGAAAAAATTGGAAATTCATATTGCTTGTTTAATCTATACTAAATATCACAAAACATGGCACTACAAAGGTTAATAAAATAAAGTTTGTTTAATTCCTGGTTTTCAGTGAATCACAGCTTCTCAAAATTCTCAGCCCTGAAGGGTCATCAGAATGATATATTGTTCATTGTTATGTCAGCATGCTGCATTATGCAAGGAAACACAATGTTCTTTTTTAATGGGGTGTAACAATAGGTCATCCTAAGAAAGATGCATCAAGTCAAGGAACTTAGAAAATTCATGGTTCGCTGAAAGTAATGGTTAAAAATATTCCCATTTCCTTTTATAAGGTGAAAGGAGCTGAAAGAGTTTAACTTAAAAGCATTTATTTTTCCCTTTCTTTCCCCATAGAAAGCTTCTGCATTTGATTAGGAAATTTAGTATATGCTCTATAGTTTTTATTCATATTTCAAAGACTTTTTTCATTAGTTTTGTCTGCTTTCTATTTCAGGATTTCATGAAAATTAAAGAAAGCTCTCTATGAAAATTTTGAAACTGTATTATGTCTGATTCTGGCTATTTTTGTAATCATTCACTCAAGAATATATTGATGCCTGGAATACGGATAGCTTAATGCATCTGTAAGGATTTTCCATTAAACATAAAAAATTAATCTTAAGAGATTAATAAGGGGGGTAGATATCAGAGAAACCATTTTGTATGAGACTTCATTTCTTGTTCAAACATTTGAACTTCAATAAAATTTTGAATTGTATTCTATTGTGTGAGCTGCTTGTTTTAAAGTCTAGCTAAAAAGAGAGGGGGAAGATAAAGAGGCTTAGTTAATCTACTATAACCTTCAAGGATTATCTAATATACTATTACAGTACCACTAGTCATATTTCCTTTAAGGAAACTGCTTGATGCCTTAAGAAGTATGCTTGTTACAAAAAGGGCTTAGTATAGATAATCATACAACCGTGTATTTTCATATGATTTCATTTATATTGAAAAGGCACATTCATAGGACTGAAATTCCTGTGGAATCTAAACATCTAACTGCCTCTTTTGCCTTTGAAAATTCCACCATAACATTTAGTTGCAGTGCATTTTTCCTGTCCTTAAACTTCTTCAAAGTTCAAATTCCAAAAAACAAAAAAAAAGATTCCTAGATGTCAGAGAGGAACACACTGATTTAAAGTTATATATTCTGCAATCTGCAAGCAATTTTCATTGCTACAAAACTGACTGACTGAGGCTGGTTTTGGCTTCCTGTAACAAGTATTTGAATATGAAATTATAAAACACAAGACTCACAAAAGGAAATTTTTGTGCCTCAGACAATGCATGTAATACATCATCTAAATCATCTAGTCATTGAGCAGTTGCAATTCTGTAGCTTCATAAAGTCACAAAAAAAGCAGCACATATTTTACAATACCTTCTGCTTTACTCTCTCTTTCCAGTCATCAAAATAAGTATTAGAAAGAGATTTTTTTGTTTGTTTATTTTTTCTAGGTGTATTTGTGTAAATTCAATTAATTTGATAAAAGCTTAGTTTCAGCACATTTTAAACTATTAATGACATATAAACTTTAATAAATAATATTCCCAGTCTGGAAGTGAAATATAAAATTTCAGTCAAATTTTTTTGACTGAACTGTGTGATTAGAGTAGCAAAAAATTTACAATTTCTCATTTTCAGAGTTATTTTGAAGTTCAAATTGTCCTCTGATTGTTTTTCCAGACTTGTTCTCCTGCTAGCAAATAATTTGACAAACATATTCATTAGGACAACTGAATTGGAAAAACTATAGGCTGAAAACACATTCACAGTAAATTATTTAAAAGCTTCAATGAGTAATTGGATAGAACATTACAATAGCAAACACGTGATTTCATTTCATATCTTCTTTTTTTCTACCTAGATGCAGCATTTTCCAGACACTCTGGTTTCATGAAACAGAGCAACTTCATTGTAAAAAGTACAGTATAAATGCAATCTTAATGTTTGTTGATACTAACCTCATATTTAATGAAGCCTTTCTTTTCCTATTTCCAAATGTTTGAATTATTTAAAAATAAATAGCAATTTAATAGCTTCTCTGTTCTTAAAGCAATAGGAGAATATCATCAGCAAGTTAAATTGGCCGTTGTGACTCGCTGATCATTTGTAGGTGTTACAGCTTTATACTATATGATTACAAAACCAGTATAAATTAACTTGGAGGGAAGATTAAAGCCACAGTAAAAAAAAAAAAAAAAAAAAACAACAACACAAAAAATCCCCACAAAGTAAAAGCAAACAAAACCTGCCTGCAAACAACCCACACTGTATAAGCTTAGATTTTATTTTTAAAGTTTTGCTGTGGGTTTGTTGTTCTTTTTAACTTAAATCGAAAAAAAGTTATGCATGTAATAGATAAAAGAAGTTAATCTTCCACAATATATATTTTTTTACCAAACTATGCTGAACAAAACTCTTCTGTGAAGGATCTGTTTGTTTTTTCCTCCCTCTTCGTTCCTTTCCACAATGAATTCACCTTCCACTGAATCTGAAACCTGTGCAAAGCCGTAGAGACTTTGAACATCCAGAGTCACCTAACTCCTGTGTGTTTGTTTAGTGCTGCAGAAGGAAAATAGGTTTTGTATTGTGCACCATCATTAAAAGACTGCGTTCATAATGGTAGCAGAGAGTATCGATGGTTGTAAACAGCGCTGTGAGGGAAAGAGAGGCAAGAGTGATTGATCATTGAAGCCATTTTCTCAGAGAATACAACGGAGTCAAACCAGTCCAAGTATTTATGTTCTAGCAAAGCTGATCAAGGGAAAAGATAAGAAGTGAATTTTCCACTGTATGACTAATGTGGTGTGAAACCAAAACCTTATTTCTGTCTACTTTGTATTTGAAGTCTGCTTCCATACTCTGGCTAACCTTGAAAGGAATCATAATTTTTAGCTTCCTTATTGAAAAACACACTTAGCTATAAATTCTCAAAGCTTCAAAATAGTATATGTATTTTTTTTCTTTTCCAGGGCATTACTGAAGAACTATAGCCATAAAGTCACATAATGTGGAAACTATTAGACAGAATAATGTGGCTCTCTGAAGCCTTAAAATATCCCAAATGGGAGGATTGTTCAGTTACTAAGATGCATTGACTCTTCTTTGAGAAGGACAATGTTCTGAATCTTGTATAGATTGAGATTCACAGGGGACAGAAAATGGCATATAGATATTTCATTATACATTTCAGCATGCACAAAGAATATTTCTCCCATATTTTTATCTCAATAAAACCATAAAATATATCTAAGCAGATGTAGGTAAAGTATAATATTAGTTCAGTTTTGTTAAGTTCTAAGATGAATTGGTCTGGCAGTTACTTATTTGCAAGAAAAAATGCAAGATACTCAAAGGGAATGATTAACTTTTAGGCCAGATTTTTTTTATTAGTGAGAACAAACACATTTTTACTGCATTTCAAGAATTCCCATATGTAAAACATATATTCAATTGATAAGTGCAATTAGGTACAAACCCAACCCAAAATATAGTACAGGCTTTGCTGCCCGTTTGTCTGATCTTGGATCGAAGCACTTCTTCTAGAGAAAACATTTACACTGTCATTAACAGTGACCCGCTGGAAAGGGTCCAGAGAAGAGCCACAGAGATGATTAAAAGACTGGGAGGACTGGCATCTGAGGAAGGACTGAGAGAAATAGGTTTATTCAGCCTGCAGAAAAGGCTTGCTTACAGTAGATCTTATCATCTTGTTCCAGTACTTAAAGGGTGGCTACAAAGAAGATGGAGACTCTCTTTTTATAAGAAGTCATATGGAGGTCAATGGGCACAAATTACTCTTGGGGAGACTTCAACTGAACACAGGAGAAAATCTTTCACAATTAAACCAATCAGCCATTCCTCAGGGAAGTCATGGATTCCCAACATAGGACACTTTTAAGATTCATCTGGACAGGGTGCTGGATCATCCTGTCTAGACTGTACTTTTGCCAAGAAAGGTTGGACCATATGATCCCTGAAGTCCCTTCCAACCTGGCGTTCTATGATTCTATGATTTCAGCAACCTGGTCTAGTGGAAGGTCTCCCTGCCCACCTCAGGGGGCTTGGAACTCAATAATCTTCAAGGTCCATTCCAACCTGAATCTGGGGTTTTGTTTTGAAGCTTAAGATTCTTTATTAAAACTGCAAGTATGCATGAAGGAATTAGTAATTGAAAATGTCTATGAAAATTCACAGGAAAACTTGACTTCTTAACTTTTTAACGTCAATATCTTTACACACATGTGTATATCTTTACACTCTATGTGTATTTAACCTGCAAGAACAATGAGCAGAGTTAACAAAGCACCGAGCAGAAGAAAATATATCCAACCACAACGCTGTTTGCTAACATAGAAGTTAGTGGTAAGTGATATGTTGACAAGATTTCACTTGTATTTGGAGCACAGGCTGAACAAGACCATGTCTTCCTATGAAATTTAACAAGGGTGCCACTGTTACATGCTATTACTCAGGGTGGAAGCTTTCCATCCATCACAAAGACATCTGTTCCTTAAAAGAATGTAGTGTAGTGCACATGCATCAGTTACATGGAGGAGAAGAAGAGGCAACATGTGGATATTTGCTCACAAATTTCACACATACTTACAGCAGAGGAGTAGTAAGATTTCAGAATCCTGTTTGCTATTGCAGATGACAGAGATTTTCTTGAATGTGGGTCCTTTTGCAATTTTATTTTTTTCTTTCCATTCTCTTTGAATCTATTCTTTACTCTCACAGACACATCTTCCATCATCCTACTTGAATGGAAAGTCTGGTTAAATAGTTTGACTCTTATTACATTTACAATATGTGGCTCTTCATAACTCATTGTTCCTTAGTGGATAACCTTCATTATGTAATGTACCTCTACAAAAAAGGGATAAAATTAGCAAGACGAAGAGACAAAATGAGTTCTTTGTAATGGAAGGAAAAGATAAAAAGAAATTTTTATGAATGTATTATAGAACAAAGTAAAACATATAGGTTAATTACTTATGGGAAAGAGAACAAATTATGATTTAAACAAAGGAGGCTTAAGTAGAAACTGCTTCAGTCTTTACAAAATTAATTGTGTCCAAACACATAACAGCACTAATCTTAGAACAGAAATACGATTGCAGGCCAGAACATAGAAAGAAGACATTGAGGGATATTTTAGCTGAATTCTACAGTGCTTGATGAACTGAGGAGCTAAAGAAACCAATACTACATTAAAAATGTTGAAATAGTACTGTAGTCACTGAATTTAACTGAATTATTTTGGAGTTGGAAGAGATCATAGAGATCATCTAGTCCTACTCCCCTGCTGAAGCAGGATTGCCCAGAGCATGTTAGAGCATGTTACTCAGGACTGCATCCTGGTGGGTCTTGAAAATCTCCAGAGAAGGGGACTCCACACCCTCCCTGGGCAGCCTGAGAGCCTAGTCATGCCTGAGAAGTTCTGAAAGAAAGAAAAGAGCACTTAAAATTGGAGGGAAAGGGAAATAACAATGGGAGAACACCCAAAAAAAACCAACCCTATAGAACACTATTTACCTCACAACTATTTATAGAACAACTATTTACCTCACAAAGTCTATGGAGCAGTGTTATTAAATGATGATAACTAGGTGATATATAAACAGTAAAAAAGTTCCTACTATTGGTCAAAAACATATTATGTCATAAAAGCCCAGTTTCCTTTCTGTTATGAAAATGAATGAGGGGGACAAAAAGACTGCAATAATGAGGAAGGTTTGGGGGTCTCTCCTCTATTATATATTCTCATGAGCAACCTCAGAAAGTATGGTTCATATTTTATCAGTATAAAATTGGTGTACACTTGGATCAAAACCTACTTTCTATATTTATTATTGATTCATTGTCTGTTGGAAAGATTTCAAGCAAGGTCCTTCCAGGGTTTGGTCTATGACTGATTCTTTTTAATATTTTCATTCATGAATTAGATGTTGATACACAATAATGTGCACAGATGGCGTCAAGATAGGGGGGGTTATAAGTGCTTTGGAAGATCAGAATTCAGTGTGATCTTGAGAAAATGGAAAACTGATCTGAAATCATCAATAAAAACAAAGTATGAAATGTCACAATTAAGAGGTATAAATAAAATGTCTACAAATATGAGATGAAATTATCTGTCTAGGCATCAGGCATTAATGCTGCCAAAAAGAACATACAACTGTGGCAAGGCCACAAATTAAACAAGATTTTATGTGTTGTTGTGGCAAAAAGGCAGTTACATGCCAAGATTCACTTTCCCCAGAGAAGTATTTTGTATCACATGTGAATGATAACACTTCTGTTTGCATTTGGTCACTGTTTCTGTCCAAATAGGAATTATTATTTATGTTGGTCATACCATGTGTGTTCTGAATAAGCAAATAAGACATGCACTCTTAAGCCTGGGACTGTCTGACATCAAAGAGCACCAGTGGACATACTGCTGTGATTAAGACCCTGCATGATATGGAAATCCCAGACAAACTGAGTATAGTACTAATGAGAAAAATCAAAGATGCCTTGGTTTCCCTTTCTTTTTAGAAATGTAATCAATGAAGAAAGGTTGAATGAATTGGATGTTAACATTTTAAAAAAGGGTGATGTGCAGAATGAGAGAAAAGTGAGGGCACAGTAATAACCTTCCAAAGGTTCTTACAAAGGAGATGTCTTAGCAGAAGAAGAAAGCTTACTAAATGACAACAAATATTTCAGTTTGATAATAAGAAAAAATGGTCTAATTGTAATGCACAGTGGAAAGGGCTACATTGTTCTGCAGAGAAATATCCTTACATAGAAGTGCTTTAAGTGAAAATTCATTGGATAGTCTCAAGGTTGACTCAGAATATAAGTAATTTTACTTTAGTGAAGAGGGATTGACCACATGGTCTTCTGAGGTCTTCCCTAGGGGCCTGTTCTTCTAATTCTATAATAAACTTAAATTTATTATTTGTTATTTTATAACACCCAGGAGACTAACTAATAGAAAAGGATCCCTGTTGTGAGAGATTTAGTTTTTATTAATGGGATTTATAACCATATCCACCTGCAGAAATATCCTCCAATGTGAAAATATTACATTATATTCCCCCAAATAGTGTTTTATGCTTTCTAATGGGTAGCTCTAAGTTCCTTTTGTACTTCTACATGTTTTTCAAAATTGTGTTAATGTCAAAAGGTATTGGTTGACTTAAAGGTAATAGGAGTGAAAATAAATACAATTTTTAACCTACAATTCAGGTTAACCAATCATCATTTTGAAAAACCAAAGTTTTTCAGTTTATGTCAATTATTCCCTGTCTTAATTTTGAATTACGTTTTAATTTAATCTCAATAAAAATGTTTCATCTTCTGTTACACAATGTCTACCCTGTTGAATGTGACTGGAGAATTGACAACAATGGATAAAAAAAAAGCCAATGTATTCAACAACTCTCTTGCCTCAGTCTTCACTGGCAAACTTTCAAGAGGTCAACCTCTTGAATGGATGGACCACAAGGCAGGGTCTGGAGGAGTAAGGAGCAAGGTCCCTCCCACTGTAAGAGAAGATCAGGTTCATGACCACCTGAGAAACCTGAACATACAGAAGTCTATGGGTCCTGATGAGATTCACCCGTTTCCTGAGAGAACTGATTGATGTAGCCAGGCTGCTCTCTGTGATATTTTAAAAGTCAGGGTGATCAGGTCAAGTCCCTGGTGACTGGAAAAAGGGAAACATTGCACCCAGTTTTAAAAAGAGTAGAAAGAAGGATCCTGGGAACTACTGACCTGTCAGCCTCACCTTGTTGCCTGGGAAGATCATGGAACAAATCCTCCTAGAAGATATACTAAGGCACACAGAGGATAGGAAAGTGACTCAAGACAGTCAGGATGTCTTCACCAAGGGCAAGTCCTGCCTAACCAACCTAGAAACCCTCTGTGATGGAGTGACTACATCAGTGGACAAGGGAAGAGCTACAGATGTCATCTATCTGGACTTCTGTATGGGCTTTGACACAACATCCCTACAATATCCTTCTGTTCTAGATTGGAGAGATGTGGATTTGATGGCTGGACTGTTCAGTGCTTGAGGAATTGGTTGGATGGTGGTATACAGAATGTAGTGCTCAAAGACTCAACATCCAGGCGGAGATCCATTACAAATGGTGTCCCTCAGGGTCTGTATTTGAACCAGTACTGTTCAATATCTTCATCAATGACATAGACAGTGAGGTTGAGTGCACCCTCAACAAGTTTACAAATGTCACTAAGCTGTGTGGAAGCACTGGTGAATGAAAAGCTGGACATGAGCCAATGATGTGTGCTTGCAACCAGAAGGCCAACCATATCCCAGGCTGCATCAGAAGAAGCATGGCCAGCAGGTAAAGGGAGGTGATTCTGCCCCTCTACTTTGGTCTCATGAGACCCCTCCTGGAGTATTGCATCAAGTTCTGGAGCTCTTAGCACAGAAAGATGTGGGTCTGTTGGAGGAGATCCAGAGGAGGGCCACAAAGATGGCCCAAAGAAATTTCCATTTCCATAGTAATATTTGTCACATTAATGGGAAGATTTAATATAAAGTCTGTGAACTGAAAAAGTTGAGAAGACAGAAATGGGAGGTAGAAGACAGTGGTGGATTGCAAAATACCTTGTATTACCTGTGAACTGCAAAATGCCCCTGCAGGAGAAACATTTTGAAAAAAAGAAAGACTATAAAATGTGATAGGCAGCGCTGTCTGTAGGCACTTTTGGTTGCTAAGGAATCTTGCAATCTCAGAGTGTTCCCAAGGGAACATTTTAGTCACACGTTTAACATAAACTGTGGATAGAGTGCGATGGGTGAAAGTGACAAAGCTGCATTATCAGAGAGTTTGAGCTCTCACCTGTAACAGGGTACCTCCTGCCTCTGCCAATAGCCTGCCCTCCACAGCCTAATAAAACATGGAGCTTACTTAATGTCACATTCTTTTATGTTAATTTACAATGAGCAACTTTATACACTTTAAAGTTTTCTTCACAATATCCTCCTTGAATAATTTTGTATTTTTTTTAAGATAATACCTAGACATTCTATTCACGTCTATTAACAATTTCTAACACAGATTACTAGTAAATTGAAATAATATGTACTTGGGAGAGTATTCTCTTGCAAATAATTTGCCTATCATCAGTGTGTTTTAATGCATCTAAAATAAAAAAAAAATATGCATAGGACATAGTAAAATTGTTATGAATGAAAATATAATTATCTACAATACATGTAAAACGTAATTATCATAGAATCGTAGAATAGTTTGGGTAGAAAGGGACCTTTAAAGGTCATTGTAGTCCAATCCCCCTGCAATGAGCAGAGACATCTCCCACTATATCAGGTTCCTAATACAACTTGAATGTTTCCTAATACAACCTTGAATGTTTCCAGGAATGGCGCATCTATCACCTCTCTGGGCAACCTGTGCCAGCGTTTGTCCATCCTTCTTGTATAAAATTCCTCCCTTCAATCTAGTCTAAATCTTCCCTCTTTTGTCTAAAACCATTACCCTTTGTTCTATCAGAACAGGCTCCACTGAAATGTTTGGCCCCATCTCTCTTGTAGGCCCCTTTTAGGTACTGAAAGGCCACCATAAGGTCTTCTTAGAGCCTTCCCTTCTCCAGGTTGAACAACCCCAACTCTCTCAGCCTGTCTTCACAGGAGAGGTGCTCCAGCTCTCTGATTGTCTTCGTGACCTCCCCTGGACCTGCTCCAATAGGTCCATGTCCTTCTTATTTTGGGTGCTCCAGAGCTGGATGCAGTACTCCACGTGGGGTCTCACTAGAGCAGAGTAGAGGGGCAGAATCACCTCCCTCGGCCTGCTGGACATAATTCTTTTGATGCAGCCCAGGATGCAGTTGGTGTTTTGGGCTGTGGGTGCACATTGCTGGGTCATGGTGAGATTCTCAGCAACCAAATAATTTGTAAGGATTTCCTTTCTTATTGAGGGTAATGGTATTTACACTATCATCTAAAAGGGTTCCACTAAAGCTTATATACCAATTAATGTGCTTAAAAAAAGGAGTGAGAACATTTAGGGAATTGTATTTTCCTTTTGTTTTATGAATCAGATGTATGAGCAGTTGTATGTTGTGTGGTACTCATGAAAAATTGTCTAACAGAATGTAATATATAAGTTTTTTTGTTGGGGTTTTTTTTTTGTCTGGAACTTTGTTTTCCAAATTTCACCATGTAGTAAATTTTTTGACCTGATTTATAAATATCTAAAAATAAAACTAATATGATACATGAAAATACTGAAAGCCCATCAACTACAAGAACACCAGGGAACATTGCAAAAATTAGATCTTGATATGTTTTCCTACAAGAATGGATTCCTCCTGCTCTCTGTGAAAGAAATGAATGTTCTTGTTTCCACTTGGTGGTGAAACTGCAACATTAAAATATTTAAGCATGTAAATGGCCTCTTGAATACACTTATTTATGAATGATCTATGTAGCAGACAGTAAAACACCTAGATTGTCATTGAATAAAATATGCAGGTTCTGTTTCCATTGAAGTCAGTGCTAAAACATTATTTTTACCCTTGTGGAACTCTCCTTTTAGTAGAAGGGTGGTATGAGATGTTAATCTAAAAAAAAATTGCTCCTTACTAGCAGGATTATGAGTATGATTTAGATAAGCGCATGATGCTTTTTTCCCCGTGAGACAAACTCAAAATGAACCAAGATCGCTTGCTACTTTTAAAAGAACAAAACTTGTTAAAAGTACCTATAGTTGCAACTGTATTTGAATTACATGATGATACATTGTTACTTATGTGTGTGTGTATTTACTCTGTGTATGTATGTTTAGGTATATATCATTTATAGAGATATAAATACATGATTTAGTACACACATGTAGTTCCTACATCAATTACATTTAAATTGGAAGAGGGGAGATTTAGATTAGACACCAGAAAGAAATTCTTTGCAGTGAGGGTGGTGAGACACTGGAACAGGTTGCCCAGGGAATTTGTGGATGCCCCATCCCTGGAAGTGCTCAAGACCAGGCTGGATTTGGCTTTGAGCAACCTGGTCTAGTGGGAGGTGTCCCTGCCCATGGTAGAGGGGTTGGAACTAGATGATCTTTAAGGTCCCTTCCAACCCAAACCATTCCATGATTCTATGATTTGAAATCCGGGAGAGTGTGCTGGTGTTCAGCATCACACCACTCACCTGCTGGTGCATATGGAAGTGTGTGAAAGCACCTCTTTGCTACTCTGTCCCTAGAGCATCCTTCAGAGCACAGAAGGGCTGCTCAGCTTGTCCCACAAAGTGATACCTGTGGTACATGCTGGAGGAGGATGGGGCTTCATGTTTGCCTCTCCAAGGACCCAGGAAACTCATGCAGAACTTGGAAGTTGTGGTTTGGTTTCCTGGAATCAGCCCCCGGTGCAACCTCTCTCTCCAAAGCAACTTCTTGGTATTTGAATGCTAGTCTGAATAAACTTAGCATTTGATTAAAATAAAGCTCACTAATTTTTATATTTTTTGGCGGCATTGGAAGAATTTTCATTTTCAGAGAAAGAACTCATGCAGACTTCCAAATACTTGGTACATGAGAAATGTGATTGTCCCATTATGTCTCTGCACAACCTCTGTGAGAGACTCTATTTAAATCACGTTTACATAATTCTAAGAATAGACTATTCTGCTCTGAGTATCCATCCATTCTTAATTTATTATGGGTTCACCAAATACTTGCCCTTTCTTTCTGAATGTAAAAAGGATATGAATTCAGACAGGTTTTAAAGTATAACTTGATGCTAATCTTATGGAAGTTTGGAAAGCATACTTATTATAAGGCACTTAAAAAATGCTCATAAGGGTGGTATAGGGGGGGTCTTCCAGCACTGCTGTAATAATATGTGTGCTGGAAGCAATATGCTGTATTTATAATAGCTGTTTCCTGATTTTTATGCTTTACTTGTAAAGGACTGTTCCCCAAACCCAGAGGAGACAAATAGAAATAGAAAAGCAATCAGGGGAAAGAGGATGAATTAAGATTTTTTTTACTCCTGCAAGATCTCTATTGATTCGCTGCCGCACACCATGGAAGGGAAAAATCCCCCTCTGGTGCTTCTAGAACCCAACGAGAGGTACAGATGGTGTGTGTGTGTGTCTACTGGAAGCAGATGAGAGGGGCAGGGTGCTGCATGGGGGGACCTCACTGCAGAGACCTGGCAGAGTTGTCACAGCCATGGCACTCCCACAAGGGCTCCAAAGGGGAAGGCAGGATTGCTTGAGGGAGCTTCCCAATGAAGGGATCTCCATAGCCTCTGCAGTCCAACATCTTCATATGTATGTTTCCAACAGCTGGGACATCGGATGGCAAGAGGAGTTGGGCAGAAGTGTGGCTTGAGCTAAAATTTAATGCATAGGAAAAATGTTTGATTTCACCTTGAATGACCTTGCTGGGAATTTGCAGATGCTTCTGCTGTCTCTGTGTGTGGCTCATCAAGGAGTGGTGGCACCTGATTCCATAGCGGTGGGCAGACACCCCTGTACGAAGCCAGGCTCTTCTTGGATATGACCTTTATGTGGGTCTGGGGGACCTGTGGAGTTAAATAAATGCACAGCTGCAGGGGAACCCAGGGTGGAGACAATCCTCCTGGCATTGCCCACAAACCATGTTCCCCTGGGGTGTATCACCAGAGAGAGGTGTCCCATGCAGCAGAAGATGTCTTGGCTGGAAACACTGGAAGCACAAAGAGTGGCTGTGGTGGCCCAGAGGGGATGGGATGTGCCATGCCATCTCCTGCACAGCCACAGCCAGGAGAACGGGCAGGCTTCATTTCCCTTCTTACAAACAGTAAATTTCCAACTGTAACCATTATCCGTGAAATGCGGCCTGCAAAGGGTTAAACACTGGGAGGCGGGGAACAAGAACCTGTTATTCATAACTTTTATGATATTTATGGCCAGGCAGCGGCTGGGTGTTTGGACAGCTGGGGCTGGGGGCACCCCCCGGGGCACACACCACCCCATGGCCCCGGGGGACTTCTGCCCCACCGCAACGGCCGCCCCTCCTGCTCCCTTTCCAAAAGTGCACGCTCGTTCATAATTAATAAAAATAAAGCGATTAAAGGGCATGGCAATTAAGTGACAGAAAAGGAAGCAGCGAACTCACTACTAGAAATCATAACAAGGGAAAAAAAAATTAATCTCTTGTCACCTATATTTTATCTTTCAGTTCAAGTTTACAAGTGCAGGAAGGGTCTCGGTCTTCTTCCCGCCTCCTGACATCATTTTTTAAAGAAAATGTTGGTTTTCTTTTCCCTCTGCTGCAACTGTACAACTAAACCTCTGAAAGAGGGAGAGTGATTGTAAATACAGAGGCAATTAGATGGCTGCCAAGAGATAGAGGCCTGTGAGAATGCACAAACCTGGGGAGGGGTGGGAGGAGGAAACAGCAGAGAGTAACAGAGATCTTTACTTCCATCTCGTTTTCATTTATACAGTTTTATTTGTAGCAAGGGGCAGTAAGTAATTTTCAGGCAGACATACAGTAATTTTTAAATTGACAGTGCCCTTGCGAGTACTCAATTGCATTTCTAAAAAATACATTTAGTACAAATCAAGAGAATGGAGGTGAATCTTTTCTAAATACGGCTTTTTGCTGTTCCCACAGACCTCTGGCTTTTATTCTTTTCCCCACGGAGTGAAGGACAGAGACTTGCTGTCATATTTCCCCCCCCCTCCACTGTTAGAATAGACAGAAAATGGAAATGAAGTTTTATTTAAAGAAAAATACTGAATGGGATGGAATAATATATAACAAGTTGCTGTCACCTTTAAAAAGCACAGAGGGGATTACAGAGGTTAATAAGGATGTATTTCAGAGTGCCTGCTTATCCTGAGCTCCACTCACAGCCAGTTAGCCAGTGTAAATATTGATTAATTTGAGTGGGAAGAGGATGGCCTATGATAATTACAGATGATTAGAAGAAGCAACAGGAGAAATGCAAGAAGCAACAAGACATATGCTGTGCCACAATGTTTACCCTACTGCTTTATTACTTGCTCTTTCCAGTGCTTATTTCTTAGGCCACATCTATAAAGTTGCTTAACAGTGGTTCAGACCCAGGCTTTCTCCTTTTCCCTGCCCGTGGGCACTCAGAGCTGTTCAGCTCAGTTCAGGTCAGTGAATCTGTGAGCATCTGATTTACAGGGGCTTCCCAAGTTATCACCTATGTTCTTGGGCACCGAAGCTGAGGAGCCGCAGCCCTGGCTGCACTTGCCTTAAAGTGCTGTAACCAAACATTAAGCACGTCTCAGCCCATCTCTGCCTGGAGGGAAGGAGGACATTTGGTGAGAGAAGTGTCAGAAGTGTCATTCCTACAACGGGTAGCTTTGGGTGAAGCCCAAAAGAGCTCATACCGTGGCACATGGCTCCTCGGGGAAGGGAAACACCCACCTGAACTGAGCTTGGGTGATCCCCACCAGCATCATGGTGCTTTCCTGGCTGTCGGCATCTCAAACCAGGACTTGGCTAACCCTGTGCTTGGCTGGCCCAAGGGTGGGATAAGGGACAGGGACGATGGCATGGAAAATATTCCCACTTGCAACAAGGTCAGGGAAGCTTGCACGGCACAAGGGAAAAATCTCTGCATCTTCTCTGGAGATCTTCAAGACCCACCTGGATGCAGTCCTGAGTGATGTGCTCTAGGCATTCTGCTTTAGCAGGGGAGTTGGACTAGATGATCTCTAGAGATCCCTTCCAACTCCGACAATTCCGTGATTCCATGATCATGGCTGGTGCTAAGGGAGCAGACAGCTGAAAGCTGGTGCCTGCACCCTGTCACTGGGGAAGCTGGTAATTGATTATCTTGAGTATAAACACCATTATAATGCAAAGGAACATCATCAGTCTCCCCCTCCATACACACACACATGCATGCGGTCTCGATTTAGTGAGGCTGTGTATTTCCAGTGACTTCTGAGACAGAGAGTGTCTCTGTGAAAATCTGGGTGCAGGATGAGGCTGTGGCTGAGCCAGTGGGATGTGGTGATGAGAGGGACAGCCATCCCAGCTGTCCCCATCCCAGCCTGTTCCTTTCTGTGAGAGAGGGGAACGAGGAGGACTGGATGAGGGAGAACTGTTAGGCTATTAACAGTTGCTGGGAGGTTTTCTACTTAAGAACATCCACACCTCGGTAACATGGCACGGTCAGTGCTACTAGAATTACAGTCCACGTCTGTCTGTAGCAAAATTTACTGCAATACTTGTAATATTTCCATTTAGCAGTGGTGACATCACACATACGTAGTATGGAAAATGCTTTTTTTCCTAAATTATTCCATTGCACAGTGCCTGACCGATTACTACTGGGACAAGACTGCAAGTTTCTTTCCGAATCTCCTTATTTGTAAAGCTACTACTAGGTTCTTAGTTAAAAAAAAACCATGTAAGTCTCTAGAAGCACATCTGACGTTCAATTGTCACTGCTCCAAGGGACCCACCTACCTCTACTGAAGACTTAAATTGTTCAGATGTCCTTTGTTTTTATCATAGAATAGGTTGATTTGGAAAGGACTTTTAAAGGTCATGCAGTCCACCCCACCTGCAATGAACAAGGACATCTTCAAACAGATCAGGCTGCTCAGAGCCCTGTCCAACCTGACCTTGAATGTATCTACAATCTGTCTGGTCTGTTTTTCATATAAGGTTTTCTTGTAGAGGATGCAATCATGGGGTGAGCCCTTCTCTGCCTGAAGTACAGGGGACTTTTTGCCTTGTTGTTGTCAGATAGAACAATTTGAATGCATCTTAATTTGAGGTAAGGGATCCTAATTAGATCTTGATATTCAGGATGGGTCATGCTCATCAACCAGCTCCAGAAACTTGCCTCTCCTGTTCTATCAGACTACATATATATATGTGTATATGTTCACACTAACAGGCAAAATTCTTCTAAATTAAATAATGTTTAATAATTTTTTCCCCTGCTTTATTTTGATAAAAAGGATTTTAAAATCCTGTAAGATATCGGTCTAGTAGTGATTTGCCATTGACTCCAGTGGGGAAAACAGACTACTTGGGGTTTGGCAGCCTCAACAGGTGTTTTCCAGGTGTAAAATTTCTCACCAGTGACAATGGCAATCGCCTGTTTTATAATATTTTTATCTTCATCAAGTGATGAGGTTGCTTGTCACCTCCATGTCTCAGTGCACCAGACACTGTCTGTATGGAAGTTTCACATTGGGATGGGCACAGGACAAATCTCAAAATCAACTCTAGCAATGCGTGATTCATCCCAAAGCATCTCATCAGTGAAATGAATGGTGAGGAACAACTGGTACGAAGGAACTCTCTGAGTGGTAGCATGTTGCCTAGAAAGTGCACAATTTCCAAAACAGTTATGGACTTAAAACTCTGGAATGCTGGTGTTCCTCAGAGATGCTAAACTAATTACAAATACAATAGCCCTTGCTTCTTGTCTTAATTTATCTTCAACACTGACCTTCCCTTAAGAATAGGAGACCATGCGTACTAAGGGTGAACATTTTAATTCAGAGTGCACTGTGCAAGGAAAAGCTGTGATTTTGAAATCCTGTCATTTGGTTAACATTGCAGTAAATTATAAGCTAATATCCTTTGTTAAAGACCAATTAACCACCAAGAAAAATTAATCAAAAGAAATTTAAACTTTTATGCTAATTCTTGGGCCCCAGTTGGGTTGTGCTATTCAAAAATCAGCATGTTGCTCAGCTCCAGGGCTGGACAAAGACACTTGGGGAAATGCATGGGCGTTTTGGAGTCAGCTGCTGTGAGTGTTTTAAAACTTTAAGATTCATTTCTCTGCAATTTTGGTAACCAAGAAGCAGTCACACTTCAAATTGTGATCATTTGTCTGAATCTGAAAGCCCAAGAAATCCTAGATATAACATAGCTAATTCCCCAAAATTGTCACATTTTTTTCTCCGAAAAGCCTTACAATCTTTAAATTAGGACTACTGAAGTGTCAAAGTATGTGTTTATACATTTGCTGATATGCAAAGCCATCATTTTCTTAATGAACCAGACAACGACCACAACCCCCAATGGGCATGAACGTGTCAAACAAACTTGACACCTAAAACATTTTGAGGGAGACTGGTATACCTGGTCATTGCTAGGGATATGGTGGAGCAAAAAGATCTGAAGGACTAGCCAAAATCAGCTATCTGCTTAGTAAATGCATAGTCCTTTCCCTGCTGGTTACACTTGGTGACTGCTTCTGGGTAAGTGGCAGCTCCATGCCTGGCTGCCCAGCTGTTGAGTGGCATGGGAAAGATGGAGACCTACCAGGCCAGAATACACCACTGGAATACACCAGTGTTCCTTTCTTGCCTAATCTCTTCTCTCCAAAGTAGGTGTCCAGAGGCTGCCTTCATCTTGGGCCAGTACAGTGCTGTAGGGGCTGCTTAGGGCTGCACAGCTACAGTCATACCAATATAGATATGGGTTTGCTCTTATTATACTGGTTTTGGCCACTGGGTATTTGGGACTGCTGTGGAAGGCAAGTTTTATGATCCATTTTTATCTGAAGTAGCTTGCAATCTCTTTCCTTTGCTTGTCGGTCTGCAAATCAGTGGAATAGTCAGATCTGAGTGGTCTCTGCTCAGGCCAATGGTTCCTTTACCCAGCTGTGGACAGAGGTCAGATAGGTAGGATCATTTTTCTTATGTCCTATGACATATATGGCATTCTTAAGCCCTATAACACTTTTGACATTTTCTGATGTCCTCTGACTTGTATTCCTTTTGCCGCTGCACAAGGCTGCTTAACTACCTTGGTCTGCGTTTCCCTCTGACTTACCAGAGTGCATGCAAGTAGCCTTACTATCAGAAAAGACAGATCTCTGCAAAGTAGATGAATACGAGATGTGAGTCAGACCAACTGATTTGATTAACTCTGCTTATCACAGTGATGTCTACTTTGGGGCTTACTTTAGATGTGACTCATGTTGTACCTGAACTTGTAAAAAGCCTGCCTTGAAAATATTTTGACAGAGTATCATCTCAAATAATTGGCAGATTTCTATTAATGCTGTATCCTCTGAGTGCCAGATGACCTTTGCAAACACAGTTCAGAGCAGGTAGAGAGCAAAAAGAGGATACTGATTATTTTTTGCCAGAGCTAAAACACATGACAGCAGCTCACATGAAACTACCACTGACTGGCTCCATGTTGTACTGCTTCTTGCGAGGACACCTTGTGCTATAGAAACACAGAGGTGGGCATTTTTGCAGCTAACAAGTGCTTGATTAAGATGAGCTACTACGTAATTAATTATAAGCCTTAAATTAAATGACTGGGGATTCATGTCAGGAGCTGTGAAGCTAAATGAAAGTTATCAGGGTTACGAGCGCTGATTTGCAGTGGAAACTGTTCAGCATAGAGGGCTGGAAACCAGCTTGGTGTGTGAGATCTGAACATAGTACTTCTCAAATCAAAATGGTTTCCAGGCAAACATATCTGCAATTTCAAAACGTGATGATGAAGGCGATTCACAACAGTTATCATAGGAGTCCAGTGAACTGAGCTGCTGCACTGGTGCTGCTGGAGCAAAGCTGATTGTTGTTGCTTCAAGATCTGATGTCCTGACCTCCGGTAATCGTCATCATCCTATTTTACACTCTCAGTTGGCATTTCGCAGCTCCTTCAGCCCAATGAAACCACTTTAAGCTGTGAATGGCCGATGGCCAGCAACACACCCACGGGGCACTGTGCCACTCACTGACTGGCACCATGCAAGGTACAGACACTGGCCACCCACTTGCACTCTTTCTGGGCAGGTTCTTCTTTTGTAAGGGTCTGAATTTAATAAAGGAAAGGGGAAGAATAGAATATCTGGTCTGAGAGTTGATAATCCGTTGGCCATCCAGAGAATGACGAGGAGTTGAAAGCAGTTCAACAAGCAGATCTTACCACACAGTGTGTCTGCATGGCTGGAAGACTAGTTTTATTTTCCATAACCATTTCCCTCAAGTGTCCCCAGGCTTCCAACATCTCAGTTGTTTAGGAATCATAACACATGAGTTGCTAGGGTAACCAAAATCTCCCCGACCCCCTATATCCAACTGCCTGGGAGACTCCATGTTCCAGGACGTGGATCAGTCCTGGAAAGAAGCCTTGACCAGATGTGGCATGGTTTCCCTGTCACTGGCTCCAGCAAGGTGCTCACAGTTTGCTGAGAGCTGTGAGCACAGACCACTCATGTGACAACACGGGGAGGAGAGTCACACTGTGGTTTCTGGCTAGGGGATGGCAGCATTTAGCATTTGCACTCCTGCACATCACAACAAGGCACACCGGCTGTTTCAAAAAATGGTCATAAGCCCACAGCATGAAGGTCTCCCTCTCCTGGGTAGCACTGTCACCTTGTCTTTTGTTTAGGTTGATGGCTGGTGAGCACCTCCTCTAGAGAGAATATGCTTTCTGAAAAGCCTCCTGGGGAGCAGCTGAAATATGCATCCCATCAACTCAATCCACTGTTATTTCTGCAGGGTGCTGGCTTTGGTCACTGGTCCTTCTTATCCATGTTTTTTAATCCATTCAAGTTTTTGAACCCATACAAGTGGTTTTCGGTCTGGACTCTGGCTGCTGTGCTAAGGACACGTGATCACGGCTGAACCAAACTATTGCAGCACTCACTGATTGGAGGGATTGACACTCTTGACAATATTTGGTATCATTTCACTGTTTAAAATTACACAAGTTGCTGCTACAGGCCTTAGAAGATGTGTCCTTGGAGGCACTGAAGACTAAACCAGGTACACCAACAAGCTGTGTTATCGTACTCTGGAAGGGGACAGGAGACAGCCTAGCAGATTTCCTCCCATGAGGAAGTTTCCTCCCTCTGGAAGTTTCATTACAACTCAGACAAACCTGCAGGAAAGGACCCTCTCTGCCTGGCTCTTCTGCTTGCCATGGTTTCAATAGATGTGGGGTTTTGGCCCAACCTCTTTGAGAGCTGGACCTCCAGCTCTTTGCCCTGCCTCCATCATGGGTCCTGACCTCCATGCTGTCATCCACATTCTTTCCTGTTTCGGTGAGGAAGCGTTAGCCTCATTTAAGGGGTGGGAACACAGGTCCTGTATCATTTGCCCAAGACACTGAAAAATGTCTCATGGTTAGGGGACTAAGTGCAGGGAAATCCTCAAGTACAACCTAACCCTTCTACTTCTCTCAGCTCCTGGTCAGTGCTCAGAAATGAGGCTTCTGAAAACTCAGTAGGAAAAGGCATTGGTCATTGACTTCACTGAAATCTCTAGGAGCTTTATCTAAGACTTCAATGGAGCCATGGGCTCATCCAACAAGATCAGTAATAAGCAGTACTTCTGCATATAATGGATCCCAAAGTATAGTTAGATGTATCATCTGCAGTTATTATATTTTTTTTATTATAATTTTTTTAACCTATGTTGGATTTCTAAAGCACAGTTGGATTTGTGAAAAGAATATCCTACACAGTCGCTGCCTAGGATGATACAATGCCAGGTGGGATTGCTGGCCCTGCAGCACACCCATGTAACCTAGTAACCTTAAAGCGTATATCCACAGATACATCACACACCATGTCAGACCCCTCTCTTACTATTCTGCCTCAAAACCACTGCTGCTCCATTACTGGCAGGTTGAATGCTCAAATAAATTTGGCAGATAGTGGCTAGCCTTTTTTTCCTGACAGATGCAAAACTAGTTGCACATGTCCTCTCCTCACAAAGCGTGGGCCGTCTTACAAATACAAAAGCAAGGATGTGAATTTTATCCCAGGAATATACATTTTTAAAATCTCTGTAATCTTTCCTACCACGAACTGCTAAGCTATAAGGTACAACAAATAGAAAGTTTAATTTTGGGAGCAGAGAGCATGAGTTTGTCCCCTGGTGCTGGACCGGACCCCGGTGATTTTCAGGACACCTTTTCTGGTTGTTCTTTCATGCGTGTTTCAAGCTGTAAATTCTGATTTGGTAATTGTATGCTGGAAAGTTTCAGCCTGTCCCCTGAAGATACTTCACCACAAATTCTTCTTCTTTCTCTGATTTTCAAAATTGATGTCATCCTCGTCCCTCTTAATTAATCTGATCACTTGTGCTGTGCTACTGCTTTCTCAGTTATGCCTATAACTGCTATTAGAAGTGTGATGAATCATTTGTATTTTCCTGGAAATGTACTTGAATCTTCTGCAGAATTGTCTCCAGTCCATCTTCTCCTTTCCTGTCCAAAAACCAGCATATGGCTCTGCTGTGTCCATGGCTGGAAAGTGTTTCTGAGTTCAGGACCGAGCTGCTCTGAGCAGAAATTCTCAGAGTTGTTATAACAAGATGTTCTTCTGAAAAATAATCGTTTCCCCCACTTCCTCCAAATAGACATGCAGTGATAACTGGAAAAATGTGAGCTCCTTACAATGGATGTTCGTCCTGCAGGAGCATTTCAGCAAGACAGGCTGAGGGCCCGTTGCTGCAGGTATTGTATAAGCACAGCGCAGATGGTCCTAATCCAAAGCGCTTACAAGCTAATTGCCATGTCTCTGTACTCATTAGCGTGTGGGCACCTTTCCCAGTCTGTGGTGCAGGGCTGTGTGTACGTCTGGCCAGCTGATCCAGCCAACCACACCGGTACTTCTCTGCTCTGCTCTCTCATCGCAGACACTAGTGATGCTGGCCTGGAGCTGCCAACCTCCAGAGATGTCTTCACAGCTCCTCCATCACCCCAGCGTCACCTCCTGTGCAGGGGGGACCTGTGAAGCCAACACACAGATCCTCACCATCTCCAACTTCTGGTGTGATGCTCATCAAACAAGTCCTCCTGGTACTGGGCAGGCAAGGTGGCCATGGGGATGGTCCCTGCTGCTCTTGTTCAACCCTGTTATCAACAGCAAGAGACATTTGAGAACTTACCTAATGGCATGCAGACGAGCCAAGGCAATGTTCTCTCCTGTTACTGCCCCTAAAAACATGCACATTACTGTAAGGATGGTAGCAGTAGATGATAAATTAGCCTGTGTTTACCTAAAAGACCACTTCTATGCCATTAGAGATGGAGGTCCTTAAGATTCACTTTCCCTCCTTTTGTGGCTTCTTCCTGCTATGAGGGCTGCCCTGTTTATCTCTTGGATTTTTCGTACTTTTAATTTACTTTCTCAGAAAAATATCTGCAAGTAGTTAAATGGTGCTAATATATATCCACCAAGGGATGCCGTAAAGTTTTTAAATGGTGATGGGTGTTTGGCAGGCAGAAGGTGAATTGCTCCATCTTTCCATGATCTCACACATCACATAAGGGTGAATAAGGGATTTTCTAAAGTGCGAAGTCCCAGTGCTGCTGTCATTCGGCAAATGCTGGAGCCATACACTGAGCAGCTCCTATTTTTATTGGAAATATTTCACTACAGTAAAAGAGGGTTGAAAACCAGAATACCATCCAGTTTCTCAGCCCCAGAGGTGGTACTCTCCAGGTCAGGGTTCAGCAGCTCTGGAGGATGCTACGGTAGGGGAAGTTTGCACCACTGTGCTGGGTGGATAAAATTCACCCCTAAATACGGGATTAAGTTAGGATATGATTAGCATCAAGGTCTTACATTTTCCTTTTTTACTGAGGTGTGTCTCCTGCAGAGACAGAAGCTATCATTCTTCAGTGCCTTCATTCTGTTACTTTAAGAAAAAAAAAAATCACATTAATAATATATAGAAATAAGTAACCTCTGTGTGTTGCATAGACCAGAAAAATACTGCCACACAGATTGTCATGTCCTCGCTGTCACCTGTGCCTCTGAGTATCACACACACACAAGCATCCCCAAGGGTAATAAACAGGAAAATGCGGTACATGGTGATCGTTCCCATGCTCTCTGGTTTTAGCTGCTTCCATGCAGAGGGATTTCTCTTTTTAACCTACACTGAAATGCTCTCGCAAGGAGTTGGGGTAGAGAGGCTGTATTTCAGTGGTTGTGGCTGGAACAGCTTTATGTTGATGTTGAGCGCATGTTTACATTAAGCATAATGACACATAAGACTCATGCCTACAAGGAATCACATCCAAATTAGTCCCATGCACACAATGCCAAGGGAACTGCTCATCGTGCATGAGGTTAAACGCGCACATCTCTGTGCAGAAGCAGAGATGGCAGGGTGTGATGCAGTCGCAGGCTGCCTGGTGATGCTGATCGGGGCACCCCTGCCCTCTGTGAACCCTGATGGGGCTCCTCCCACGTGGTTTGGCTGCACAGAGAACAACCTGCTCCAGGAGCCTTGGTGTGGTCTTTGCATCCAGCATCTCTGAGTGAGACCCCAGCCCGGCTGATTGCTCACTGGCGAGGGCTCCCCCACTGCCAAGGCCAAAGGAGAGCTTTCTGATGTTTCTAAAAAGGCTGTCTCGGGAGCACATGCAGTAGCCCCATTGCTCCAGCTTTATTATCTGCATGGGGTTACACCATTGCTCTGCTAATTGCTGAGGTGGAGCTGCACGGAGCAGCAGCTTGGGCTGGGGAAGCTTGTTGAGAGACATTTGCTTGCTGCAGAGGGGAGAGGGTGAGAAGGGGGAACAGACAATCAGATGCTAATTCCTGACCTTTGCCTAAAAGTGATTTCTCAGAAGGAGGGGAAAAAAAGAACTTGTTTTGGTTTGGTTTTGGGTTTTTTTTTGGAAATGTAATCTGGTACATAATGTTCCAAGTTGCCAGTGTCTCATATTGTGCGTTGCTTCATCCACTCTTCCTGCAGCCTGACTTGACATATTCCTCTTCGATTATCTCATTTTGCTGTGTACAAACGCATCTGTGGCTCTACCCAAAATTACAAAAGAAAGATCATGAAAATGGGTTATTTGAGCAAGATCAACCAGAAACTACAGTTTTTCTTCAGTGTCTAAAGACAAATTTCCCCATAAGTACCTTTGGTACTAGAAAGCCAGTTTGGTCAAGTTACATATTAAATGTGGGTCATGATTCTTCAGAAGACATTCCTATAGACATATAATGAAATACATCAGGATGTGCTGAAGCCCAATTGAAAATATCCAGAATTTGAGTGCCTTTTGTGCACTTGCTACTCGAGTAGCAAGGAAAGGAAACATAGATCACAGCGTTTAGCTTTGAAGATTGGTCGCTGCATAGATACCTTGAGCAGGCAGGGTGCAGAAAGCCTTGGAAGACTGGATGCACAGCTGCAGCGGGCAGCAGCTATAGTAGTCCCACACTATACAATCTGTAGTATCACTGACACATCCTGCCAAACCCCACGCTGCAGTGTTTCCAAGGAGATATTACATCATGAGAGTGCCTCGTAGGAGTTTGAAACCTGCTCCATCTGACATGTTATTTAACATCGCTATTAACAGAGGCTTTGTGAAACTACTGATTTCTGGTCAAACTTCTCTCAGATCACAGACCAGTAACTACCCTAGCACATGAATGGGAGTTTTGGTGTTTACATTGATGAAGATGTGAAAAAAAACTGGGAGAAAGTGGAGAAGAGAGATTCAAAATGCTGTAAGGCAAGAGAGGCAACTTATAGTGAGAGCCCTGAGCCAGGTGCTTGGTTTCCAAGTGGCTGGAGGCAGTCAGAAAAATTAGGGAAACAGATTTGTTCTCCAACAACTTTCCATCAAAAATTGAAATGTTTTGTGAAGGCAGCACTTTGCTCATCATCCGTTTTGAAGGGAAAATGGATTGACTTTTGCTTTATGAAGTTCAGTTTTTCTTTCTCAACAGTGACATCACACTGAATGGTGATGAGCACAGAATATACACAGGACATGCTCAGGGCAGGCTGGAGAAGCTCTCCTGAGCCTGTCGGAGAGAGACAAGTGGAGCAACAGTGTTCACCTTCATGTTCTGAGATGCTTATCCATTTTCCCCCTCCTTATCCTCCAGAAATCCTCCAGAAAATGCCATTGTGTCAGTAAGAGTTTCACTAGTAAGGCAGTAATGAAATCCTTACTCTGGCCTGGATTTTGACCCAAACCCCTATAAAACACCAATGAGTGCTCAGAGCTTCTCTTATCCCTTGTTACACTATCCCGCGGGAGACCAGTCTGGCACACAAGCAGTAATCAGCTAAATTTGGAGCTGGAGACATTTAATTTTAAAACATTCTAATTATAAGGATAATTAATGATAATTTTTTTTTAAAGACAAGGTCAGAGAACTGCACATCAGGGACGGGTTGGGTGCCTTACAGCCTGTTTTCATGCCTTCTGGTGCCGTCTGGCTGCAGCCAGACACAGCGCCCTACCCCACCAGCCGTGGGCTTTTTCTGACGGGGAGGCTTTCCAGGTGTAAGAATGTTAAAAGCAAATGTGATCTCAGATTGTAAACGACAGAGCCCAGTCTCTTCCCATCCATTCCATTCGGAGCCACCCCATTGACTTTGGTCATACTCTCACTTCACGCTGGAGAGCAGGACGGGGTCACGGGCGACGACTGTACAGTTTGACTGCCTTTAGTAAAGCCTCTGGGCTGCAAGCTTGTGTCTTCCAGCCTCTTGAGAGGCTCTTGTGTAAATTACCATCCCTCTCCAACAGGCAATGTAGGTCATACCTGATAAATTTGCTTACCGGATTAGTGGACAAGGGGGAAGCAGTAGGCATGGTTCATCCAGCTGTCAGGGGGGCATTTAATACTGCACTGCACGACAGATTGATTTGCAAGGTCAGAAAGAAGGGCATAGAACAGGCAGAAAAATATGGAAAAGGATTAAAAAAATGGCTTAAGGGCAGAGAAAAGGCAATGTCATTAACAGGAAAAATTTTAAGTGAGTTATCTTTATTATTGGACCCCTTTTTCTGCTTCCTGTCCCCTTGAGGAAGGTACTGGGAAAATAAAGCAGGGGGAGAATGGTCTAGTCTGGGAGAACAGTAAAGGATGCAAACACAGGGCTGAGGTACCTTCACGCAGCTCCTCTCTGGTGATTGGCTAAGGAACCGAGCACCAGTTTATATCAGATGCTGATTTGACCCAGAAAGCAGAATTTGATGAGCAGAGGAGTCTGTCTGCTTCTGTGGGATGCCAGGGTCCCACTTGCTGTGTGGCCGGGATGGTCAGTGGTGGAGTGGAGAACAGTTTGGGAAGACCCTACAGTATGACCCTACAGAATGACCCGACACAGCTCCAAGTCCTCTGCTTTGTAAGTCTTCGTAAAATTGGTTATCATATGTCACTTTGAGCATACCCAGGCTGTAGCCCTCTCCAAGGAGTTCTGAGGCCTTTTTGGCTTGAGAAAAAACACAGGCAAAAGGGTGAAAATGTTGGTTCCCTGCAGTGCCATCTCACCTCATTATTATCTCTCCTGCCACCACTTTGAGATCAACTTCTGCATGAAATGATTAGGAAGCCCAATGTGGCTGAGACAGCATTGCTTTTGGAAACTTTGAGCTTTTCTTTTTTCTGCTTCATCCTGATTTTTAGATTTAACACATTTTCTTTTTTCAGCTATACACTAAGTAACATTAGGCTGTAATGAGAGAGAATAATTTAAAAAGATAACTTAAAACAGCCACGAGTTATAAAAATAACAGATCCTGTGGGTAGCATCCAAAAGACTTTCTATCATGCTGACTGATTAGAAGGCTCATTTAATTGTCTGTATGCAAATTTTGTGTCACCAATTCCTCAAACTCAGAAATCTTGAGATTTTAAAATTAAAAGGTTTTTATTTGACTTTTGGCTGATTTTGGGACCTGCAGGCTCCATTGTTTAAATGTAAGGAATTTTTTTTCATTAAAAGTTGAGGAAAAAAATGCATTTTTAATTCTTAAAAGAAAGCTGAGATGTGTTCATGTTCAGGTTCACTAGGTTTCAGGAACCACAGTATTAAAATACTACAATTGCTGGGCTTGCCACACAGGCTATACCAATTGTAGGAATCATTTGTTTTCAAACTAAAGAAAATATGCAGATTTCAGTTTCAAAAACTTCCTTTTTCAGTATTAACACATTTCCGTCAGGAACTGGACTGACTGGCTCTCACTTGGCCAGTGGTGCGAAGTGGATGGAGCTTGGTAGGAACAACATGAGCTTGGTAGGCCACACAACATGAATTTTTAAGGGCTGCACCCTGGAGGATTTTGATTTCACAGTCTCCTGAAATGACTGGAAAAGGTCTCATTGCCCTTCCCTGGTTCACGGATGCCTGTTACTTCTTGTCATATACTCTGGGGAGGTGCCGCATTTCTTTACAGTAGATTTTTAGGCACTCAAAGGGTGTTGGCACCTCCATCCCTGTCCATGCATCCCACGAGCATTTCCTGAGAGGCTGGGCTGGACTCTGTTGGCTGCTACCCAGATGGGGCCAGGAGATGGACCCCGGGAAAAGCTGGGCTCCCTGGGGAAGACGACCTGAGACTCATGGTGCTACAGGATGGGAGCTGGATTCCTACCACATCACTGGTTCCTGGGGCAGAGGACTGAAGCTCTGCATGGCCTTCAGGGAAAAGGATTCCAGGAGCACCGGTGCTGCAGTGTATGTTTCTAGAGACCAGGTCTGCCCAGGGCTGATATCTCAGATATTAAGCAAAACTGGGAGCTGACCAGTTTACCTCCCAGTTATTCCCCTGTAGCTGAAGACACGTGTGTTAGCCCATGGTAAAGAGTGTTTTACAGAAACAGTCCCAGTAGCAGTTAAATTGTCCATAACCAAACCTTCTTTAAAAATTTATTATCCCTTTTCAGAGGGTTTATTTAAGGCAGAGTCCTGCTTTACCAGACAGACAGTGTCTGAAAGCTTGAGAACCATGTTAGGGTGACACAAGAGGGACAGAGCCGGTACCAACCACAGTTGGTATCAAACTGGTACCATTACCCTGGTACCAAACACGGCTGTGTCCATAACTGAGCTTTGTGTATACCAGCAGTGATTAAAAGCTGTGCTCAGGCCAGGCTCCCCTTGATAAAGAGCATCCAGATGGACACTATAAATCAGTTGGAAAACCCTCAGCCAAACTCCACGCTCGGACTGATTCAAACAGCTCCACTTAATGTCACAAATGGGATTTGTGCAAACGGAGTCCAGAGCAGAATTTAGCCTTTCATGTTTGTTTAAATTAAGAAATTTGGACAGTAAAAGCCCGCTTATATTCTGGCTAGCAGGCTGGGTATTACAGCACTCGAATAGTGGGAAGCCCAGACAGATGGTTACATGAATCACAACGGGGCAGGTCTGATTATCATGATATTTTCCACCCGATAAAGTGGAGGGACGGGGGTGCCATATGGCGGAATATGGCTGAGGGACCCTCGGCAGCTGGGCAGGATGCGAGTGCTCTCCAAGGCAAGTGGCAGAGTGAAACACCCGCTCTGGTGATGAGGGGGAGGGATGAGGAAGGGATGGTTCCTGGGACAGCCGGCGGTGCTGAGCCACCAGAGCAGCAGCGTCCTGAGGGGAGGGAGGGTGGGAGAAGAAACTTGGAGAGGTTGGTCAGGTCTGGCAGTGCAAAAGCACCTCAGGATTCAGGGAAACATAGAGGGGGAAGGTAAATGTGCCAAAAGAAGGAGGAAAGGAGGTTTGCATGGATGAAAAGGGAAGCAAGTGGCTTCTGTGGGGCTGAGCATCTACAGGCAGTGCAAAGGGAACAGGAGAGCGGTGCTGTCAATGGGGAACATGTCTCCTCTCTGTTTCAAAAAGGCTCCTGTTGTCTTGCTGGACCTCACAGGCTACCCTGGAATAGAAACAGCCTATGGTTTGCTGCTCTGTCTTACCCTGAGGACTGCAGAAAAAAGGAAATTGCGTAAAAGAAGTGGATTTCCACAGACGTCTAAGAGCTGTTTTTCAAAGTAAACTTGTGCACTGAGATCATTTAGAGCATTCACTTTCATAATCTGTTGACTGGGGCAGCTGGTCCAAGGCTCTCCATTTGTGTGTAGGCAATCTATTTGCAGAATATCACATTTTAAAAAAAATATGCTATCTAAAAGCATGGAAGAGAATACTCTTCTAAGACAATCAAAGGATACAATGGGTTTATCCTTTAGAAGCTGAACAACAAGAGCTCTCCAGCAGACAGTACCCAGGGTTGGTGGTGCACCAGGACAGAGGGTGCTGATCATGAGGAGAGCATTGA
This sequence comes from Scolopax mira, assembly GCA_004320125.1. Classification (NCBI taxonomy): domain Eukaryota; kingdom Metazoa; phylum Chordata; class Aves; order Charadriiformes; family Scolopacidae; genus Scolopax; species Scolopax mira. The sequence goes on along the minus strand of BJBW01000482.1, from coordinate 25,005 downwards.
AAAGCTGCCACAGTGCCACAGGAGCCACCAGAAATAGCTCTGCCCTCACATCGGCAGGGACTCCAGAGCACAGCACTAAAAAACACATTCAGCAGTTAAAAAAGATTTTAGCAGCAGCTCCTTGGTTGACCAAGGGAGCAAGGGGCTGTTCTCCAGGGCCTGGGTGACCAAGGTGGTGGCATGTAGTGCATAGAGATGTGCAGCATGCATTACAGCTTGACCAGTGTTTGCCAGAGAGCACAGTTTGGGTTTATTTTGCAGGAGCTGGCAGGAAAATCTCACATGTTCAAATTGGGGAAGTGCTGTATAAGTTGTTTGGGTCTGTTCAGGGAAATGAGGAATGAGTTTTCTTTTGTTTGGGTTCTGCGGTTTGCTTGCAGAAGCCTATGGCTGGCTTTATATTTAGCAGACCTCAAAAATAAGGTTAGATACATCAATGAGCAAATGGAAAAATACTGGGGAGAAAGCACGTGAGGGCTTTTTGGGAGAGGCCATGCGGGCCGTCTGGACCGCAGAGCGGGGGCACTGAAGCTGGATCTGGCCAGGGACACAGACCCCATGGGATGGAGCATGTGAGCCCTGGTGACACAGTGCTGGTGGCTCTTCACACCTAGGCCCTCCATCTCCAGGAGCCAGCCCAGCCTAGCAGGATAAACTGGAAAGGCAGCATGGGAAACCACTTTAAGGGGTGAAGTACCTATAACTTGAGCTGTAAGGAAGCAGCAGAGTAGATGACTCTAACTAGAAGCAGCTCGGATGAACAGTTTCCAACTGGGTGCCTAACTTTGCCCACTCATGTAACATTCATCTCACGTAACATCCAGCATGCAGGTAGCTGCTCTGATTTGTTCTCATTAACTGATGTCCAGCAGCACAATTCCAGAGTGAAGCCATAACTCCCACCTTTTTTATAACTATAGACCTCTTTCTAAAGGCTGCTGGGAGTACACATGCAGATGGTGCAGTGACAATTTTTAATATTTTCAGAGTGGAGTTACATATTGCTGCTTCACTGTAAGAAGAGGAGAGGACTGTACCTTACTGCTGTAAAGTCATTACCCCATAAAAGGGCTGATTGCCTCCTGCGTGCTGAGGAAATAGCAAATGTCTCCTACTTTGCCATTAGAGGATCAGATGGACAAATTGCACAACAGAGGAACTGGGCTCTTAGCATGGAGAAGTAGCTGTCTGCAGTAAGTGATGCCCTTTCAAGTCAGCAGATGTCTTCGTCAAGAAATATGGAGTACATTTCCAGGGACATGGAAGTGCCACTGGCTGACTAGACTCTTACCAGAGGTAGTTAATAAGAGAGGCCCAAGGGAATGGAAGTGGTGAGGAGCAACCTCATTATGTTCCTGAGGTGTGGCTTATGTCACAGCACACGGCGTGAAAGGTAGAAATGATTAACCTTGGTTGTCAAAAAAGCAGGATTTAGGGTGAGGAAAGGGAATTGATATCAGATTTAGTGTCTGAGACATTTCACAGAATGACTCTGGCAATTTGTTAGCCAGATCAACATATGATTTCTTACTTAGAGAGGAAATGTTCATCTCTGCTCATCATGCCAATGAGAGGATGGATTGTTAGTGGGGCCAAAAAAACTGACCAGTTTGCCTTATCTGGCCTCCTTCTGCAAATGTCTTCACTTCCAGTAGTTTATAGCCTCCATCTTCTCCATATAATTCAAAAATATCTCTGGATAAACACCTAATTCTGAAGCCATGAAGTCATGTGCCAGCAGTGACCTGGCACACAGCAGAGCTGGGAACTGGTTGGTGACTGGTCCTCTGCTGCTGCCATTGCCAGCGAAGGTACAGCGAGATTACATTGCCTTTGATTTACCCAAAAGGAGCTTTTCCTCATGTGTCCTGGAGAAATGAAACATGCTGTTATTTACTGTTTTATGGTGATCAAGGTAAAAATTTGTTTATATCTGGTGACTTACATCTGGATCATTACATCTGCCACTGTAATGATCCAGAAAGCTTGAGCTGATGTAGCCTGATACTGTGTTTTGACAGATGAAGAGAGGTGAGATGAGAAATGCCTGAAGACACCGTGCTAGGGAGCAGTCACACCTAGAGAGGGCAAGGGAAGTGGTCCCGTCTTCTCTCATGGTGCGAAGTGGAAACCTCACTATGGACAAGAGCATGCAGATCACATCATTTGCCATCAGTTTGCCTGTGGATGACAACAACCATAAACAACTTGAAAATATGTATGTCTTTGGCTGTCCACACAAATATTGTTTATTTTTCTTTTCATTATTTGCATATTCAGTCCTTTCATTCACAATTTCAACACAGAGTAAAGACGCCACCCTTCCCCCCCCCTCACCAAGTACGAGACCCACCTGCCAAAATTCTTGGGTTTTACATAAGAAGCTATTCAGCCAACAATAATCACCTTCTCCAAAGGAAATTTAAGCAGCAGAAAGTGTGTGGAAGAGTGCTGAATTTACTTTTTCGTTTGAGACAGAGTCTTGTCTAATAAAAGTATGTTTCTAGAGTACTGTTTTTATAGAAATATGTTTTTGTTCCCTTGTGAGATTAATTCCCCCAAGAGGTGTCACTGAGATGGGAAGGGGCTGACCCACAGGATCTCTAGTCTGGGCTGTTCCTGCAGGTCTCTGGGGACGAGGATGGCAGTGCTGCTGGGAACACTGCAAACCAAATGAGACTCCAAACTATTGCAACCCTTGTGCACTACCTTAGCAGAACACTTGATATTTTGGGAGATTAGCCAAGACAAGCCATCAGAAGGTGCATGGATTTTTGCAATTTCTACCTATGCAGCTGAATTTTAGGAGTTAAACTGCATTTTACTGAATTTCTTAATTAATGTGATCTTCAGAATCCAAAACATTTTAAGCCTTGACCTGATTGGACTCGGTTTGGGTTTTTTTAATAATGGGTTGGGTTAGACTTACCTCAGATGAAGCCTGATTCTATCCAATTACTTCCCCTCCGTGGACATCACCCCTTCATTTCCAGCTTGGTGCCACTATTTCCTGTTCTGCAGCACCATGAGCTGAACTCGCTTATCTGAGTATTACGATTTCAGAACAGAAAGTGGTCTTGAGATAATTTAGAGACTGACTCCATGGTTTTCCTCAGCATAACTATATTCAGAGATGGGATTCAAATTCCCTGTCCCCAAGGTACTGAGAAGTCTCTCACAGGTAACTCACTTCACATCCCAGCGAAGCCCAAAATTCTGCCTGTCCAGGCACGTGGGATGGTGATCAGTGTCAAACTGAGCGTCTCTGCAAGTGCTGCAAACTTGGCTGAAAATACTTCTGGCCAAACTTACAAAAGTGCTGAATTGCAGACAGCTGCTGTCCTTGCCCATGGGATGACTGACATAAAATATTAGTTTAGCATGGGCTTGTCTGTAATTCCACAATGTGGAAAAGAAACAAGCTGTTTCTGTCCTGATGTTTGGTGTGATTATTGCTGCGATGCTGGACGGCGCGGCTCTCGCCTCTCCCTGTCAAGCAGATGCCACAAACTCTAAATCAAGTAATATTATCTCTGACATCTTGGCTATTATGGTACCAGATCAAAAGATTTATGTCTCTTCTCTACATAAAGTTGTTACAGCTTGTCTCCACTGAGGAAAAAGTCACAAGTGGAATTTGACGTCATTAAAAAAAATTCTTTCTCCTTAAATCAAACCCTGTTCATTATGGTGATTTAATTCAACCTATCTTCTGCCCTTACCACCAGCTGCTCAGCGATGCCTACTCAGCTTTCAGCTAGCAAAATAAATCCCTGTAGCAAGTCCCACCAGTGTTTTCATGTTATCAAGGCAAAAATAGAGACTCTATTTGAAGAAATTCAACTTCAGACAAATCAGAAATACAAGCCACCCCCTTCCAAACAACCAGTTCATTTTTATGGTTACATACTGAACACACAATCTTCATCTCCTCAGTCAATCACATTTGTAAGATTTCCAAGGACAAAATGTGTATACATACATACACTCCCCACTCTCTTAGATATATAGAAAATACAATTTCTTTACTTATCTATGTCAGTTCTCTATTATGTATATATGAGCTTGTTTCCAAGCCTGCTCTCCTTGCAGCCATGAGTAAACTATGCAGAAGTAGCTGTGTACAACTGAAGTGATCAGAACCTCTGCAGAGGGAAAATTTTTGGGTTCTGATAATATATCTAAACCTCAGAAATGCCCATGCATATCACTTTGCTGTTCCAGAAATGTACATATGCCTAAAAAAGGATCAGAAGGGTATAAAGGTTAAGGTTGAAAACATAATTGACAAACTTGGACTATCTTTTCCTATTTGTCAACATCCAAATGTTTTCTGATTGTGACCCTTTTTCTCCTTTACTAGGAATCTGGAAAAATAATTTAAAAAATGGAAGTAAATAGAAAAGCTGAAAGAAACCACAGCAGCAAGACTCTCCCAAATGTTTCCCTCCCTGCCCTAAGCATGGTGTTTTCAAATTGGCCAAGATTTGGTTTACTGATTGAAAGCTATGGCTCTCTGCTAAATTGTGATAAGCTGTGGTGCGGCCATAAACCACAGCTCTGCGTATAGAAAACTCTTGAAACCATTACTGCATTGGCATCGCTTGAGCATTTTAGAAGTATTAGATCTGTGATGCAAGTTATGAGAGATCTTCTTTGGTTTGTGAAAGTAATAAACATCTGGGGGAAAGGATGACCTTCTCACTGAGAATTAATGGCAAAATAAACAAACAGCCTAAACCACATGGAAAATAACATGGCTCCCTTGAAAATGTGCTCTGTGTTATAGGAAATGTGTATATGCATAAAAAATGATTGGTCAGATATGAAACCATTGTGTCTCTCCTCCACCCCTCTACATTAATGTAATATTACGATTGAAAATATAATCATGAAAAATCAAGAGGGCAGTGGAATTATGTGCAGTAAGCCACATGTGTTTCTAAATAAATGATCTTGCCAGAAAGTCTTGATTACATTTTAGGATGGAGTTTTACCATTACTGGACAAAAGCAATGACGTAAAGGAAATATTCTGGGATTTTAGCAAAGCAAATGATAGGGTATCTCACACCAAAGAATAATAATCAAAACTGGCCTGGAAATGAACATTGTCACATGGATTGAAAACTGGCTGGAGAGATACAAACAAAGTGCTATGAAGTATAACAAAGCATCTAGTCAAGAAGCCTCATAAGGGACCTGCCGTTGATTCGTTCTTACAAAAAACAGGGTCTAACAGCTAAGATGGGTTGCCAACTTGCAGACTGGGGCAATATCCTGCCCAGAACCAAGTATCTGGCCTACAGACTGCATTCTCCTGCCAGCTATTCTCCAGGTCCTTCAGGCACAGGCAGGACAGAAGCACCACTATGAGAACAAATGACTAACGCTCGCAGCTACTCAGAAAGATGAACAAACAATAGATTGGGATGAAACAGGGGAAAGTACTTTTTTTTTTATTGTTGGGAAAATATTCCTTGCTGCAGATAACTGCAGAAAACAAAGAGGAAGAGGGGATTATGCCAAAGGAAAACTTTAAATTTGAAATCAAGTGAAACCAGAGTTCTCAGAGATTTTTGGATACCACCGCAGAATCATAGAATCATATGGGGTTGGAAGGGACCTCTAGAGATCATCTAGTCCAGCCCCTCCGCCAGAGTGGGTCTACCTAGAGCACGTTGCACAGGAACTTGTCCAGGCAGGTTCCGAATGTCTCCAGAGACACTCAAAATGGATGACACCATCACTGTCATCCCTCATGCAGAGCAGTGAAGACACCAGTGACACCAGCCAGTTATTCCACTGAGCTGCACTTCATTCTTTGTTTTGTATTTATCACCGTCCTGTGAAATTTTCTAGAGTATTGTCAGAATATAAGCTTTTCCTCCAATAACTCTTTGGTACCACTCAGAAATGAACATTGCAACTGGAAAATATGGATTTATGCCAATATGAAAATGCGTACTGTGGCTGATATAATGCTACAGTCTGGGACATGTAAATTTGCAATGCTTTATGCTTGGAGCTGAGTGGCATTTGAGCCAAGAAAGCTCCTAGTTGGGATGATTCCCACTTGACAACAGTAACAACCAGTAGGCAAAATGATACCCACTTCACATCAATCAATATGTAGTCCAGAAAGAAAATCAGTTTTATAATGGAAATCCTTCTATGATGCCATTTAGGTATTAATTTAGCAGCAGGATACTATTATTCCCCAACATGGCATTTATTTTACCACCATAGTTTATTGCATTCAAAGCCATGAATAAAAGAAGGAGCTTTCAGTAATCAGCCTGCTCTGATTGCTAGCCTTTCGGTGCAACTCTCTGGAAGGGTAAGTCATTGTTATCCCCAATGTCATGCACATGATTCATTAGCTAAGCTCATATGCCAATTACACATCAATTCATATATGACAATTAAGCAATAAAGTAACCAAAGCATCCGGCCAGCAGACAAGCTCACCTTTGTTCCCGCAAAGGAACAGACACAGCTTAAAGAAGTTTCTTTTTGGGTTGGGTCAAGCAGCAGATGAAGGCTGAGACATTTGTCTCCCTCATCGAGTGTGGTTTGGTCTATAGTAAGCAGCAACTGTTCCGGAATCCAGGCTGACCACCCCAAATTAGAGGGAATGGAAGCAAAGGGAGATGGGGATGGCATGTGCTTGTAGCCTGGGATGGCCAGGAATGGCTGGGGGGTGAGACACCAGAGGGTTTGAAAAGGGGAAGAGACATGTGGGGACTGCAATATTCCAGCATATCTTGGTTATTCAGCAGGTTAAGGAGTCTGCAGATGACCTCGATCTGCTGGATGGCGTGAGGATCTGGGGTTTAAGTGGTGGGCTCTTATGTTACAACTTAAAGAGAGGGCATTAAGCCTCCAGGTCAAGACTGAGGAGGCACAGGAGCAGCTCCTCCTGCCCCCTACAAACCACCACACCACCTAGAGAAGCACCAACCAAATTTCCCTGCAGAGACCTGCGAGGCTGCAGCACAGCTTTGCATCTGCACTCCAGCCCCCTCCCGCTCACCCAGAGCTGGAAAAGGGGTCTTCAATGAAAGGCATCTTTCATGTGATATGAGGAGCCGTTCACACAGTGGGAGCAGTGGAAAGGGGCTGGCAGCAGATGGGAAGCAGCACGGCTGCTGTGCTTTGGGACCCATGTGGTGGAGCAGCCAGGGCTCCGGAATCTGCAGTGTAAACCATTCACGAGATGCCATGGGGGATTTTTTTATGATCCTGACAATAGAAACTTCTGAACTGAAGGGAATGGGAAAGCGCCTGCACTGATGGAATTCCGAGGGCTCCCACTGATAACACTTGGAGGGATGTGAACATGCCTCAGCCGCAGCCCTGGCCCCAGCTCCTTCTCAAACACGGTGCTACCCTAGAGTCTTCATTAACGCCAGATTATAAACCTCTGCTACAGAAACAGGATTTATGAGCATCTTGTGTGAAAAGGCAGAGATGGAGGTTTCCTGGATCATTTTTAATGGGTTTGCATTCAGGTAGAAGAGGAGGAAAGGTAAGCAAGGAAAGGCCTAGGCTGATGATGACTCTGTGTGTAACCTTTTTTCTGGCAGCTTTTTACTTTTCCTCATTGATCCAGTGAGGTAACTGTAAAATTATGGCATCCAAATAACAGTGCAAAGCATTAAATAAAGCACAAGACCAGAATATATTGTAGAATAAGTGGATAATGTGACATCAGTGTCAGTTCAATCTCCTGAAACCAGCAGAAAAGTTCTGAGGACATAAAAAAACATGCCATTATGTCATATTGCAAAGCATTAAAAATCCTGCAAAACCTAGGCTGTACATTTTATATACATTTTAATTTCAGTTCATTGAAATGGATTTTTTGCTGCCTTGGTTACTGAAATTGGCCTGGTAAGCACATGACTTGGACAAACCCCGTAATTCACTCATTTTTCTTGACAGGCCTCTCAGGATCAACAGTTTCCACTGACCTGAAAGTCTTCAAGCCAACACAAACCTCTTTAGTGCAGAATTAAGCTGTGAACCTTGAACGGCAGCATGATAGTCCTGTGATTACTATTTCAGGTTTCTTTTTAATAGATGTGCAGTGCTCTTCCTGACACTAATTCTAGCCTGTTTATTTTATTTTTGTGGCCAAGTACACATCCCCACAGCCAACTATATTTTGACAACTGCAAATACATATGATATGAAGCTGGTAGGCTTGCAGGTTGGACTGAAAAGACGGTCCCTGGGCATCTAATTGTGATTATCTGTGCTATGTGTTTTATTTCGCCTAAAGGCTGCTGTTAGCTTATATCCCAAGTACATTAAAATAATTGTAAGGTGTTCTTTTAGCCAGGAGTTCTCTCTCCTGTGTGAGAAGGATTGTAATGTGTGGAAGTGCTATATTGCTGATGCTATACTTTATGGTGACCAGCTATGTTCTGGAAGGAAAGCCCCCCCGAGAATGAGATTGTTTCAGTGAAATATTTAAAAGCATCCGGGGGGAAAAAATCAAGTACTTTTATTAAAAAAGCATGGCTTTCAGTGAAGTCATTTGAACATGCCTCACATTAATTAGTTTTTTTCCACACTGTACCCTTGTAACTGTTATAATTAATGCGTACACAATATTTATGCTGCTATTTTTAGTTGTTCCTTTGGCAAGCTGATGCTGCTCCCTTCTCGCCAGGGGTGCCAGGCAAAGTGGTCTGGAGTTATCCCATCCTCCCCATCCAGGTCACCAACTCTCTGTGTGCCCACAGCAATCTCTGTGACTGCAGCACGGCCATACTGCTGCCATGCCTGTGACGCCCCTGCCGCCTCCTTGTCCCCTCTTGCTGCAGGTGGCATTTCTTGACTCGGCAGCACTGCGGCTGACAGCTCGGTGTCTCCTCTGCCCTCGCACCTCCTTCCCACCCACCCCTTCAGGTCCTCTCTTGCTGCTCCTCTGCCCAAATCCCTCAGCATTCATGGCAATGAACTTTTTCACTCTTTCGGCATCACAAAAAATTCTTTTTTTTCCAAAATAGGTTAACCATTTTTTTTCAGATCTTTTGTTCCCTACTTTGTGACTGAAAAAAAATATATTTTTAACAAAGTTTACAAAACAGTTTTTGTTTTGAAAGGTCTGGGAGTTATTACAGTAACAAACCCTTTTTTTCCTCAAGCTTGAATCCTAAAATAATTCAAGCCCACAAGTATCCTACGGCTTAGATTTCTATCCAAATGTAGGCACTTCTTTTAGCGATCACCTTTCTGTTAATTTAAAAACAATAACCATTTAGCTTTGCTTGATAACCATGGCCTGTATACTGCTGATTCAGGAGAAATGCTGGGTCACAGATTTCATATTGAGAAATAAGTGTGATAGGAATATCTGCTGGAATCTTATCTAAACTTACACTACCCAAATATTTTACTCGCTCCACGTATATTTTCTGTCTTCAGCAGTTATAATGACACTTAGGAAATGTGAGACTAATACATTTTTTCCTTGCTGAATGGCTTTCTGCATCATGGGGAACAACAAATATTATCATAAAATATTAAGGATGGACTGCCAACCTCCCCATACCCTTACCCACAGCTACACCTTTTTTCAGTTAATAAAAAAGCAGGGAAACAGTTGTTTTGAAGGTGGGTGTGAAAGGAAGAGAAACATACGCACATCATCCTTACAAACAAAGCATATCCCCCTCTGGAAATGATGATTTAGAAAGGAAATGTACCAAATGGAAAGAATTCAGAGAACAAGATTGATTGGATGACCAGGAATCATCAACTGCAAGGAAAAGCTGAAGGATTTGGTATTGTTTAGTCTAGAAAAAAGGATTGTGGGGACATCGTGTCCAAATATGTAGAAGGTAGCTCTAAGGAGGAAAGAATAAACTCTTTTCATATCCCCTGGGTTTAGGACAAGTTGTCATGGGCTTAACTGAGGGGGTGGCGGTTTCAGCCAAGCACCAGGAAAACCCAAGCACAGGAGCAATGCAGAGCCAGGCTCACAAGGCAGGCTGCACATCCCCACCACCGCTCATTTCTAAGAACAGGTAGTCCAGGAGGCCTTGAGGAAAGACATAGGTGATGCTCCTTGATGATGAGGTGAAGTGAACTCCTGAGGTCATTCCTAGATCTGCATCTTACATTTACTGTGTTGAAGTCAGGAACAGCTCAGATAGATACACTGCAAAACCATTGCTTTTTCTCTTAAAATGTTGGGATACTGAAAGTTGCACTTGAGAGGAGGAAAAACTTCTTTATTTTGAGGGTGACAGAGGCTGCCCAGGCAGGCTGTGGAATCTCCTTCTCTGGAGATACTCAGAAGCCACCTGGATGCATTCCTGTCCAGCCTGCTCTGGGTGACCCTGCTTTGGCAAGGGGGTTGGACTAGATGATCTCCAGAAGTCTCTTCCAATCCCTACAGTTCTGTGATTCTGTGTGTGGTGGTGGTGGTCACCTGGCAGGGTCTGTGGGCACTCCTTGGCCTGGCTCTTAGTGGCTGCCCCTTTTCAGCAATTAAACCCTCTTGCAAAAAGCCAAACTCCATTTGGAGGTTGACAGTCCTCATTGTCCCCATAAGCCATAAGATCCAGCCCTCGTATAACAGACAATTTAAACTGTAAACAGCTAGCCGTGTGGTTAGAGGCTGAGTCAGGCAGGGGAGCCAAGTCCTTGCTCAGTGGAGTGCTGTTAAGTTTGGGTTCCCACCTTGGCTTTCAGAAGCTGAAGATATGTGCATCAGGTTATATTGAGTAATTCAGCACGGTGTACAAGAAAAACAGAGCTATTTTCTCTCGGAGCCCCAGTCAGCAGGAGGATGTCTAGCTCATTTATTATTCATCTGAGTCAGTTTTGAAAGCATCCCACTCTTGCAGTGAAAAATTTTGCAGTGTGTTATGAAAGGACAACTAAAAATCTTGCCCATAATTTTTTTTAATGTCTGTCATTCACAGCTTGACAGTCCCACAAGTTGTTAGGAAAAGAGTTCTCTATGGTGAATGGAAAATAGTCAATGCAGGGAGGGATCAGAAGTGCAATACAATCCATCAGTGTGTTAAAAACACAAACTGACAAAAAATATGGCCCTCTGGGTTCTTAAACACACTCATAGTAAAAACTGTCTAGGTTGTGAATTAGAGACAGTGAAAGTTATGCCTGAAATGAATCCAGGGCGAGGATGATAATGTGATAACTTTTATGGGTGAGTGCCTGTTACACTCAAAAGAGTTCCCTGTTCATGGGAGCTTCCTTCATGTTTCCTAAAGAGCCAATGTCAACAGCCCACTTTCTGCTTGCAATAAATTTAAGTCCCATCAGCCATAAAACAAAAATGCTCTATTCTTAATGCAACCCCAATAACTTCCCATTCTAGTTACTATAAACGTTCCTGTTAAGAATGTATAATTCTCACTGGGCACATATATGCCAACCTGACTCATGTTGCCTAATTTATCACTCTGTGCCTATATCCCACCGAAATGGGAATTTGGCTGTCTACATGGCCAATGCTTTGTGGAGCTCCAGGGAACCCGTCAGCAACACCTGGCCATAACACAAGAAATAGTACAGGTTATTTATGATCTGTATGCTGATAACCATGCTTCTCAACTGTAATTTTGGGACAAGCATCTGAAAACACCCTCTCATCAAATCTTAGGCGATAGGATGTGTTTTCTCAAGAATATGGTGATGAATAGAAACCAGCTCCAGTGCTGAGCATCAGTGAGATTGTGTGGATTGTGTGTGTCCCAGGAGTCAAGCAGCATGACTGGTACAGTGAGATCCAAGAAAGCTCAAGCTTGTACTGAAGAGATGCGTGTCCTGCACAAATCTGAACACCTATTAGATGTTTCCTTTTCTTAATGGGATCTGCATTTTGTACTCAGGGTTACGCTGCAGATTCAGTTCTGTCTGTTTCCACTACTCCCCACCTAGCTGAGAGCAAAGTTAAACAGCTCCAGGCACAAGTGCTCAGATTTACTTCAGAAATCTTGCTCACAAAGGGAAGAGATTAGGCCTTATCTTAAATTAAATGCTATCCTTTCATGCCTAATAGCTATCTCCTATGTGAGGCCCCTCATGGATGAATATCCAGTTTTTCTGACTTTTAACTTTGCCTCGCAATTTGCAATTGAAAGGTTGAACTCTGGACAATGACCGTAAGAAAATCTTCGGTGCAGAAAAACTTAAGAGTGTATTAATGTGAACAAAGGAAATAATACATAAAAACCAGAAGTAAGATATAGGAAAAAACAGGGAAAATGTGAATGGTAGGAAAATTCGAGTGTCGCTTGCTTATGGGCAGTGTTGATATCAGGCCATATGCACATTGAGGTGCTTACGCCAGCCGTATTTGCTCACAAGCATCCTACTGGTTTAACTACACTGATTATAAAATCAAGCCTAATTAAATTCGAGCAACGTTTGCATGCAGGAAGCATGCAGCCCTTCAAAGGCAAGCTTCCCTTTGATGCGCTGGACTGAGTTTCACACGGCATATGTAATAAGTCTGGAAGGAATATTTAGATTTGGAAGGATCCTTGGTAGGTTCTTCTGTAAGGCTGGGTCATGAAAGACTTCCCTCCTATCTGGGCGGCAGGTGGGGCCCTGGGAGGATGGCTCGAGCTGACCACAGCAGTGATACCATGCGGAGCACCCAATGCTCAGATTCTCCCAGTACAGAGTTGTCAGCTGGGGTCCCCATTCCATGCGGGACCCATCCCTGCTGCTGGGAACACACCACGTGCTGCAAACTCAAACTCCACATTCACATGGGGCCACCCTGTGTTTCTCAGATAGAGTTAAGTGCATCGTTCTTTGTTTATTTGACAAGCTTTGGCAGAACTACCCAAGTGAGGTGTTTCTCAGTGCTTACGGAGCCTCCAAGGCAGAGCATCTGGCACAAAAAGCTCTGCAAGCTTCAGAGCACAGGAAGGGACAGAATGGGGTATTTCCTGTTAATGTGAACCTATCTGTACAAAGTATTAATAACTGCTGTGGCCTGAATCCCAGGAGGTTTGTGAATTCCACTTAACAACTACTCACACAGCGTTTAACAATTTTATTAGCAAGCTGCTATCAAAATGGAAAGGCAGGGGTTGGTACCTGGACTTTCTTCTGCCACACAGCGTGGAGGATGTCTCTCAGCTTTCCACAGTCTTTTTGGCAAGGAGGAACAGCAAATACTGTGAAGATGAGCAACGAAGGATTCACACCATAGGGTAAATGCCTGTCACTAGAGCTTCTGTGTGGACTTCCAGCATCCATTCCATCCACCCTGCTCTTCTCCAACCTTCCCTTTCAATGCAGCTTTTCTCCATCTGAGTAGCTCCAGTCTGTCCAGGTTATGGACCTATTTTTAGCTGCTCACAGTGCATGAGCACCATGAGGTTCTCAGTCTGGGGATATTAAAACAGAAAGTTGTTGCCTCAGATCTGAATATACTGAATATACTGAATATACTCAGAACTGAAATACAAGTGCCTCTGGAGTTTCCAATTTGTTTCTACTGCATGGCCTTAATTGCATGAGGCACTTGTGAGGTTCATAAAATTAGTGTTCAGGCGAATGTACCCTTTTGGGGCAGATTTGGTAGAATCACATTTATTCAGTTCACGTTAAGTACAGCTCACTCATTTCTAGCCTCACATAGTTCCTCAGATATCATGATTTTCTTGGAAGGGAATGTCTGCTAGTGCTAACGTGTTTGGAAAGCTCATAAAAACTGGAGGTAGCTGCAGCCTGTGTATCGAGCGTTTGCTAACAGGTCACTGTGGGTTTCCCAAATGTGGCAGATTTACAGGGGTCATATTTCCATCTGGATGGGTTTGCCCATGAATAACTCTCCTCTGTCTTGTGCACAAATGTGATTTACCTACAACACCCATATTTTTCTCTGTCCTGATCCCCCCGGCTCGATCTCCCCAGTATTTTTCTTCACACAACACTGTGGTCAAGGCAACAGAAAAAATCTTTCTACGAATGTGCATGTTATTTTTTGAGCCTTGCACATCTTTTTTTTTTTTTTTTTTAGGGTAGGACTCAAGCAGGATTTTAACTGGTGGTGTTGATAATTGGGGCAGTTTAAGGACAATTGGGTGTGATTATATACACCTGGGCTTTTCATTGCTTCCACCAACACAGGCAGAAATACCCCGGCTGATGTCAAAACCCAGACGGTGTTGGTGTTGGTGTTGTGACATTGGTGTGGCCTGGCCTGGTCAGAGTGTGCCTGCTCCATGCTGTAGGGTGGCAGGGACCGAGGCTGTTTGGGCAGCAGCAGTCCTGCCCCCAGGGCTGTCTCTGCAAAAGCCCATGCGGGAATTTCTCCATCCTTGGACAAGCAGTGATGGAGAGCTCTTTTCCCATTGGGTTTTCCCATTGCACTCGCGTCGTGCCTCCAGCCTTCGTCACACCACCCATGTCCAATGGTCTCTAAAATCCAAACTAAAATCAATAAACAAAGTCTTGATCTGCCAGAAAGAAACTGCTGGTTAAGCTCTGAACAGTCCTTTGGGAAAACCTATTTTTCCTGTTTCCCGTTTTTGGCAGTTCTTAGAGACCTTGTTTATTTATTTTTACCCTTTGAGATTAATCACCGTTAGGTGGGGGACCTGCTTGCTGCCAGCTCCAGCCCAGAGGTCTTTTTAGGCAGGATACTCCAGGGTGCCTGTACGTTGCTGCTGGACCCTCCTTGCCTCCATCATCCCACTGCCTCCGAGTCACTCCTGCCAATTGACATCTCCAGCAAGAACCTTCCTGTCCACTCTTCTGGCAGAGCAGGTTGAGGAAAGGTAAGGATAAGTTAGCTCCAGAGAAGCTCTGCAGCTAACAAAGACTTGATGGCTGTCTGTTTGCATATGCAAACATATTGGTGCCACACGGAGAAGAAAGCTTCTCCAACCTTGCCCGCCAAAGAGCAAGCTTTTAATCTATTTATCCCAGTGAGGAGGTGAAAGAATCAGTGTTCGATGAAGAGGATAGGAAATGTGCTCACGGTGGTAGATAAAAGAACACCTCTAAGCATGTGCAAGCATTTTGGAAAGTTTATGTAACGTTTCCTTTGCAAAATAAACATATACTTAGAGCCCTGTTTCCAAAATGTCACCAAGAATATCATCACTTGCAAATGTTTCTGGGGAGGAGGTTGCCAAATTGCTAAACATATTCTGGTCTTTGAATAGACATTTGGTACCATTTCCTTTCTACCTTGATAAATCTTTTCTTAAGCCCTCTCTCAGAAAAACCACAGAATCACAAAATCTTCATGGTTGGAAGGGACCTTTGAGATCGTCAAGTACAACCACAAAAAAAACCAAAAACCACAAACAAAAAAAACCACCACAAAAAAAAAAACCCAAAACAAACACAACCCAACAATCTTGGGCTCTAGAGCATGCCCTGAAGAACCACATCTACACGTTTCTTAAATACCTCCAGGGACAGTGACTCCACCACCTCCCTGGGCAGGCTGTTCCAGTGCCTGACCACTCTCTCAATGAAGTAATTATTCCTAATATCTAAATCTAAACCTCTGCTGCCCCAACTTCAGACCATTTCCTCTGTTCCTGTCATTGCTGGAAGAGGAGGCCAGCCCCCACCTCTCTACAACCTACTTTCAAGTAGTTGTAGAGGGCAATGAGGTCTCCCCTCACCTTCCTCTTCAAGATAAACATGCCCAGAAGCTCATGGGGAGACCTGACTGGGGATGGCATCTCACTGGGTTGGGTGCTGTGCAGGAGTCATTAGAGACATGTCCCTTGATTTTACAGACGTGGGCGCCGTGCCAGGGGAAGCCCACGACTCTGCTTTTTCTCCATTTCCCACAGGAGTGACACCACGGTGGAAGGAGGGGAAACAGGGTCACAACCAAGAGGATGGGAGTGGAGGGATGGGAGAACCTGTGAGAGAGGGTCTGCACGGTGTGCAGGGATGGCAGCTCGCTACCTGGCCTGACACGTCGCTTGTGCCAAGGCCCCCAGGCGCAAAATTTAGCCAACATCATGGCTTTTGGGGACTTGTGCTTTAAAAATTCAGAAGGTTTTTTTTAAACACTGGTTTGCTTTAGTGATATATGGCCATCTGTCTATAAATTACTGCAGATACCAAGAATGCATGATTCCAAGGTTTTTACACTTCAGCTGAATGAACGAGCAAACTCAACGAGGAGGAAATGGTGCAATTCATGACATATTAACATACAGATAATGCGTACGTACATACATACATACAGAATGCATGCAAATCCCTGCCCTAACCTTTCATTTCTCTTTCTCAAGGGTATCAGGGGCAACCTGGTGGGCTTTCTGAGATCGGACATGCAGGCAGGGTGTTATCTAAGAGCCATCTCGTGGAAGCCTAGAAGTCGTAGGTGAAAAGTTAACCGTGGGGCCCAGGAAACCCCACTGCTTCTGCATGAGGAGGCAGAAACACTCATACCACGTCCCAGGCTTTAATATTCCATCTTTCCTTTGCTTACACTGATCTGATTCCACCAACTTAAAGAAACGAGGGTGCAAAGAGAGGGCAGGTGCCCACATCCATCTCAACAAAGGGATCACTGAAGCACTATCCCATGGACATGCTGGGCCTAAATCACCTATCAAGGTGATCACAGAGCGCAGAACCAAATACCGTTATTTACCACTATTTCATTCAAACATGGCAAGAGCAGCTGCTACCAAGTCACTGGAAACAGCACACACATTTCTGCGTCCAGGAGAACCAGCCTGGGTTCTCCAGATGAAAAGCAACCTTGTAAAAGCTGGATCAATTCCCAATCCAGTTCATCACAGGGATGTAGAAACTCTTCTTCTGGCAGAAGGAAAGTGCTAGGTACAAAAAGCTGTACATGAGACAGCAGGATCTCTATTTTTCTGCTTCTATTTGGTGATCGACACGGTAGAAATTGCATGTAGAGTCTGTGACAGCTGGAGAGGCTGGGGATAAAAATATTCCTTGCAAAGTGTAGAAAGACAGGATTAGAAAGAACCTCCTGGGTGATCAGGAGGAGCTTTGCTGTTGAAGATACCAAATTTAATGGCAGTATACAATAATGTATGAACACGAGAGCTGTATCAAACCGCAGCCGTTCTGCCTTTTGCTCCGGGCTGGTGAGGCTCCTCCACAACCTCCTCTTCCTACAACCAGTATGATCACCAGCAGCTGCCTCACCATCTCCAGCCGAGATTTATAGCCAATTTACACCCATTTGTTCTTGAGCCAACGCCACCCCTGAGCTTAGCGAGCAGGTCCTCTTCCTGACTGCTCAGGGCTTTCTGGAGGTCAGTGGCATCCTCTCTGCCTCCCCTGGGCTCCCCGGCAGCCGTGGAGACTGGGTGGCCATGGTCACCTCATGGTGGGACCCTCGCACCTGCTCCTCAAACAGGGACGGTGCCTCAGAAAGGCTCTGGAGGGGACCGTGCCTTGCGTTGACCTGCCTTCTGCGGTGTGGGGAGGACAATCCTGAGACCCCCCAGCACCCACCCCACTCCCGGGTCCACCCATCGCCCCCACCCCCGAAGACCCAAGGGCTCGCCACCACCTGCGCCCCCCCACCCCTCCGCCGCCGCGGGTTCCTCCGCGCGCCTCCCCTCCACCCTGCAGCGCGCGCATGCGCAGGGCGAGAGCTCGCGCCCCCTCCTCGCCACGAGCGACCCCCCCGCGCCCGCAACACCCGGCCTTGGCGCATGCGCGATGCCTCCCCCCGCCCTGTCCATACCCACAGAGCAGGGGCGCCAACCTGCGCGTGTGTGTGGGCGTGGTCTGTCGAGGGGGCGTGGCCGGAGGGCGAGGGCGTGGCGGCGGGGGGCGTGGCGCGGCGCGGCGCGCCCTGTCCATGGTGCGGGTGGCGGCGGCGGCGGCGGCGGCGGCGGCGGGGCGGGTGTCCCCGCGGCGGGAGGGCGGTGGCGCGGGGCTGCATGGACGTGATGTCCCCGCAACAGGAGCACCTCGGGCCGGGCCGCTCGTCCTCGGTGAGCGGCGAGAGCAGGGGCTTCGCCGCTGCCGACAACAAGAAGGTGAGGGCCGCCCCCCCCACAGGAAAGCGCCCCGCGGCACCCGACCCCCGGTCCCGGACCCTCCTGCCCCGGGTCTGCGCGGCCCCATGGCCCCGGGTCTTGCGCCGCAGCGGGCGGGGAGACACGCCGCCATCGGGACCGGGGCCGGGGGAAGACGTCGGGGGAGCTGGGGGGTGTCGGCGGGAAGGGCTTGCTCCAGGGGTGCCCCGGGGAGCTGGGAGTGCAGCAGTGCCCGGTGGAGCTCAGGGTCTCTGCCGGGTGGGTGACTCCGGGGACCTGAGGGGGGTTTGCTGCACGGACGTCCCGGGAGGGAAGGGAGGCTGGATGTCCATGGGCAGGTGAGGAGTGGGGATCTCGGGGAGGTAGGGAAGGGTTTGCCGGGGGTGTTCGGTGGAGCCAAGGGGCTTTGCTGCATGGATTTCCCGGTGAGCTGGGGAAGGCGGGGGGACCGCTGCATGGATGTGCCGGGGAGACCCAAGAGGAGGGTTTGCTGGATGGATGTCTGGAGGTTTTGTGCCGGAGGGAGCTGGGGGGAGGTCTGCAGAGCGATCATCCAGGAGAGCTCAGGGGGATCTGCTGCCCGTGTGTCTGGGGGAGCCAGGGGTGGGTTTGCTGGAGCTGAGGGGGTTCGCTGGCTGCGCTCGCACGTGCTTTGTACCAGAGAGATGTAAGAGCAGTCTCCTGAAGAAGCGCCTTGCGCTCGCTAAGTATATCACAATTGGGAGCAGAAGAGCATCATCCCATCTTCAGCACTGGTTGTGAAATCTGTTTGATGTCTCAAATTGCATTTCAGGATCTGACACGATCAAGCGCAAAACGCTCACTTCTGTGTGCAGACAAGGACTTGTTTCTGCCTTCTGTATTTTGCTGTAACAAGTGGGCTGTAATAACCACATTTTTCCCGCTCTGTAAAACAGGAACTCTTTTTTTTCTCCTTGGTTTAGCAAGTGCTGTAGTGTTTTTCTTCCCAAAGTAGAGCTGGTACCTTCCTGCCGTACCAATTTTGCCTTAAAATGACATTTAGATGTATGACCTGCGTTGTCTTCAGAGGGGCACAGTACTAATGGCTGCCAAATAGGCTGGCAGGATTAGAATGACTGGCCAGGTTACAGTGCCCTTTGCTAAATCTGTCCACCTGGTGACATGAACTGAGGATGTGTGGTAGTAGAGGCTGAGCTTGTGTCCAGTCCTGTGGCTGAGGGGTGGCTGGTGCTTTGCTGGCCATAGCACAGTGATGCAGAGAGGAGTCCTGGTCCCTCTCCTCCTGCTAAAGCATTTCTTCAGGCTGGGGAGCGATGCTTTTCATTTCCATGAGGTGTGTCCGTGTGTGCCGTGTTCCACCAAGGCACATAGTGCTCCAGCCAGACCGCAGCCCTGAGGACCTCTTCTCATGGCAGCTGCTGCCAATGGTGAAATGATTGCTTGGAGAGTTTTTGGCCAAGATGTCTACCACACTTTACTGCAGTTAAAGCCTGATCCTTTTCTGAAGAGGGAGTGTGACACACCTCTGCAAAGTGGTGAAGCACCTTCTGCTGCCTCGCTGGACAAAGTGATGGAGTAGATACTCACCCTCTCCATGTACTGCAATCTGATTTGAGATGGCTAAATGTGCAGCTTTGCTTTTTCTTCTGTAACTTCTTTAATTTTTGCTGAAGACAGAGTACCATGTACCCTCCAGCCTGGCAGAGCCCTGATGCCAGGCACCCGCCCAAAGTGAGAAGGGATGCTCAAGTACTGTGAAGATGAACGTTTTTTTTCTTACAAGTTCTACTTCATGATTCAGCATTCTGAGGACAAATATTAATGTTAGCACTTGTGTTTCCCATTCCTGCTCCAAAGACCCCACAGTGGAAGAAACACAGACCTTGTTTTTGCCAGCGCTGACAAGGGAGTGGGCATATTACTTTTTACGGATCTTGGCAGCCCTTTTGGAATTCCTCAGCATGGAGGCACATGTGATGGGGGTACAGATGGAAATGCTCCTGTGGAGGAGCAGCTTGAGACCCTGGCTGGGCCTCGCAGCATATGGCAGCTTCACACACCACGCACAGCCAGCACGGGCAGCCACCAACATCCAGCCAACTGCTCAGCTGCTCCTCCGCCGACATGGTGCTCCCTTGAGACTACGAGCACGCCATCCTTTGTGTCTCTCTGGGGAAGAAGATTCCTACTTTTATGCTTGAGCAGCAGTGGGAGAGTCCTAATTTTGCTTGAAGCTGGATCTCAGTGACAGTTTGAATATTTTTTTACTGCACGGGTCCTATGGACTCTATATATACCTCTGTTTTGTTTTTCCACTCAGTGCCAAAGTACCGTATTTTTTTACAATATAGAAAGTCTTTCTTGCTACTGGGGAGATTATACTGCTTGTACTGGTTGCATACAGTTAAATGGAAGAATGTGTTGGCAAGAAACCAGTTTTGATACTGGTGACACAGCTTGTCAAGCTGAACAATTTTGTTGCAAATACATATATAACAGCAACTATTTTACTTTCTGGCACAAATGTCCCCAAATAGGGACGTTGAGTGACCACTGAACATTTCTGCCTTTTTATTATCGTGACTATACCTTTCTCAAATTAAATTTATTTAGCTGAGATTTGCTACATTGCTCTGTGGTTGTCTGAGCTCCTATTTCATCTTCCGCATGGTTGAAGGATCACATGTGTGATCACATCACAGGACCAGGAGACAGAAATTGTCTGGGACTTTTTTTGTATATTTTCTATGACCGTTTAAACCATTTTCCTGGAAACATTTCCTTTTGTTTTCTTGACATGCAAAGTGATTTGAACTGCTAACCCACCTCACAAGCACTGGGAGGTTCTCTCTGTTAAATGTTTTCAAGGCATTCAAGACACTCTGCTAAAAGGTGACATTGAAGTGCAGCGTTTTAGTTAATGCTTTGAGAAAATTCTGGTCCAGATTCCTTCCTTACTGGACTTGCTGGAGTCACTGGACTATGTGTGGTTGACCTACAGAGAAGTTTTGTACCGACTGTTTAGTTTAGTAACCAATACCAGTAAATTGATGCAACTCTGAAGTGGATTGAAGTAACATAAGTAAGAGTGATTATACTGATAGAGCTTATTTCTACAAATTGATCAAAACAAACTATGCAGCAGAGGCATCTTTTATGCCTGTGTAACTGTGTCAGCAGTAGCAGCTGCGGTCATTTAACCATATTTATAAGTTCCTAGTGTTTCCCTTTTCTCTTTTCTTAGAGGGGCTAGATTCCAACCAACCCTGAATATTTTACACAAGACAATATTTGGTAACATAAGAATTCACTCTTAGGATTTTTTGCTGCCTCCTTGAAGATTTCAAGTGACTACTTATAATTTTTTTGAGGCTCAGCAATTTTTTGGTGTTTACTCATACAATGTGCAAAAAGTTAACCATTTTGCACACTAAGCAAAATAGTATTTATGGTTTGAGACTTAAAATATGGTATTCCATCACCGTGAAAATGTGTTTCTTTGTGATTCTGATCACAAATACAGCAACAATTTACCAGTGGGGAAAGGAGAGTTGTGGTCTTTGCCAACAGTGGACTAAATGGATAAAATTCAAGCAAATAAACGGCACTGGAAGAGTAAAGGTAGTCATACATAATCTCAGCCCTTCATCTGTCTTACTCTGCGAAGATGAATCAAGTATCTATTTGCCATTATACCTGATGATACCTTGACCTCCTGTCCTTATATATATGTTTTTTAACATAAAGGTCCTTAGGGAAGAGATTTCTTCTTCCTGCCAGTCTTTGTCCTCTTTATTATCATAAAGGATATGAGGCTGAGGATCTGGGGAGTTGCTGTCAAAATCATACCTAGTAGTGCCAGAAGTCTTGGCTGTCCAGGAACACTGCTGGCACTGTATAGTGAGGTGATGCACAATTCCTCTCACCCTGCAGACATATATTGTAGCAATTTTATCTCTGATGGAGACTGAAAAAGCCACTGTTTTAATGAAATCATCCACACAGTTAGTCCTTAGGTTGCAATCACTGTGGCAGGTTGTGCTGGTGTATGATAACTTACTGTTGCGATGCGCCTCCTGATGCTGCTTTAATTACAAACTAACTTCCTCTGTTTGACTATGACAGAAATTGAAAATTATGCATAAAACAATGTGTTCTAGTACTTGAGTCTCCTAGTCTTGGTTTTGGGTTTTTTTTTTTGTCACTCGTGGTGGCAGGAGGAAAGAGAGGGACTTGGCTCGTTACATGGGATCTAATACCCCAGGACTGCATTCTATCAAATCATTGCCTGTTTACTTAATGCTGCTTGAAGTACCCATGTGGAATGGGGGATAATCTCCTCCCTCTGTCATCTGTAAACTGTTCCTAAGAGTGCCTTGCCGTACAGACACTGGGGCAGAATCATGGCCTTGTGTTAACCTTCACACTTTGTGTCGGGCTTGAAAGGAAACTTTGGGCTTCATCAAAATCACCACAGCCAGGGTCACTGGTCTGAGCATGAGACCATGCACCATGACCCATAGGCTAAATATTCTGTCCTCCCCTCCTCCACATTTTGCGTAGTCTGCCACATCTCTATCTTTTGATGAAGGTGGATGAGATCTTTTGAACACATCCAAAGATTAGTATCCTTTGGGAGGTAGTTGGTAGAGCATCTTTTGCTTATAGTTGGTTTCATCAATTTTTCTTTCTACTCTGAGATGGTCTTTAGTGTCTGTCTTTGCTGTTCCATGGTGATGTGCTTTTGCTTTCCTCTTGTGCCCCTGCAATTGTTTTGTCCTGGGTTATCCATCCAAAAATGGCTTTCTTTTTAGGAAGGTCCTTGTAAGTAAAAGTATTCTGTCAGCATAAACAAAAGCACATAGTTTTGTCACCTGCTCTGCCTTTATGGTAAATGGGCTCTCTGTGGGACCTAGACATCTCTGCTGCCTGAGCCAGCAGTTCAAAGGCCCTTGTCTTCTCACCCTCTTTATAAGGGCTCAGGGTTGTTACAGGTCAGTGTAGGGACATTTCTTGCTTTATCAAAGTATAAGAGATTCTTGTTATTTTTTGTCTTTTTAGACAGTGCTATGCTGTAAATCTAACAAATACTGAATTATGGCATGTGGAAAAAAATGATTTATTGCCTCTCATTAGTAGCCCGGTGATAGAGGGGGAAAAGTGCTGCCCAATTGTCCTGGACAATTAACTGCCGGGTTCTGAGGATTGCTTTGCTTTTTGATTGTTGGGCAGTTAGTTGAATTTGCCTTACAGCTTTTGGTAAAGGGTTGTGTTCTGTGCTTTGGTTCCTGTCTCTGGTTCAAACCAGAAGTGTATGCCACAGATAGGGTTTGTTGCTCAGACAACCGGAACAGAGTTTGCATGGGTGCAATCCCTCTTGGTTTTTAACATAGATACTTTTAAAGAGTAGGCTTTGTTAAAATCAGACTTCTGTGATCCAAGTCACAGATGATGGGACAAGGGGTAATGGCTTCAAGTTGTGCCAGGGGAGGTTCAGGTTAGATATTAGGAAATATTTCTTTACTGAAAGGTTGTCAGGCATTGGAATGGGCTGCCCAGGGAGGTGGTTGAGGCCCCGTCCCTGGAGGTATTCAAGAGGCGAGTTGACATGGTGCTCAGGGATATGGATGAGTGTTGGGTTGGTGTTGTTTTGGGTGTGGAGTGGGGTTTGTGGGGGAGTTTGTTTTGTTTGTTTGTGATTTTTTGTTATTGTTTGGGGGTTTTTTTTGTTACTTTTTTTTTTTCACTTTCTCATTGATTGGACTAGATGATCTTAAAAGGTCCCTTCCAACCTAGGTGATTCTGTGATTCTATGATTTTTTTTAATGAGAAAAATAAAGTAGTGAGAGGGAGAGCTTAGCTGCTTGAGTGCAATCCTCAGCTCAAGGTATTGGCACATCTGAGTGTTGTCCCTGTCACCCAGTTAAATGACCCAGGCACATGTCCCAGCCTTGACCCACTTCTGGAGCCGGCCTGTAAATCAGGAGCCTAAAATCCTTTCATCTCTGGGGAGGCTTTTACAAGGGTATCTGCACATTGCTGAGGAGGCATTTCTGCCACGTTCACCTGTCAGTCAGGAACTGAATACATTTTTCAACTATTTCGTATATGAATCTCTTAAATAGACATCAGGTAATATAATATTCTCCTCCAGAGCTCGTACCACTCCCCGAGAAGTCAGTTGTTCCCCGTGTTACTGAGCTCACAAATTTGTCTGTTCCCTGTCCTTTGCTCAGATGGCAAGGGGAGGATTGAGCTGATTGACTCAATTTTCTTGGTCACCTTAGCTTCCTTTTTTCCATTGGTGAAGGAAATCAGTCCTTCTAGGAGATGATGAGCTGCGCACTAAGCGTGTCCTTTTCTCACTGTTGACTATACGAGGAGCACGGGGCAGAGACCCCATACCTCCCAGGGTGTGGAGGGCCGAGGTTGGATGAGAGGAATCCTCCCGTCCGTGTCCGACCGTTGTGTCGGGCCAGGCACCCCGAGCCGGTGGGGTGGGCAGTGTGCTCCTGGGGAGCCCCCCCGCTCCCACCTCCCACCCCTCTGCAGGGGCTGCAGGGGAGGTCTGATTAGTGCACAGGTTTTCATGTCTCTAGATACTTGCAAAATACTATAAATAAGCACCGTGTGTGTGTTACTGAAGTCGTTTGTCATCACAAAAGAATTAATATTTCTATCGAAAATAAAATTTTTTAACACGTTCTTTGTTTAATTCATGCTCTGCCATTCTCTTCCTAAGCTTGACACAGTTAAGTGAAACACACAAAGTACAAGGGAATGCTTTACCTTCAGTTCCATTTTTTTGAGGACGTTATGCAAATGCTGATGTTTGTTACTTTTTTGACAGAATGGGAATTAATATCATAGAATCATAGAATCATCTGGGCCGGAAGGGACCTTCACAGGTCATCTAGTCTGACCCCCCTGCAGTCACAGGGACACCCCCAACTAGACCAGGTTGCCCAGGGCCTCGTCGAGCCTCACCTTGAATGTCTCCAGGGAAAGGGCCTCAA
>BJBW01000480.1:8445-28860 GCA_004320125.1 Scolopax mira | reverse complement strand
CCCAGCACTTGGCCTTGTTGAACCTCATCCCATTGGTCTTGGCCCATCTGTCCAGATGATTCTGCAAAGCCTTCCTACCCCTCAAGCAGGTCAACACTCCTACCCAACTCAATGTTATCTGTGAACAGACTGAGGGTGCACTCGATCCTCTCATCCAGATCATTAAGATATTAAACAGAATTGGCCCCAATACTGAGCCCTGAGAAACATCACTTGTGACCAGCTGCTCCATTCACCACAACTCTTTGAGCCCAGCCCTCCAGACAGTTTTTAATCCAGCAAAAAGTATGCCCCAACAAGCCATAAAGACCCAGCTTCTCTGGGAGAATGCTGGAGGAAATGGTGTCAAAAGCTTTACTAAAGTCTAGGTATACAACATCAACAGTTTTTCCCTCATTCACTAAGCAGGTCACCTTGTCATAGAAGGAGGTCAGGTTAATCAAGCAGGACCTGCTTATCATAAACCCATGCTGATTGGGCCTGATGGCCTGGTTATTCTGTATGTGCCGTGTGAAGGCACTCAAGATGATATACTCTGTAACCTTCCCCAGCACTGAGGTCATACTGACAGGCTTGTAGTTCCCTGGATCCTCCTTTTCTCCCTTTTTCATATAAAAAACCCCAAACCTACAATCTTCAATTAAAACATCAATACTTTCTTAATATTCTTATGAACCAAATTTCAGAAGTTCTTTATTCAACAATTAGACCCTTAGTCAATAAAGCACCAGTCAAAATCCAGGTTTTCAGTACTCTGAAGATTAGCCAATGGGGAAAAGGGATGAGAGAAGATGGGGAAATTTTACTGGAGATAAATTATTTTTGGCTGCTATACTGCTTTTTCTAGTCAGGATGCTGAAGTTCAGTGAGCCCAAGTTAGTGTTATCCTATCACTAATAGTCTGAAAATATTACCAGAATTATTTGTGGCATAGCACAAGGAAAAGATAAAAGACTTTAATAATGTTTCTATCCCACTTCCTTAATTTGGAAAGTAGCAAGATTGAAGACCTGCATTTTATTTTTGGAACAGATGAGAAGCGAAAGAGCACTGATGTACTACCAGCAGCACAAAAAGTACATGGCAGTTTGCTCTGTGAGACAATAAAGTGGAGATATTTAGGGAATGAATGCAGTGTTGCCATGTTGTTAAATAGTTTTGCACCTAATTTGCTATGCAGAAAGGCAGAGTGTATTACTTCAAGTAAGGCAGGCCAATTACATGGTTACAGTACTTGTGGGACTTGAACTAACTTTTTTGCATATTATTGTGCAGTTTTAATAAGTTATCCTGCTGCAGCTCAGGCCAGTGATAGCCTGACACAGAGCTGTTGTGCACAGAGATAGTAAAAGCAGCACATACATCTAAACCCCCCAAAAACCCAAGCAGTTCTAAGTGTGATATGTAGTTTGCTGAGAAACAACCAAAGAATCAGAGTCTGATGAACCATCTCTCTCCATTTCAGTCACATTTTCCTTTATTTTCTTGTGTCCCTATTCTCACACCTCTAACTCCAGAGCGCGTCTGTTTGAAGAGGAGAATGTTATTAGTTACAATGTCAATTTCCAGTTCATCTCCTGAATGATGGCATGGTCCATTCAAACCCTTCAGAACAAAAAGGATTGGGAATTCAGCTTCTCACTTTCTGGGTGAGTGCTTTTACTGCTAAGGTAATTACAAAAACAAGGGCATGACCACTACCACTAATCTTGATAGAGTTTTAAGCTGGTATGTTCTGATTCACTTTTTTTTAATTGCATATCTAAGGCAGATCCAATTCTTCAAATTTGCTTGTCACCATCAGTGTTTATACTTCAACCATTAATCACACTATGACTCATGTGGTTCCTCCTCTGATGTGAATACTAGAAGAAAAGCTATAGCCTGATGAAGTTTCCCCCTCACACTCTACCCAGTTTTTTCCTAGAGACCTTGAAAAGATTTCCTCTCAACTCTTGACTTCACAAGAGACTTAGCTGTCTCTTCAATGCCTCTCTATGCAAACTTCTTCCTTTTCCTTCTGGAGTACACCATGTACTGCTATACCAGTAGTTCTATGTTCTTTGATTTATTCTATATAAATAGTATAGAATAATAATAAATACTATACCAGTAATAAAAAATTATATAAATAAATATATTTAAAAATAAATAAAATATAAAGAAATAATGATAAAATAATAGTGTAGACCTGTATTCTTGGAGGAATACCTTTCCAGAGGTTAAATTTATAATCAAAGCAGTAAGGAAGGTAGATGAAGTGATGAGGAGCACCAGTCAGTTACAATGTCGTTATCAAACAACCACTATAGAACATAACTACACACAAGTCTACAGTTTCACACAATGCCAGATATTAAATCAGACTGGGAAAAATCCATAGTAAGGAGAATAATTGAAGATAAAGACAACATACCTTCTTCAAAGAGTAACATCATGTTCGTGCTTTTGTTAGCAACCATGTTATTCAATAAGGCGATTGCAGTTTGCATTGTATTCCCAAGGATACTGTCTTGGTGTTCCTGCAAAAACAACAACAACAACAAAATTAAAATAATCTAGTTTTCCTTTTGCAAGGTTAGAAATTTATTCCCTTCTACAAAATGTAGGAATACAAGAGCAATACTCTCTCAATCCCTTAAAGTTCAACTTGAAATACTGG
Organism: Scolopax mira; assembly: GCA_004320125.1. NCBI lineage: Eukaryota > Metazoa > Chordata > Aves > Charadriiformes > Scolopacidae > Scolopax > Scolopax mira. The sequence continues at coordinate 26,198 of BJBW01000480.1, read as the reverse complement.
AAAACCAGCCAAATATCTTAGTAGAGACTATCAGTTTCAAGGAGCCAATTCTAAACTTCTCTCAATGTTCTTTTGAAATGAAAGACTTTTGAGTTAGGTCTAAAAATTTAGGACTTTTAGAAATAGCAGAGAACTTTTATCAACCTAATCTCTATAAATTCAGAACCAGGAACATTTCCCTGTGTATGGTATCTCTTTATCAACGGCATTGATTTTACTCTTTTCTGTTTCAGCTTGATAACTCACAGTAAGTTGCAAAATCTATTACTTTTGTTTGTACGCTTTCATCAGTGCAAAATTAATTTCATGCGCACATTAAAGACTTCTGGTTTTAATTGCATCACTTATGATGTCCTTGCTGATGATTGCTTCAGTGATTTTTCACAATTTTATAAGATTATACTGGTAAGAAGAAGGTGTCAGTTTATAAACAAATCTATTTTTCTCTGTTATAGTTAACACTCTTGTACGCTCAATCTGAAAAGGCTGGTTAAGGCAGTGAAATCAAAATATTTATTTATTCATGCTAGTAACAGTAATAATGCGGGTAACTTCCAAGAAGGCAAAATAGGAGAAGCTTATCTGTGTCCAGATATAAACTTAAGCCTGAACACACTTCAAATCTCCCAACAAGGTTCAGGAAATATTTTGCCAAATTTTTCAGACTCAATGAATATCTGAAGTGAAAGAACAACATTAAGAAAAAACTGTCATACTTCACATATTGCAGACTTTTCACATGCATCTAGGGAACTTCCATGCTTTCCTTTCCCATCAAACCTCTCAATATACTGATAGCACTCAACTATTTCACTGCCACAGAATATGCCACATATTCTGATCCATCTTCTGTCTGACAATAGGCCTTTGAAAAATGTTAAGCTGAACGTGACAGAAGTTATTTGTCTAAAGTTGGGTTAAGTATTTCAGATGACAGAAATTACTTCAACCCTTGAATACAGTCAAAAGAACACTCTCCTTAAAAGTTCTTTTATGAGATGAGCACTGGTGGTCAAGAACAGTTTATCTCCTACATCTCTTTTCTCAGGTATTTATGAACTTCTGTCTCAGATGTATGCTTGAAAACAACAGATAATCTTATTGACCATCTAAATATCACAGCTGGTGCAGAATTAGGCTACTTAACTGTTATCCAGCAGTAATTAAAAAGAACATATTTTATTTCTAAGAATACACTTTAAGTCAACCTATAGATGGCATTTAGAGTGATAACTCTAGTTTATAAAGCACATTGTCAGTTTATAAAGCACATCTCAACTATTCAATTAGTTGAACCCCTGCCTAGAAACATCACATGACTGGTTGCACGAAATTCTCAAGTGAGACACTCTGATTTTTATTTCTTGACTAGTTTGATAAAATTCAGGATATGAGAAATGCATCTTCAATGTCACTTTGGAAAGTCCTCTGTTAAAATGGTAAAAAGGGTCAGGCTATGCAAAGAACAAGTGTTTTCCTTTAAACATTTAACTACTGAAGGAAAGGTTTTGACAGGCAGAGAGCTCACATGGTTGCCTTGAGAACATTAATTTCTGTGTCTGCATTCAAAAGGTAAAAATTAAATGTTATTATTTTCTGTAGATACCATGAAATATACATGATAAGGCATAATATGATAAAAAAAAATATAAACATACACAGCCTCCTATTCAACTTCAGGCTGCATGAATTTTCCATTTGTACTAAAGCACTTTAAATTGAATCATAACAAGAAAAGACAAGGAAGAGTGGCTCAGAGCCTTTGAAGTACGGTATTTTCCTACCAAGCCCTAAAAAAAAATGCATTCAAGAGCCCCAAAGTTCTATTTACTTTACATAGCACTTTTATGTGCTATGTAAATGATTTCCATAAAGACTACAATACCTATCTGTTCCTCTGAATTTTTAAAATACAGCCTGATAATTTAAAAGCAACACTGGAAAGTATAAAACCTACATTTTTCAAAAGATAAGGCAACCAATATAGAAAAGAGATACCATAAAGCCATGGTACTAAAAATAAATTTGAAGTTATTTCCTACAGATAGCTGAAGGGTAAGAAAAACATTTTTTCCAAAAGATCAACAATGTGTTTAACTGGTAGTCTATCATCATGGTATTTTATTAATTCTCCTAAAGAACACTTATTGAAGATAGTGATATGTACATTGACAATATAAAATCAATATAAAAGCAAAAAAATTCTGTAAGTGCCAAAATGAGAGCTGGCCCAAATATTTTCTTTGCAAGAACACTAACCTATTACTGCCCCATGTATTTAAAGTAAACATCTTCAAGTAAAATTCTCTTTTGAGATATTCAATTAAAGGAGAAGCTGATTGTTGCTTACAATAGTGACCTCTTGATGCACCAGGTTATTTACATTAAAATGAAGCCATCTTTGCTTTTAATGAAAAATTACACTATACAATCCTCTACTGAAGACCAGCACTGATAGTTTGACTTCTATCAAAGCATCCATAACAAAACCTACCTTGCCCTAAACACATAAACTAGGATTTACGATGCAGTGTAGATATCTTGAGGAAGGAAAATGGTCTCTTAATGAATACAGAATCTTACAAACAGTATCCTTGGCTGTACCACTAGAGTTTTAACATACGTTTTTTGAGAAGATACTAGGTTTCAAGATGGTACAGGTATGCTTTGCTTATCTAAGTCATCACTGATTGCTGCTAGACTTGGTTTCAGAGGTTTATATAAAAATATTTAACTTCTTCATAATCTATCAAGGAGCAAAGCTGATCTAATTTGTGTGCACAGCACCACTGACTGTGGACATTTAATGAACAGTGTACTTGACAGCTTTAATAAAACATAGCATTTGCCAACAGAGATAATTAGAATTGAAGCAGCAAAATTCTAGTGTTTGGCAACACAGATGAAACAACTTCATTAAAATGTACAGCTTCAGCGAATGAAAGGCAGGAAAGCACTGGACCCTGAAGAATCAGCCTTCTCAAAACTAATTGCTTCAGTGCTTAAAAAGGACAGCTATGAAATACCAAGGGCATAACAAGGAAATACTAGTATGAAAAAAAGGAACCACAGAAGATAAATCAGGCTTTTCAAATAGGACTGCAGTGTATTTAGGTCATTAAACTTTTCATTCTGATTTTGAAGGGTCATACATTAACAAAAGAAATCAGTTGAAATATTTTTTTAAAGCCAGTTAGGTAAGAGGGTGTGAATTAGCAAAGTGGGAGTATGAATCTTGGTAAGATATTATGGCTAAAGCTGCCATTTCTCTTCCTTTAAGCGGATAGGAACTTAGAACAGCACAGGCAAACTACAGCATTTTAATTACATTTTAGATAAGAAAAGAGATAGCAGTTGTGATAAGAAGAAAATGCATTAAATGCTATGTTTACAGATACGCTGTAATTAAATCTGGAGCACCATATACCACAGTATATAATATCATTCAATATAACCAGAGTGATTAAACTTTCACTAGAAAGAAGCTCTCCTCAAGCTCACACATTAATTACCTATGAATGCAAGTTAGGTGCATAAGGGGACGTTACAAGATGGAGGCTTGATATTTTAGACACTAAATCTATTGGAAGTAAAGTATTATAGAAATGAACCACATCCAAATTATATTAACTTAACAATAGCATTTTCACATGCTGATTCTTTGCCGTGGTATATTTGAGATAAAATAAAACAAAGCAGTGATGCTAAGAAGGACTTCTAAGAAGAGCACAGTTTAATATTGCATTCAACGTCGCTTGTTTTGATACACTGCGTTTCTTTTTCTATATGAAAGAGAAGATCAGAAACTTTTTTGGGCAGTACCTGGAGCCCTTCTGTATGAAATGGTATTACTAAATGCAGCCTCCAAGGGACATTCACAACAGCATATCCACTGTTCTTCTATCACAAGAGGAAACCCACTGAGAAACAAATTTAATCCATCTATGTACACAGTTGGTTAATCTGGACTTTAACATTTTGTGGCTTTTCATACATAAAACCAGTTTTACATAAACTGAAAGCTTAAAAATGGGGATCTCTAACATTAAGGTAGTACTATTATCATTGATGATTTAAGTCAAAACTAAGCACAGCCATGTCTCTTGCTACTCTCCTTTAAAAAAAAAAAAAAAAATTCATGCTTTTTTCAAAAGCACAGTTCTAAAAGAGCTAATATTTTCCAATTATTTCCTCTGGGTATGGTCTTACAATAAGGAGGAGCTACTACTCTGGCAATTAATTTCTGGAATTGTCCTACTTTTCAGTAGTATTGCAACTGTCACAGAAATTCCTGTTGGAATTTAAAAAAAAAATAAAAATTCAGAATCTGTATTCTTAGTCACCACCTGCTTTGGCAAAGTCAATAGAGGACAGGGGAACAGTAGTAATTTTGAAGGACTGACAAAGGTGAAAGGATACCATTGATAAAAACTGAGGATGTCAAGCACCAACCAACAGAAAGAAGAAGTGTCAGTCTTGGATTTTGTTCTACCCACTAGAGCGGGTGATGCAAAATTTCACAAGAGACTTTTTGAGAAGTATATCCCTTTTCAGAAGTAGATCTATTCACAAGTGCATCCTCTTCCCGTATCTCAGTTCAGATTTTCAGAGACCTAACAATCTTTCTTTTTAGTCTGGAACTTCTTACATCTTTTCCAATTCCTTGGTAGCTTGGAGACAAGCATGCGATTTTATCCGTTATAATGGTCAGAATCTCACAAGGAATAAGGAGGAAAGGTGACATTTACAACAAATATTGAAAGAATATTGCCTCTGTAGAATCAAAAGCTGAAATTATTTACTTTAGAAAATCATAAAAATACTTTGTTTGTAGAACAAACATTATGATATGAAAATATAAATAAGGCCAGTGTCCTATATCTTCTCATTTTATTCCCAAATCCCATGAGAAAACAACTTCAAAGAATGGACATGTGAACAAGAACAATACTTTTAACACCAGTAAAACACCTATTAATAGCTTTGCTACTTTTCCTCCTTTAAGACAATGACTATACGTTTCAAACTTGTGGAAGTTGAATAAACCATGCTAATTAAAAAAGGAAAATTTGAGTAGCATGATAAGGGTTACAAAACTGTCCTATGTCAGCAAGCATAAGATTTATAAACTACATAAAGAGAAAAATACTTAAATCTGTTCTAAATTAGAAGTAGACAATCACCAAGGTTATTAAGAGAGAAAATTTATGAAGGCTTGTCACCAATACTACTTCACACATGATGAAAAGAGAAAGATGCCAGGATGTCAATACAATTTTTAAATTAACATACAATTTTTATAGCATAAATAACCCAAGTCCCAAACCTTGAGTAAGAATTGCTTTTTGTCCTCACTTCTGCTTTGTATTTATCTGACCAAAAAAACGCTGCTATTAGCATGGAAGTTTGTTAGTCAATTTTCAGTGAATCAAAGAATCACCATGGGGGAAAAAAAACCCAACCAACAAATCAATGACAGGAAACTATTAGTCCCAATTCAGTGAAATTCATGTACCATTTCTGGACAGACAGATGTTATTGCAGTGTAACACAGAAAACAATAACCAGCCATGCAATGTTACATCCATTATTACAGATGAAGCACAAAGCAACTCAGCAGCAAAACTCTAAAGGCAATACCATTTCTTCTTCCTACAGAATCACACCTAAATTTCTGGCATCAGTGAAACCTCTCAGGGGTTCTCCTTTCACTCCTGAAACATCAGGGAAATAACTCATTCTCAAGAGAAATCTTGTCTGTCAACAGAGGGAGCCTGGAAAGACTCCTCTCTCAAGGAGAGTCAGGCTCCTTCACCGGGAGAACACCCTGAAACAATTTTCTGTAAAACCATAATTCTTCCCATTACCTAGAAAGAAGTATCCAAGAAATTAGCTTCCTGAGTATTAAAGCTATTCATCATGAATAATGTCAGAAACTCCCTTAAAAAAAATAAAATTTAAATTGCTCAAGACTGAAGAGACAGTGTGGAAAAGAAGCTATACATACTTTACTCTGGAGAATTCAACTTCCTCATGCCAAGGAAGATCCCAGCACCCTGCAGGCATCCCTACTGGCATGTTCTGAAGCAATGAAGCTCTAGAAGTGATTGATACCATCACAGCACTAAGTTCATATTTAGCATCATAGTTCTAGATGCCTTGGAGAGCCTCAAGTATCAGTGAGGCGTTTGAAATGCAAACTCACTTGGGAGCTGCCATCAAACATTACACCAAGAAACTTCCATACCAAAATATTCACTTCTCAGACTTACATTTTCAGCATTAATTAAAAGCTCGTTCTTAAACAACTTCAGAATAACAGACACCAATCAACTGACAACTTTTGTTTTCCAAATGGATTTTGCTTTGATGTAAAAGACACTTTGCCACTATAAGGAAAGCAGCTTAGATGAGTTTGAGGAATTTGCTGGTGACATTTCTAATTTAGAGAATGTAGATTCATTAGACTTATCCAAAGGATCATATTAAAATTTTTTACTGGAAAAGGTTTGAAGGGTTCAGAATGGAATTTCTGCTTAAAATCATAAAGAGAGACATATACTGAATAGGGTATTAAGTTAGGGCCCTCACCTAGGATACTGAAAATCTAGTTTCGTGTCTCTGCTGGAATTGGGCTGTGCAGGGATTTGAACACTGCTGTCCTTAACCATGAATTCCCAAATCAATCATCAACTGTTAAGGAATGTGTCTCTGTCTCTTCTCCCTTCTCTATAGAAAACTAGTTGCTAAATTAGTAGTTAAAAGCAGAAATTGAGATTGACTCAGTGATTACACTACCTACAGAGATATGCAAGATCCAGACTGAAATACCTTTCCTGACATTTTCCCTAATAACTCAAAAAACCCCAAAACACCCACCAGCACAAAACACCTAGGAAACACTAAACTTATCTGAAGAAGTAGAAAAGGATGGGAAAAATATGCATTTTCTCTCCTAATCTCAAATTGAATGTTTTATTCTTCATACTCAAAGACTTAAATTCGGTGGTGCTTTAGAAAACAGCGTTGGCTGACAAAGAAACACCTTTCTGAACAAAGAAAGCTTTTTCCTTACTTAATTTAGTGGGCCAAGTGAAGATAAACTCATTGCATTGGGTTTGTGTGGCAAGGTTTTAGTAGTGGGGGGACTACAGGAGTGGCTTCTGTGAAAAGATGCTAGAAGCTTCTCCCATGTCCAACAGAGCCAACGCCAGTTGTCTTCAAGAGAGACCTGCCAATGGCCAAGGCTGGGCCTATCAGCAATGGAGGTAGCACCTTTAGGATAAGATGATTAATAAGGGGAAAAAACCTCCGCAGTTGCAGCTGGAGAAAGGAGTGATAATATGTGAGATAAACAGCCCTGTAGAAACCAAGGTCAGTGAAGGAGGAGGAGGAGTTGCTCCAGGTGCTGGAGCAGAGATACCCCTGCAGCCCATGGTGAAGACCATGGTAAGGCAGGCTGTCCCCCTGCAGCCCATGGAGGGTAACAGTGGAGCAGAGATCTACCTACAGCCTGTGGAGCACCCCACACCCAAGCAGGTGGATGCACCTTAAGAAGGCTGTGACCCTGTGGGAGACCCCCACGCTGGAGTAGGTTCCTGGCAGGACCTGTGGCCCCATGGGGGACCCACATTGGAGCAGTTTGTGAAGAACTGTAGCCTATGGGAAGGACGCATGTTGGAGAAGTTCATGGATGACTGCTTCCCATGGGAGGAACCCCACGCTGGGGCAGAGCCAGAGAGTGTGATGAGTACTTGAGGAGAGAGGGGCAGCGGAGACAGTGTGTGATGAACTGACCACAACCTCCATTCCCTGCCCCTCTGCCCTGTTTGGTGGGAGAAGGTAGAGAAAATCAGAAGCAAAGCCCATAAAGAAGAGAGGGGTGGAGGATAGGTGTTTTAAGATTAAGGTTTATTTATCATTATCCTACTCTGATTTGATTGGTCATTAAATTAAACTAATTTCCCCAAGTTGAGTCTGGTTTGCCCATGATGGTAATTGGTGAATGATCTCTCCCTGTCCTTATCTTGACACACAAGCCTTGTATTTTCTCTCCCCTTGTCCAGCTGAGGAAGGGAGTGATAGAGCAGCTTTGGTGGGCACTTGGTGTTCAGTCAACATCAACCCACAACAGTCACGCTGTTGAAAGTGGCAGGAAAAATGAATTTACATATTTAATTTTTGGTTTTTACTCTTTGCCTAATACCTCCTACCCCCAAAACACTAATTAGTTCAAAATACATTATTTTTTCACACATTCACCTTTATTCAATCTACAAACATACCAGAGAGCATTAGTAATTATTTTATTTAAATTACATTACACTTGAAAACAAGCATTGTTAGATCAAAAGGAAGCATCTGCTGAATCTTCTGGTACTAGATGGTTTAGTCACATTTCGCTTGGTATCTTCTAAGTAATTTTGTAATTTCTTGTTTTCTATTATTGAGCTTTTTAGGGATTACCTAAGTAGTTAGTTACTAGTCTGAAAAACATTAGGAAATTCTCACTTTTTTAATATATTTTTTTTAAAGCTGCCTGTTAATCTCAATCTTGGATACTTGATTACAGAGGTTTCACATTTTCCCAGGGATATGCATTTAGAAAACAAACATACTCAACAAACACACCGTGTCATCAATCAACACTTAGCTCCAAGTACACATACTATTGTGTATGGATGCCCTAGTACATTCATCTCCCAGCCTTTCCCTTCTCAAGTTATTCCTACAGCAGCAAACTACATCTCTGTTAGTTTATACCAAGGCACCAAGCCACAAGGCAGGATTCAGGGGAGCACCAACAACATTCCTCAGTGAAGAAGAGTGGCTGAAGGGTGATACAGCCAGTGTTATTATCCCAGGAGACAGAGCATCCTGGGCTTAGACAGACAAGCAATTATGCTCTAAGCAAACTATATTCCTAGTATGAAACTAGGCAAGCAAGGCAAGAGAAATGATGAACTAATTGCTGCCAAGTGAAAACTCTGTCTAGGAAAACACCGTGTTTATTAAGTATAAATAAAAAATTGTTAAGTAACTCATTAACTCTCAGCACTGAAGTTGTTCACTTAAAAGTGAAATTTGTGTATAGTCTAAAGAAAAATTACAGGGAGATTTTATTTGACATGACTTTTCTTTGCTTAATATTCCTGGTCAAGTCAAGACAATCCATGACTGGCCCAACACTTAAATTATAACAGCTCCATTTCAAATCACCAGCTTCCTTCCTTCTTTCTGACATTGCACAAGGTTACAGAATTGGGTCTCTCCTCCATTTGTGTCCAGACAACTGAACAGTGAAAAAAGTATAATAGATGGTAGACTCAAATATGTGTTTGGGTTTTTTTTAATTAAGGATCACAAACATTAGCAAACCTTTACCATAATCTAATTAAATAATTACAAATCCAGAAAATGAAAAATATTGTAGGTATATTACAATATCTCTGTGAAATATAGGAATAGGTTTTATGTATAAACTACCTCTATAAAGTTTCTTCTTCTATAAATTAGTGGTCTGGTCTATAATCTCTATTCTCAACTCTACCTCAAGTTAATGTTCCCTGATAAACAGGATGTATACTACACAAACACACTTTCATACCCCATGCAGCACAGTGTTATCTTGGCACCCATTCAAAAACTCAAGGATGAATATGGTTGGGTTTTTTTTCTTACACCAAGCTGTATACATGGAGTCCAAAAATAAAACCAGCTGGGGTGAAAGTGAAAATCAATGGTCTGAACAATGATAATGGGGCAAAGATTCAGAAGTTAAAGACAAGATTACAATTGATATTAGTCCTAACTGTGTGTGTGCCACAACAATGAAAACTCTTCTAAGTGGATTTGATAGAAAATATTTAAGCTAAATAAGACTTGAAGTATTTGCTATATCTCTTACTGTCAGTCTACAAAAATACATGTCTTGGAAATCCAGGCCTAAAAAAATGTAGTTTTCATAGCCACCAAAAATCTCACTGCTCTCAAAGAAACATGTCTGGTACTAAGAGCCACATTTTGGGATGTTTGGAAGAAGCAGTTTGGATTCACAGCCAGATGACTGTATTTTAGGTCTGTGAAATACTGTCAGCATGAATGCAACATCAGTCACAGGAATTATATCCTTTAGTCACTGGAATTCACTGATGTCAGAAGACAACTGTTTCCCTACCTGACAGTGGTCTGCAGTCATGCAAGACTACAAAGCAGAAACAGAATCGATGAGAAGTAAAATGTAGAAAGAAATGACAGATAACAAGGATGGAAAGAAGAATTCAAGACATACAAATTCATTTTATTATAGACCCTATATTGCAAGTCTGTGCTAATAGATTACTATTCTTGTGAATTTAAGATTGTAGCTAAACTAAAAGAGGGTAGATTTAGATTACATGCAAGGAAGAAATTATTTACAACACTAGGACAGGTTGCCCAGAGAAGTTGTAGATGCCCCATCTCTAGAAGCATTCTAGGTCAGGTCAGACAGGGTTTGAGTGATCCAACCCAGTGAAAGATGTCCCTGACCAGTGCAGGGAGGTTTGAATGAGACGATCTTTAAGATCCCTTCTACCACCCCAAACCATTTTATGATTTAGTCACTGGAGTGACTACTTTCACATAGCAGCTGCTATTAAATAAGAGGCACACGCATAAAGCACAAAGAGTTCTCATCACCCAAAATATTAAACTAGGAAGAAAAAAAAGAGAAAACAGAAATTACTTCACTAACTGCATAAAAAAAAGCATAGCACAATGAACTTTGGAATTGTCTGACTCTTGCTCCCATGGCTGCAACCTCAATAGTGCCAGGCAGTAGAGAGTTTGACAAATTCATGGTACTGATACACTCAGCACCACAGGGTCGGCTGGTACCCACTGGTACTCCCTCAGGCACTCTGTGTGCGCTCGCCTGGCACTTCCGAAAAACCCCACTCTCAAGGCACAACTTCAGATTTAAAAGCTGGTCTTAACTCAGATCTGCAAGAATACAAGGACAGGACAGCAAGTCTGCTTCTCATAAGCATTTGCAAAGCACTATCAGATGCCATGACTTAGAAGAAAGTATACCTCTTGCTGCTAAATATGATTTCACCCATAATTTATTCCATTTTCATAAGAGACTGCCAGATGGACCAAAGACAGAATCAAAGACTAACATCAGCAAAACAGGAAAATCTTTTAAACAAGTCCTATTTCCTTCTCAAAGACAGAGGAAGTTATACTGCATTTTATTATTACTACTATTAACAGTGTTGAACACTACTTTTTAATTTGCACATCTTTCCAGGGTAATCTCCGAAAGATTTATTATCATTTTCTGACATTTATCCCAGTCATGAATTAGTATTTTCTTCCAAGCACGGGTTCAATTCAAACCTTCCTGCTTTCCAGCACTTTTAAAGAAGTTATCTTCTGGAAACCCAGAAGATGCACGCTGAAGGCACTGGAAATATATGACCTTCAACCACCAAAAGAGTGATGGTTTCTCCCCCTCCCCCACATAGTAGTAAACAGCTACTAAATGATTATATGAGAATTTATGTCTATTGCTTTACAAGGGGGACAGGCAACATTAATTATACACGTGTAAATATAAATATACAGATGCATTTTCTCATAAATTGTTTAGACTATGACATACAAAATTCAAATGAAACTATTCTAACTGAAAAATGAATGACTTGAGAATCTACATTGTTTCAAAATGGAGGTAGATTTTTCCATTCCCTGTTCAAATGTTCAAGACTTCAAAAAAACCACTTCCCAGTCTGCAGTAACACACTCCCTAGGTTCTCACACTACATGAATTCCATGATGGTTCACTTTCTCAAAAGAACTGTAGAGGATGAAGTTCTTTTGTTTCTCCTAATTTTAAGTGAAAGGCCAAATCATCAAAGCATCTGCTAGGACAAAAATTTAATTTATACAAACCGAAGCAACTTCAGTAGGAGATGGTGAGATGCTAGTAAAATGTTTTGCCTAGTAGGTAAAACACCTATTTTGAGCTTCAGAAACCCAGCACCAGCCTTTCCCTCTGGGTGATTCTGAACTTGGCCCCTTCCCTATTCCTAATTAATAGGCTAATGGCTACCTCAAGGTCTGCCTTCCTCTGCTGCCTCCTGTATCACCTTGTGCAGAAATTTCACCTTGTGAAGACTTTCTCAGTGAAACCTACATTAAACTGGACTAATATAATGAAACACTGACATGACATAACCCAAATGACTCGACCCTCAAAAAACCACACTCAAATCCTGAAAACCATAGAGACATGACCAGTTTCTACCAGCAAGATACTGCTGCTCTGCCCAAGCTGTCTACCAGCAAAGAGTAGTTTCATTCTCATATGAACTCATACTCTGAAAAGGAGCTGGATGCTTTTAGATCAAAGTAGCATTCTGATGCTGGGAGAGGCATAAAATATCAACAAGAACTACATTTATTATCACTAGAGGCCAGACAGAAATTTTAGCCAATATACAATGTCACACAATGTGTCACTGTACTGTAAAAGGAAAGAATAAAGAAAAAAAACACTACCAAAAACCCCCAAATAACTCGGTGACTGGATTTAGTACAGAAACATGTTTTATATGAAACAATTAAAATATTAACTTTGTTAGAACACAGTCCTAGTAATAACTAAAGGGGTTAATCTTTTAATTACTCATAATAAGCCATGTCACAGTTAATAAGGCAGCTATATTAGGATTTTACTTCATCTCATTCTCTCTACCCTACCTGAATAGTTATTCATAGTGAAAAATCTGTACAATAGATGTTAGAGGGAATAAAAGGATGAAAGAGGAAAACAGCTAAAATATATCTGAAAAGCTGGTAACAGAAATTTTACAAAAGCCAGGGAGAGGAGTAGGGTATCATTAGCCATTTTCATATCCTAATGGAACATGCAAGTTTCAGTCTCTTACTAAGAGCGGGTCCATGGCAAAGAGCCCAAATGAGGTCTGAGAAAGGATAATGTACCTTTAATGATTGAAATAGCAAGAAAATTAAATCTAATCATGTTTCATTAAGCATACTCTAGCTCCCATTTTTACTAAATTATTTTATTATGATTTCCCAACTGTCTGTTGAAATAACCTTTTACAGCAATTTAATTCACCGTCATAAACAAGTCTCATTTCTCACAATGAAGTCCCCTGGGATTAGTGAGAAGAGATGGATAATCTAAACCTTGCCAATCCTGCAGCCACTAAGGTATCCACTCAGGGAGACAAAGATTTTTGTTTTCCTATTTGTGGCTGAGATCATTAAGATATAATTAGAAACGTATTCATGAGTAATAGAGCGTCTGTTATGGAGATACCATTCGCCCAACAAGCATCTTCTATCCCAGTCTTTAATAAGAAGGGCAGCAGCCATAATCCCCACTTCACTCTCTGGAGAGTTCTGCATTAAATGGACTGCATTAGCCATCCCTCTCGCTCCCCCTTTTTTAATGGAATCTTATTCAGGCATCCAGTGTTTTCTCAGACTCCATTGTTAGCACCAGAACTGCTGGTCTGTTTGCTTTCAGCAATATGCTCCTGCAGTGCCAGCCAGATGTGAGCCCTAAAGATAGCTGCGTGCAGGGAATTTAAATCCTGCTCCAGAATTTATCATGGGGCAAGCAAATGTGAAACTTCACAATATACAGTAAGAAATGAATTGGACTGTTTACAGAATAATCCTTGGCTCTCTGCAGTAGTAAAAGGAGCTATCGACCCCTGATACTTTCTGCTTGGTACATGCTTTACTCATTTGAGTACCTCAAAGAAATCTGATTTTCCCTTGTACACAATCTAATCTATTGCAAACTTCATAGCAAATCACATGACATAGCAATGGAAAATTAAAAATAATGTCACCCACCAAATAGTGCTTATGTATCTGCCATGGGGAATAATCTCTGGCTACTACTTAAACTGCAGACTGAAAACTGCCAGCGACCCTTCATAGTACCATGATGTTGGAAGAGGTTGTTACTACATGTGGTGGGCAGAAGTTTGAAAGGGACCAAGTATTACTTGAATGGAAAAGAAAGAAAACAGTTATATGGCACAATCTTGCTTCCTGCACTCAGATGAACAGTAAAGAATACTTGCTCAAAGCAAACAAGGGATGGAAACTGAAACATGTAATTCAAATAAGGGCCTTGAAACACAAACCTAAGAGAAACAGGGTACCACCAGGCTCAGCTGACACTTTGAGATGATGCCACTGTTATAACTGTAGAGTTAGAGTGGGTTAACTAAGATTGGATCGTAGGAGGCTTAATCTTTCTGCATATATTGGACTACTTTAGCAAAGCAATTAATTTTTAAGCTTGCTTATAAAAACATTTTATAAAACAAAATATATTTAGAAAGAAGCATTTAAGACAATGAATAAATGACTACAGTTAAAAACAGAAAATTAAAAGCAGAATATTAAGATTTAAATTGTTTTGCGTAGTGGAAGACTGACATTCTAAAACCTAATTATCATCCTGCAATATGGACTCTTCAGGAAGACAATAACATAAAGAATGTATTATACATAAGGAAGCCAAACCAGACAAATTTCTAGATAAATGATCAGAGTTCAGAAGCATAATGTGGAACCTCTGCCAGCCAGAAACTGTTCACGGACATTCAATATCCTTTTACAAGCTCTATTGTGAGGCACACAATAGCTTATTACCTTAGTCATCAGAATGCAGCTGGGCAATAAACGTACAGTCAGCAACAGCCACATTCCTACACCAATATTTATTTGGATGAGATCAGGAGATATTCCTCAGCCATTTCACTGAACAGAGTCACAGTAAAACTCAGGTCACAGATCAGCAACTCCTGTTCTGAAAAGCATGTCTTTACTTCAGGATGCATTTTTTTCCTCCTTAAAAGCTTTCTCTGTCTTTGATATTTGCATTTGCAGTAACAGTAAATTGGAAGACTAGTCTTAATCAGCCTGACAAACACAAACTTTGGGAGGAATGAGATTTTGCTTTAATATTGCTTCTACAGCAAAAATAAATACTTAAATATAAAAAATAATCACTTTGGGTGAACATTTTCATCGATGGTGGTTTGTTTCTATATACTCTATCTAAAATTTCTCATAAAACTTCCATAAGTTTTGGCAAGATCAGGATTTCTCCCCACAACTTCTAACTCATCAAGGACTTAATTTGGTACCGGACTGGTGAAGTCTCACATTTGGAAGAATTGTCACTCACACCCTTTCTGCAGCACCTGAGTTTCCCTTATTTTCAGGATTGCTCCTCATCATGAGGTCTCCATGTGCCTTTTGGCTTGCTCTGCCATGCAGTGCCTGGCCAAGTCAGGGTGGGAGGGAGGGAAGGCTGCAGGGACAGGCAGCAGTCAACAAGCAAAAGCAGCCCTGGCAGCTCCCAAAAGCTCCCACCCTTCCCTCTTCCCCTGATTATGATCAACTGACCTGCAACTCCTGGAACGTGGCACATTTGGGTATATATACATATGAATACCACAAAATTACAAACATTATAGAAGAATGAAGTAAAATGAATGTGTCCAAGGTGTGGGCGCTGCAAGACTCTGAGAATGAGAAAAAAAGTCTAAAGAAGAGGAAGTGAGATTTACCAGTTACTGATAAAAGTGGGGGAGGATGAAAGGTAAAGAATTTAATTTGTTTAATTTTATTCACAGCAGAAGGAGCTACCAATACAGAAGATTAACTACTGTTGCTGTATCATTTAAATTCAAACAGAGGTGAAGGGCAGCAAATGCTAAGGAACGTGTGGAGGAAAGGGGTGTGACAGAAGTAATGTGGTTTCTGAAGATGATGATACCAGTTAAATCTCTAATTAAAAAGGACTCCAATTATCCCTTTACCCATCTCTAACCAATATTTTTTCTCTAATAAGTGTGAAAATTGTCCAATTATAATGACTGAGTGAAAAGAGCTTTAATGTAACACAAATCTGTGGACATGTTCAATGTTAAAGACTGAAAGCTCTGAAACTTGTTCACAGACAGGGAGTCTGTGTAACCAGAGAGAGAAAGACTGTACCTGAAGTTGCATCTGAAATGTAATGTACATAAAGTAATGCACGTGGTGGGGAAAAAGTCCTAAATTCATATAAGAACTAATTAAGCTCAGGTAAGGAAAGACAGTTTCTGATAAATGACAGCTCAATGACAGCAGTCAAAAAACCAAAGCGAAATGTAAAATTGTTTATGAAAATGGAAAGTATTCTGAGGAAGCAGCAAAAATGATCAAAAGAGTGGAACAGCCTTCATTTAAAAATACGTAAGTAAAGATGGCTTTGTAGCCCAGAAAACTGTTAGAGCAAACTGAGGGGGAATATTGAGATTATAAAATCAACGGTGTCCTAAGTGGATGAAGACCCATTGTTTGCTGATTTCTTGAATACACAAACAAGAATGAATCAATTAAACTGATAGGACCCATGTCCAAAACAGACGAAAGGAGCTGTTTCTTCACCCTATGCAAAGCCAGTGCCTCACCACACTGGTGGGAGCTTAGGTGGTTTATACTCCATGGAAGAGATGCCCATTGTGAATAATAAGCATATAGTTACTACAGCCAGCTCCAAAAGGTCTTGAGTTGAAAGTCATTGGATGTAGAGAAAGTATGTGGTAGATGTCAGATAGAAAGATAATACCAGAAAGAGTAAGCCTGATTATTTTTTTTGCTATACATCAAACCTGGCCTGGCCTTTTTGGGTTTTCTAGTTGCCTGTACAAAAAGCAACATGATTACCACCGCTTTTTCCAAAAAGAATAAAAAAAAACATATCCCCAAAACCTAAAGGAAATACAGTATGACAAAAACCAGATTTCATACAGAGTCCAAGCAACCCACAGTAGCCATAGAAAGCATGAAAAACCTTCAAAAGAAGTCCATTCAAACAGAAGAGTTTCCAACGTTTTTCATGCAAACAAGAGCCCTTGGACAATCCAAGCTCCCATTAAAATAAACAAACATGAATTAACATGGAGAGTAGTTTAGGTACCGCCTGATTTTTAGACATAACAAGACAGCTTCATATTTATAAACACAAGTATTGAATCTCCAATTGTAATTTAGATAAATATGTGGCCTTTTATAAATGACATCTCTAAGTAGAAATTATTATTTTACTTATGAGTTACATATTATTTGAAACATACCAGCTTGTTTCCAGAATTATTTTAGCATAGCAATATTATACCAGCACCATTAACCCCATAATTTTATCATATATATTAATTATTCAATTAAAAATGTAAAAATACTTAAAAGTCTTACAACCTGCCCATAATTCTCCTTCAACTAAAAAGAGGAAAAACAACCCAGACATAATTTTCAGCATAAAAACTTAGAAGAGTACATATTCCATTTTCTGGCTACAGTTTCTGGCAAACTTCTCTATTGTAAAATGCACACACACACACACATTAAACTACCTACATATTACATCAAATTACAGAATCTAATTATTTTTGGTATTCTAAAAAAAGTAAGTGAAAAATATCTTTTTGTATATACTATCCACGAAAGGATAACTATTTCCTAACACATAAACAAGACAATGTAAATAACAATTAGAAATACTAGGACAAAACTTACATTAGGAAATGATAATAATTCAGGATATGCCTACTGAATAACCACACTGAGAGACAGCAGGATGCAGCTTCAAAATAGGAACGGATTTATTTTTTTTTAATTATTATTATCTTCCTTAATCAAGAAGAAATTTCCCAAAACGTTTCCTA
>BJBW01000479.1:0-23745 GCA_004320125.1 Scolopax mira | reverse complement strand
GGAATCCCACATTCACCTACTGGACAAGGATTAGTGGAATGCACTCATCAGGTATTGAAAGATTATTTAGGGAGACAAAAGGGACTAGAGGTAGATGCCCAATTGAGGCTACATCATGTACTCTTTAAACTTCCTGTGTCTCATGGGCGATTGTGAAGAGCCTCCAGTGGTGATTCACCACCAAACCTTAAATTTAATAATGCAACTACATGCCCACAACTCAAGATCACGGTCCAGTATGGGTGCCCAGTCGAGCCATAAAACCTGCTCTGACTCAACATGATCTGCCTGACAACCAAGATGTTCAAAATCCTGACTCTAGATATATTGAACCTGGCGGTAATGACCTTCCACAAGATTGAACCCCAGGAAAACATGTGGGTTACCTGGGTGAACAAGACAGGTGTCTTGTTCTCTATCACTTGCCTCTGCTACAGAGCCTTTTTGAACATGCTTGATAAGAGTACCTAGTTTTAAAGTAAAAGAATTTTGTAGATATAGTGTGCAAAACTGTAATAAGTCTCTGAGCGTCAGTAATGGTAGTGTTATGCTTATTAATGGTTTGAATTTTACGCTGCCTTGGAACCCCCAAGAATTAGACCTGTTAGGCTGACCAACTGGTTTGGAAATATGCCACAATGGTTAACAAGTTTGCTTGTTGAAGGTTTGTGTATTATAACCTTTGTGATCATAGGTCTGTGCTTATGCTTAGTGCTTAGCTGTATTAAGAGAGCTATGTTAAAAGCAGTAAACCAAGTCTGGATTGCTCAAAAACAAGAAGGGGGAATTGCGGAGGAATGGCTGAGTGAAAAGGGGCATGATTTGCTTGCAATGAGCAACCCAGTCTTTGACTTGGATAAAGGCCCGGAGATGATTGTGAACTGTCCTTGATGGGTAAGATATGAGGAAGGGAGTAAGGAGTAAGCAAGATAAGCGGAACTATGCTCGGGAGATGGGAAAACTCCACTGCGCTTGGACAAGAACTTTACACCAATTGTGTGAGAGCTCTATTTGTGTGAACAGAAATTGTAAGCCAATGCTAGAGCTGTTGCTAGAACGTGCTCTGCTTGTGTGTCTATATACACTCTGTGAAAACTTGTATAAAGGGAGAATGATCATACTCATATTGAGGTTACATCGTTACTCCGGGTCCGCCTCCCACTCCAACAACTACTGCTATTTAGCACATACATTTGTGGTTTATTCTTTTCTAGAGGAAACCTAATCTACTCATAAAATGCTTAATTACCTTGGTGATTAATCAGTGGAAGTTAAAACCATGAATACTGTTTAAAAAAAACAACAACCATGCTGTGATTCAGTAAGTTATTTAAGGACATAGTCTCAGCAGAAAAGCCCAGGTAATTCAAGAAAGGCAAGTGGTTCGAGAGATGGGCTTCCCTCATCAGGCTGTTTGTTGAACTAAGGTCTCAACATCCCTAAATTGATGAAATAAGATTCCAATGCTCAGTGTCATGAATGGGTGATTTAGAACACTTAACGAACCACTGTCAAAGGTATTTGTAAAAGTGGGTTTATTGAAATATGATGTAAAAATATGACTTAACATAGTTCAGTGGCAAGGTTCACTCTGTTACTGTACTCCATTATAATTTCAACAATGAGTCAAAAGTACTAAGGCAGAGTCAAAGTTACCAAGACACAAATCAATGTTACCATATTACGAGTGATATCGGTCACTTACTAAAGATCTGCCATTGGTGAAATGTCTTTCTGCCCCAAGAAGCACACTTGCGAGATGTCCCAACTCAAGGGGAGATCGCCATCGTGCAAGCAGGCTGTTTAGCAGGAAAAGTTCAAAGAAGACTCACTTAAGCTGTCATATTTATGGAATAAAATGGTTGGCTTGTAGTCAAAGTACATGTGATGAAAAAGGTATGCATGAGACTCCTTTACCCACAACTTTCTTTGTTGCTTGATAAATGAGTCTTGTAAATGCCATCTGCTATTCATGTGTTAGTTGTAGGACTGGTGTTCCAAGCTGACATGCATCAATGCTCATTGTGTCACTCTGCTCCTTTGTAGGTTTTCAAAGAACAGATTGTAACTACAGAGTTTCTTGGCCCAGTTATGGTTTAGGACTTTACCTCCTTTGGAGGCTGTCCCAAACTACCTCTAGTTTGGTTAAGGAGTTGAGTGCATCTGTCACAGTCCCAAAGTTCATTGATAAAAATAATCAGGACCACATATTATCATATCAGCCTCCACCAGTCATTTAAAAAAAACTGTCCTTCTTGTATTTGGATGAACATTTCTAAACTGTCAAACTCCTTGAAAACCTTTCAGAGTGTTCGGAGTTGGTGTTTATAATTGCTAAGAATGTAGTGCAATGCAGCAGAGGCAAACCATATTCTTTTTAAAATGTTTCTGCCTGTCAAATTTATATTTTACCAGCTATATTGCTCTCAGTATTTTAACAGAAAGACAGTCAAAAACTGTAAATGAATTGTTGAAGGAGTGAAAAAATACTGTAGATAGTAAAATGATTTTCCACAGAACCACCTAAGACAACACCATTTGACATGTAAAAATTTTTAAAGAATATATAATTGATCTTGAAAAAGAACAAGATGAAAACCAGAAATTAGTTGGAAGCTCTGGATATGTCCATTGGCATTTTGAATCAAACATTACTCCTGAAAAAAAGTGGAATCTACCTTAGCTGCAGGTGCCAAACAAATACCAATTTGTCTTTTCTTCACACACCTCTTAAAGTCTCTGCTATTTAACTTTTCTTACAAAAAATTTCATTAACCCATACAAAATCATGTCCTCTTTCAACTGCTAATCATTCTAACATACATTTTCTTTGCTGTTTATACTATGTTCTGGCCTAAAAAGTTGGTTTGAAATAAGGTAAAATAAAAGTAGCTGGAGATTGGAACAGCTGGCTGAATAAGCTCTGTGTGATTCACTATAAAGTATTCTGAAAAACAATCTAATTCTGTTCACATTTTAAATGTCAGAATTGGACTATGTTCAAGATATTATTAGACTATGCGTATTCTATCAACAGCAGAGCAGCAGGAGAAGATATTATTTTAGCTAGAGAATGCCTGGAAGCATATGTGCTGTAGTATCTCTTTTGACCCAAGTAACAGAATCGATATTTAGAATTTTTTGAGTATTCCAGCTAAGCAGGAAAAAATGGTGGAAAAGTTGCATTTCTGCTTATTTATAAAAATGTAGAAGATCACACATTCTTGCGAATGCAGAGAATCAAGTGAGGTTGCTTTTTACAGCTCCGGACTTTGTAGCTGCCATGCTACCTCAAAAGAGCCTACTTTTTTAGCCTGTTGTCAAAGTCAAACCCAGATATTGCTCAGGCTGTACAAAATATCTGCTGCCTCACCCTTCCTCATGAGCAGCCTGTCATTAGCACAGACACATTCACACATACCCCTTCCCAAGACAGTACAATACACAGAAGAATTGCAGAAGCACAAAATAATGACATTTTTGTGATATCATCCAGTTACCTTTGGCTGTGGAAAGGACCGTGTATCTCCTACAAATGTCTTAAATGAAAATTAAACCCAGATAGTTTAAAAGTTTTAATCCACCATGTAAACACAGAGCAAGCAAGAGAAGGAGGAGGAGATTTCCTCTCCAAGCCAGCAAGTTATTTACCAAAAACAAAGCCAGAATTAACTTGTCTTCTAAAGAGTTAGATTGTCAAAGTTGGATACAAAATTCAGTCACTGAAATATAAAGACTGAAATATAAAGGGATTTTAATACTGCTTTAACTGTTCATTTCAACCAGCCATCTGTGACATCACTTCTGACACCTCTATAATTTGTGAGCATGTGTATAAGTGTATATACAAACTAGATTTCTTACTGAGTCTAGTCAGTGGAAAAAAATTCTCTGCTGACATGGAATGTTCACTTGCATAATGAAAATTTCCAAGAACATCTGGGAATTGCTTTTCAAAAATATCTCACATTCTGTTCAATAACACTTTCAGTTTTTCAACTTCCTACCTTCTTTTCCTAGAGGTGGTGCTTCCACCCTGAGCATCCCTGAGGAATACCAACCAGAGAATTATCAACATGTCATAATATAGGGACAAACTATTTCACAGTTGAAAGGATCTAAGTTCTTCAGACAAGAAGGTAATAGAGTTCATGGCCATGAAGTGGCAGGGTTTCCTTCTTGAGGAAAAAAACCTCCCTTACTTCATCTTTTCCCAAAGGTGAAGTAAAATACAGCAAAATACAGCAGAATACAGTTTTATATGTATTATTCTCCTGAAGGAAAGGGAGAGGGGAGAGAGAAAGATAAGAAATGTTTTTACTGGATCATGTATTGTCTGATCTGCTATGGTCATCTTATAAGAAAGAAGTAAAAAATCAGGTTTGCAGTAATTCACTGTAGAAAGTAAATTGCTTTTATTCCACAGTCAATTTACTTATCAAAATTATTGCACAGGCACTCTAATGTTATAACGTGGGATACCATAGATCACATTGAAATCCAGTAAACTTTACAGGTATTTTTCTTTTACAGTCTGGAAATAAAGACTGCCAATGAAAATAGTACACTGGAACACTGCATTCTGTACAGAAAACCATGCAGCTACATAGCAAGAGTAGATTTTCTTTCTAGCAAATTAATGAAAGTCTTTGATTTTAATTCAGTTTTCTTGTAATACATCAGGTGAGTCTGTCTAGGTATGGTAAAGAGGTCCAGGACTGGCAAGTCAGCTTCTGGAATGGCTCTTACCCATGTGTTAGCATCCAGAGACAAGAGCCTGAAAACAAGCCAAGGGCCAGATGAAATGCTTGGAACAACAGTCAGAGACTTCAGTTTTAAAGAAGACAATAAGATGCTATGGTCATTTTCTTGAGTAGAGGTAGTTGTCTTAAACAGAGTTCATAGTTCTTTGAACAAGAATAAGGCAACCACATGCTTGGCACTGCAGCCCCCAGAAAGAACTTACATGTGTGGTGGTGGCTGGGAGGCCATGTTGCCAGATCAAGGAGCCCTGCCACGTTTTATACAAACACAACAGTGATGTCATCTAACCCAAGCACTTAATTTCTCAGATGACTTCTCATGTTGTGGTATCTTCAGGTTTAAAAGCAAAGACAAAGGGACTTTGAAGTAAGCGACACTATGCTGCTTCCTCCACCTGCCCCCTCTCCCCATAGTGTCCTGAGTATTTTCAACAAGCAAAAAATATCCAAACTGACCTGCGCATTCCACTCACAGCTAATCATCATAACGGGAACTACAGTGCATTTGTCATTTTTCTTTAAGTTTGCAGCACATAAGTATCACTTATATCTATGCTCTTTCATATACCAAACCAGCTCTCAAACAACCACTCACCACTGAGATATTCCATTAGTGTCATGCTGAGAATGGAATAAGTTTCTGGGTTTTATAACTTGACTTTGAACCAGAGCCTTGTAGCTAGTGTTACTCTCAAGATTACAGTTCATCTCACAGAAGGAAAAGTGGATGTGATACATTTCAGCAGTTAATGCAGTTAACATTTCATGCAGTTAAGCAAGCTGCTGTCTGACATCTGGCTGCTTTGATCCTGAGGGCACAGTGAAAGAGTCAATATACTCAGACCAGGGTACAAATTGTAACTTGGTCAGTGAGGTTTTTTTGCTGCTCCTTGCTTGCATAAGGCACAAGTAACTTCACACCTGCTTCTTAAATAGCTTACTCCCTGTCATTCGTATAACGAGGGAATTATCCAACTCTCTGCTTCTTTGACCTGCCTACTCTCTGTGCACATGATGGGCTCCCTGGCAGCATGACTGAGCAGCAGCCTAAGGAAAGGCAATTTCTCTCCCATAAACAAACACCTCTTTGTTCTGCCAAATGGGTTATAACACCACAATCCAAAATTAATATCAAGTGCCTATAATAATAATTATTTGAATCTGCTGTTATTTGGGGTGTGAAGAAAGTCTTTTCAAATGCTGAATGCACAGAAGGGTACGATTGATAACCATTTAATCTCTAAAGGACTCTACTTCCCTTTTAGACCTCATCTGGTGTTTTCAAAGATTTTAGTGAAGTGTAGTATACTACTAACCTCTGATCAAAAGGGTTGCAGTCAAATCAGAGTCTTGATTTCAGTCTTATGTCTTCATTTTTACACATGGAAGATGTTGAATTTGTTACTCATTGCTCTGTGGTCAATCTTAGAGGAAAATGATGACTTTACATCATTTGATTAATGTTCTAGTTGTTAAACGTTTACAGGTCAGCATTTATCTCCATTCCCTTTGACCACTGAGTCATACAGCTTATATTTTTTTAACTTTGTACCTTTTTTTTTTTTCATTTTCAGTAGAATCTTATTTCAGGAGAGGGGTAATTAACTTCAAAGGGACTGACTGTGGAGAGCAGTGATTGACTGTCCGGGGTGGGGGGCGGGGGGGGGGGAAGGTAGCTGGTATGGAGACAGGGAGGGCAGCAGGGCCATGGGGTTGTGATGTGATGTAGGCAGGAAAGCTGAATTGACTGCTGATAACAGGAAGCAGGGACTCATGCTCACTAATCCCCTTAGAAAATCTGTGCTGATGACCTGCTTAGGTGAGTAAACAGCAATGCCTTTATTGATATTTTTCTTTTTTTAACATGCACTTGTTTGCTCTTATTCACACAATGATATAATGGATCACAGTGCCAGGAATGAAAGGAAAAGCAGTAGCATTACAGACTCTCATTAGCTGCCATTGTTTCCAAAGACTTTGTGTATATTCTGGTAAGAAACAGAGTAAGCTGCCTGCCCTCAGAAATGGCTTCCTGAAAAGGAGACAATTCAGAAATTCTTAGTCATAGCAGATAACACTCTGTGATGAGCTCCACTGACTTTATGTGAGAGGAAGATATTATTCAATAAGGTTAATATTAGCAGAATGTTGCCTATAGTGAATCAGAAGACAGTCTACTCTTAATAATAATGAGGAGTCTAAATGTCTATTTACATGTCTATTTACATGTCTAAACTTTGTATCACGTTTACCTGGTCCATCAATGACAGGTCTGGCAGCAAGGGTAAGCCATGCTGCAGTACAACATTCCTTCCATGTTCCTGCAAAGGAGATCCTCTTGGTTACCACTGAGACTTACTTCCCATCCCCTTCACTTGTCCTGTACATGCCTACCAAAGCAGGAATAAAAAGCTATGAAATCTAAAATGCAACACTATATAACCTCTTTGCATTGCTGTAAAGCATTATAGAGAATAAAACCAAGGTTTATTTGGGTCCAAATTAACTCAGAAAACATCGTCAAAACATATTGTGCAGTAATAAGGACAGAGAACAACAAAAAAAAATAAACGGACTTTTTGTTAGTTCCCATTTATTTAATGATGATATAAACCCAGAGCTAGCTATTTTGTGTGTCATAAAAGCAATTGTGCATGACCAATTTTTGCTCTTGGAAGAATTTAACCTTGTGGCTAGATTCTCTTTGAGATGATTTCAAGGAATACTTTTATCACCTACAGGCTTTTCAATGGTTTGTTCGCTTAATGAACAAGTTGGGGAAAAGAGACAAGAGACTTTGTTAATATATAAAGTAACCTTTCAAGAAAGCAGGATTCATATAAGACTGCGAATCATATAAGATTCATATAAGTCTGTGAAGGCCCTGAAATGGCCTCACTGAAAGTGAGTATGATGGCATCCCATACTCCCCAGTTTGGGGAGCTCCCAAACTTCTTAGAGATACTTCTGCCTCACAGACTCTTCCATTATTAGTTTTTACATCAAATCATGCAGCCAAGTGAAGATACAGCCTGCTATCTATTGCATATCTCAGAGAAATTAACTGGAATATTTTTGTCCACACTACAAGGGCTACCAAGTAGAAAAGCATGAAAAGTCTAGACGCAAGTCAGGTCTTTGGAATCCTCCTCAACACAACAGGCTAAGTTAAAACCAAATAGTCCTATATTTAAGATGGTTTCTAGCAGTTTCTGCTGAACTACTACTACTTCTATTTTTATGCATGATAATTGTTCCTCAGTTCTGCAAAGATGGTCACATTTACTTTGCACTGTGCTAGTTACTGAAGTACATGAGACTCAAAGTAGGTACAACCTGGCTTAAAAGTTTTACAAGCTTAGATTATGCCAAATTGCACAGATGTGCCTTGAAGTGCAGAAATGAGGCACTGGTCTATTTTCAACTGCAGAGACTTTTTCTAGGGTAGAAATATACAACTGATGTAGGTTTTTTATCCATACTTGAGACCACTTTTATTAATCATCAGTGTTGAAATTCATGACATAAAACATTCGATATAAACAATGGAATTAATTGTGCTTCCCAGTAATAACTAAGATCAACGTTTGTATAAATATCATGAAAACAAGCGTGGGCTTCCCAAAATAACAACATATGTAGAGGGGAAAAACCCCTAATGGTAGGCATTTGCTATTTTATGTTTACTAGTTTCCTGTACTCTGTAAAGTGGGAAAAAAATAATTGCACCTACACCCAAAACCCCACGTCTTACATTGATTTAATCTCAAAAAAATCTAAGAAATTTTATATTAATCTCATATATTTCCTCTTTAACTGCACAGACAGTTAAGGCAGAGTGGGAAGCTGTAATACATTATTTGTGTGACATCGAAGCCCAGGGTGCTGCTTTTAAAATTTATTTGCAACCTGCAATCTGTTAATGCATTACTTTTTCATTATACATTTTAATCACACTCAGATAATACAATGTTTTGTGCTTTGCAGCACTGACCATGTGCTTAGAATGTGAAAACCATGCCAAGGTGAAAACCATGCTGATCAAAATTACGGAAAGATGACCCAGGATTTTAAATAATAGAGAAAGTACCTAGCAGCCTCGCAATTACTGAAGACAATTACCAGGCTAGTTCTAAGGAAATAGTTTCAGTTCAAGATAGATAACAATAGGGTAATTTTATCTTTTCTTTTCACTCCTGCCACTCAAAAATACCGTCCTATTTGAAATATCTCAAGAGCTAAACAAAAATGTAATATTTCAGCTTTGTTGACTGAATTGATATGAATGTTAGAGAATTAGCAAAAGCAATAGGCATTGGTACCACCACTCTATGCCATATACTATGACTGCTATGTTACTAACACATGTGTCTAGACAGGTGGTTTATATTTAGGCATTAGAAAAGACCACTTAAAAGCTCAAACTCTTACTAAAACTGAGGTTTTCATCAAAACTACTTGAAAACAAGCCTTTAAAATGTATACCATTCATTGTTCCCATTCCTTTTTGAGAGATATCAGAAAAAAGGAGGAGCAAATGTACAAAGGGAGAGGTGATAAAACTGAAAAAAAACGAACAACATTAATTTCTATTTTTTTTTTCACCAACATTACTGCATAGTTTGCAGCCCTTTTATAAAGGCTGAAAATGGGAGTTCATATGAAAATATAAGAATCTCTTTTATAAGAGGTTCTACTTTTTTTTTATATTTTATTTTTAAGTAAGGAGCAAAAGAATTGATAAATGATAAGGGGATGAAGGGATGCTGTGGGTTCCCATGAGGTTTGCTGCTAAGTGCAGCACCAATTCTTGTCTTTGCCTCTTCTCTGTGCAGCTATCCATGAGATCTAAGGACTCTGTAAGATGCCATTTATTTCTTTTAAACCAGGAGAACTGACCACAATTTCTATTTCAGCTCACCTTCAGCCGCTGCCAAGGAAATATAAAAAGGAATACGAGTCCTGTCCGTACTAATGTAAAGTTATTTATATATATATATGTTTTAAAAATGGAACTATAAACATCTCAAAATCCCTGCTCTTCCAACACATTCCAACATCTTGTACCGACTGACATCAGCTCTGACAAACAGCAGTTAGTAGGAAAGGCTTTAGAAACCCTTCTGAATAATATTCCTCCACAAACTTCATTAAGAGGATGCAAAATAAACCAAAACAGAGTTGAAGTGAACAGAACACATACCTCGGTACAATTTTTTTTCATATGGCTATCAAAATCTGCTTGAGTTGGTCTATGAGGGACAGTTTTTTTCAGCAACCATTGTGGCTTTTTACATGCTGGTTTGCTATGAGATCCAATAAATTGCTCTGAGCTATTTCCTTTCCCACAGGCAAATGGAAAGTTAATATTTTATATGAAGATGAACACAGTCTTCTGATGCAGGTTAATGCATTTTTTTACAATTTAAATGTCATTGTATTACCAGCATAATGAGTGAAATTTGCCCAAGGGGAGTTGATGGTGACAGTGGTAGCAGGGCTGTGACAGGCTCAGAGCAAGGTAAATACATTGAACAAATAGGAACTAAGGGAATGCCTTCTCCAGAGGAAGTAAATGTATCTCAGAGCCTCCTCTAATTTTTTAATATTTAATATTGGTAAGCAAATGGTGAAATTAGCTATGAATTGTATGACACACATTTAATGTAGGGACACACATTTAATGTAGGGACAATGACAAGCAAAGTTTGAAGAATCTGAGCCTTGCTGACTACACAAGCAACCATCAGTCACATTCTTGCCCATACTTGCCAATATAGTCAGCTACATTACTTTTACCTTTTATATTTGCAACCAGTTCAACCAAGTGACAGCAAGTGAATGAGAAACAACCAGGAAAGCACACAGAGAAAGTGAAAATACAAAGGAGAAACACATATTCTTTTCTTTCTTTCAGAACCAAACTTCAAAAATTCCTGAGGCTTTCTAGAAGTAGGTAGATGTGTGTAGGTACTGACAAAGAGTTTCAAGTCTAAGGTTGCCATGGAAAATAGGGGTGAACTCTTGGCCCTTCATGTGCTTAAGGGCTGGTAGAGATGGGAAAGGCTCAGATCAGACAGTTTGGCCCTCATGGTTTCAACCAGATGATTCTAGACCTGTGTATCCAAGAGGCATGAGGAACAAAGACTTAGGTATAATTCAGGCTGGATGAATCTGGAGATAACTCTTCTTCAGTATCTAGGACACATCGTTTTCTTTTGCTGTCAAGTGACTACTTTTGTCTTTTCTGCTAGTACAGTAAATTGGTCTTCAACAACAGACTCAGGCATGCACATTTTCCAGGCGAGAAAGGGGTGAAGAAGTAGTTGCTATTTGCTCTGCTTGCTTATTATGTGCCGGGGTGCTGGATTTTAAATTGCCTTCTAATACATGCTGTCAGTCAATTAAGGAGAATGCAAAGCAGATGTAAAATACCACCTCATTTTCAGCTGGGGGAGTGTAAACTGTGTATTCATACACTTTGATGAATGTATGGGAATATATAAGGTGCTAAGCAACAGTAAATTCTTCCTGAAACCTTTAATCTGCATGTATGCAGTATTTAGGGTATATAGAAGGCAAATTAGATCTGGGCAGAGACTACAATGAATGATTTCCCAAATTCTGATTTCTGTTTCATTGATTCTTTCCAACCTATCCCCTGCAAGAGGATAGTACCATATTTTGAATTTTAAGACGGACTTTTTCTGTAGAGCTATGTGTTTTATTTCATGTCAGTGAATTCAATTATTTGATAGCCATTGAAAAGAAAGTGGAAGAACTGTTTCTGGACCGAAAAGAGATGAATATAAAGCTTGCTTTATATTCAAAAGCACTGCTTGCTTTTCCTCAGGATTGTAATTGTATAAATGGGGATTTGAAGAAACATAGAGTTGAGGTGTGGAGGTGGGAAAGAGTATGCTCTTGCCTAGGGGAACAGATGTGGTATAAACATTTTTCTCGTTTATATACCTATTCCTGTACCATTGTGTCATATGTATCCTTTAAAATGTATGCATTCTTTGGAAACTGAAGTAAATGGTGCAAATTTTCCTGAGGGAAATATTAACTGCTTAGTATTCTATTTATATTTCGAAGTCTGGAGATAAAATAGTGCTGGATTAGTATACTGGTGTTTAAAAACATTTTACAAACAGCTCTTCATTCAACCAAAGCAATAATGATGTTGCAGGTTATTAATCTGAATTTTCTTCACAAAATTAAGTAAAAATTTGTATTTAAATTTTGTAATTTATAATCAGAGAGATGCAGGGAGGGGGAAAAATAAAATTTCTGTGCTGGACAATGATATGCCTGAGGAGTCACATGCATTTATGATCAAGGGACAGTTTTGTGAATTGTTGCAAATGGTGATTTTCATGGTAGGCGTAGTACTGCCCCTGTGGCCTTGTGAGTGGTACTGGTCTAGCATGGTGGATGTAAGCATCCAGCCTCTCCCCCATAAACTGCCCAAATAATGAGGATAAGGCATTCTGTTTGTCTAAATCAGTTCTTACTCTATGAAAGTCAGAATAAGGCTGCTCAGCCATATTAAAGCTGCTCAGCTTTGATGCTGGAGGGATACTCAGAGGACTGTCTATGTACTTAGCTAGATGAATAGTGAATCAGTGGGGCATGGGAAAATGACTGTCACATTTATCATCTTCACACTAGCAACTGGGAGTCATTACCAGGATCCTAATACACTAAAGGATACTTTGAACAGAGATGATCCTCATTTATTTGTCTACACATACTTAAAAGTGTTGCTTTGAGGGTGTAAGTTACTGACACAGAAGGAAGAGTTTGGGCTTAAATTATTTTAGGGACTATTTAAGTGCAACATATTAAAGCTGATTTGTTCGTTTCCAGTATCCTCTTTCTCACTGTACTTGTTTTTGTGAGCCAATCATCATTTTTCTTAAACAGAGAGAGAAATTATAAAGGATAATTATATCTCAGGGGCACCTTAATCGTCCAAATTACTTGGACAGTTTTGACAATCAGATCTGATGGAGAGAGGAAGGAAGGGAGTTCTGCAGAGATAAGAAAACATTTCATTTGTTACTTGGACAATACTCACGGTATAGCTATAATAATCAAAGTATCTGCATGTAAAAGTATACTTTATGCAATATAAAACTGGAGGAGAAAAAGAGCTTCATAGATATTAACAAATCTTTTATACCCAGTCACTTTTCTGCATGAGATATACAGCATTACCACTAAATCAATTATAATTAAGCTGCACATAACCAAAATTGGCAAATTCAATTTCCCCCCATTTCATTATAGCTTAGCTGCTATAATGATAGATTGAATTAAGCAATCTTCCACAATATCTTCCAGGTATAGTCATTATCAAATACAATTTTACTTTTCACTTTTTTGGATGAAAAGTAAACAATATATAATTGTCTTAGATCACTGATGAGGTTACTTGTTCTGGTACGATAGGTAATATAAAACCCCTCATATGACCCTAGTCATACTAGGGTGCACAGGTATTAAAGAGCCATTTCAGGGCTTTTTAGGCATAATGAACATTCTTTGGTATTAAAAGATGAAAGCCAAATATTTGAACTTTCAGTGCTAATGCTACCTTGAATCAAAACAAATTATGAAAGTACAGAAACTTCCTCTCCCTGCAACTTCTGAAAATGAAACAATTAGCCTCTTCTGTTGGAGGCTCTGGTGTTAGTATATCAAGAACATGGTTAATGTTGAGCACATTATTTTATTGTCTTTGTAGACGTGTTTTCTTCAACTGAGTTCATGGTTAATTTTATAAAAATAAATAGAATAGAGGCTTTCCAGTTTTTATTTCTGAAATGCTGTTACACCTGTAAGAAGGTTTTAACATCTTCCCCAAATCAGTACAATGTTATTCTCATTATGAAACTGGAAGTTGCATGAAAGTAATGGGATCAGATATAAAATTGATGCTCTTTCACAAAATTATACATTGCGGTAATCAAGGAGGAAGCAACCATACATTAAAGCAAAACTTTAACCAAATTCCCTAGTCTCTAAACATCCAACTCTGTTATTTAAAAAATTCACCTTTTTAGAGGAAGTATAAATGAGGAACTAGTAATAATATCTATGTGTAAAATTCACATATTTTGAATAGCTCTGCAAGATAGAAATATCCAGCTTCTCCAGCCTAGAGTTCTCAG
The DNA here is from genome assembly GCA_004320125.1 of Scolopax mira. Lineage (NCBI taxonomy): Eukaryota > Metazoa > Chordata > Aves > Charadriiformes > Scolopacidae > Scolopax > Scolopax mira. The sequence continues at coordinate 9,803 of BJBW01000479.1, read as the reverse complement.
TAAAAGTAACCAGAAAAAAAAAAAAAGGAACAACAAAAACCAGATTACATTTGATGAAAATAAGCAGCATTATTCAGTGTCTGTTAAACCATCAGGAATGTATCTATGTTCACAGTGAAACATAGCACAAAACGCATCTCTCCATGATGGACAAATAGTACTAGGCATAATCTATAGCCCCTGTTCCTAATAAAAAATTATTCATCCTGTGAAACAAATGTGGAATACAAAGGCTTGCTACTGAAACATTCTTGCCAGTGCATATATCATCTATTGCACAGACACCCACTGGCAGAATAGCTCTTGAAGAAAAGACCATCTTCATGCAAACCCTTACATTACTATAAACCACTCTAGGCAACCATTGGGGTGTCTGTCCAATCCTTTTCTAACAGATTTCTCTTTCTGGAAAATAAAAATTATTAAAAGCAAAGAACATAACAATCACATTCAAGGTTCATGTCACCTCTGTTTTCTGCTCTGCATCCAGAGATTAGGTGCTTTGTTTTCTACAGAGAAATTAGCAATCAAAACTAAATTATATTTTCACTGAATAAATAATTTATAAGTAGTTTAGGTCTTTGGTCTTAAAGCTTCTGCATGACTGAACAAAACATCTCCCATTTCAAGGGCAATCTAGTGGAATCTATGTGTAATCTGGTTTTATCACCTACAAATTCCAGTCCATTGAAAACTATCATAGACAGATGTAAAAAGTGTTATCATCCAGGGAATTGTGTATTGCATGTAATTCTTAGGGAGGATGACATATTTACAGTTTCTTTGATTTCAAGCTGCATGGCAACTACATGGGAGACTGCATCATAAAAATTACAGAGCCAAAGTACTTAGTGCAAAGATGTCCAGTAAACTTGATGCGGCAGACTGTGTGCTTGATGTAGCTAAAACCAACTAGACATATGTCACACATATCTGAAGGATGAGTGAACTCCTGGAAAAATTCATGGGCAAAGTTTGAGAGCCACAGTTCATCTATTTGTGAGCTGTATGTGCTCCATAAACTGCAGATTAGTCATTATTCTGCAAATGAAAACAAACCCAGGTCCTCATACCTACTGTATTCAAGCACATTTTATAGTTTCTGGAAGCCTAGCCCTAGTATCAAGGCTGTTGCTACTTAGAATTGCAAACTTTGCATTCCACCCACAAAACTTTATAATCACTTAGCAGCATTGATCTTACTTCCTGTGGGTCATTAGGATTCATGTTCATCATACACTTGGTGAAGGATGATGGATCAAAGGGAGAACATATGCGCTTGTGCCAGGACACAAATCCACCCATTTTAATTTTTACTGAAGATTGAAACCTGCGCTATTTAAATCCTGTAGATTTAGCATAGTAGATCTAGCCAAGCATAGACCTTCTAGAGGATGAAATAGAAATGCCCAGATACTAGTTCTGCTCTTCTCCTTGCTCAGTTTGCTTCCTTCTTGTCATTTTAAAATCACAAAGTATAGTATTTTTCCAGCATAAAGAAAATCATTCAAATAAATATAAATAACAAGTGCCCATGGACTCTACTACAACTATGAAAGTAGTAGAAAGTATCTAGGCTCCTGTTCCTTCATTCATGCCCCTTCCCACAAACGTACAGCTCTTCATGTTTCTAGAGCTCATTTCATCGGAAGTGATTCATGATACTCTGCAGAGCTCAGTCTGGTACCTAACTGGGTAATACAACTGAAAGCATGCCTGGATGATATTGATATTCACAGCCATGGATCCCTGCTGCAGAAAGCCTATTGGAAATGGGCAGGTCATGTTCATGAGCTTTTCTCTGCTGTCCCTAAAGGGAACTTTAAGTCTGATTTAAGTGTGCTATACATTTCAGAGGCAGAACAGATATTATATGTGCTAACCTCAAGTGCTCAGCTACCTTTGGCCATCAGTTTTCTAATTCACATTAGTTAGCACCGAATGCCAAAGAGAGTGACATTTTAAGTATAGATTAAAATACAAATACAATATTTCATTTTCTGTGGTACTCAGGACATCTCAGATAGTAGGTGGTACAATTTAGTACAGAATCAAGATGATGAGAATGTTGCTGCTTTCACAGATATGTAGTAGAGTACAATTGATCAGGTATCCTTATTATATTCTGCTAACAGGATTGAAAATCCCAAAGATAATTTCACTGTAATGCTTGCCTTGCATTGGCAAAGTCTGCATGGAAATTTCATAGCCTTGCTGATTTTTAATCATTACGGGCAAAATTCATCCATCTTCAGAGAACCTAACAAAAATTTATCAGCCAGTCAATTTAAAATAGGACTTAAAGAGGGCTGCATAATAAAGCTGAGTTTCACCTCAGGTTACCGTAATTTCATGGACATCTGTAAAAGTCAAATAAGCCATATAAATGTTGAGTTGTTAGTTTTCAGTATATATTTTAGCATGTTCTGTGGGTTTTTCTGGATGAATTATTGCAGATCCTTGCAAGCTAAGGTAGACAATGCTGAACCCAGCAAAAAATTACTTTTGTTAAACAAACCTTAAGCACTGTGATTATTAAATATGTTTTTCATATCTCCATCCCTTTTATACAATCCACTTCATGTATTAACTGCACTTTTCTTACCCCTTCCTTTGTGTTTCCTTTTTCCTATCCACCCTATCTTGTTGCAAACAAGATGAGTTGTACTTTTTATTCAAGATTACACATGGAAGTAGTACACATGTACTGATCATGCTATAATATTACAGCAATCCAAGCTCACAGTTTCTGCTTCACAATTTTCCACCTTCCTATTGTATCTGTGTGTTTGTGAGCACCTGTGACTCACACTTGCAAGGACTATGATGAAAAGTGGTTGGTTGTACTACATTTTTGTCTTCATCTAGTTCATACAAATTTTTTCTAATAGAGTAGGTGTAAGGTGACCTCCCAAACCCTGATGGCAGGTTATATTCACATAAGACACAAGGTGAAGGAGAAGTGCTACAGGAAAACAAAGGACATACATGGATGGCAGCAAAGGAAAGCTTCTGAAAATCCAGTGCTCCTCCCAGACTGGGTACAATAGGAGCTTCTTCCTCTCTCCCATGAATTTACAAAAACTCTGGCAAGTAAATGTTGGTATTTTGTAAAATTTATCTTTTAAACATCAGCTTTATCAATTCTTCCACTATTAATTTCCCCTCAGAAGGCAGGCAGGGGTACTGGGCACTTCATGATAGAGAGTGGATGAACATATACCAAAGAAAGTTATTTTCAGTTTATACTGTAAGACAAAATAGATTAGTGCAGTGCAGAAAGCAGAAAAACGTAGTAACAGGAGGCTAAAAATTATCTATCAAAAATATTATCAAAGGAAAATTAAGTTTTCTAAAATATTTTTTAAAAAATAAATAATACATTTTTATTAGAAAACAGTTGAATTTACAATCAACCTAAGATAAAAAATGGGTCAGAAGCAGGCTTAGCTACAACTTCCAGGAAGCATTGTCTGAAAGTAAAGAAGTCCAAGACCTGCTCAGAGAAGGAGCTAGAACAGGCTACTCAGGTACAAGCCCAGTTGGATTATGAGCGTCTCCAAGAATGGAGACAACATAGCCTCTCTGGGCACCCTGTTCCAATGTGTGAGGACCAGGACCATCAACGTGAGAAAGTACTTTCTTACATTGAAGTAGAATCTCCTATGTTTCATTTTTTGCCCATTACCTCTTGTCCTCTCACTGGAAATACTGAAAATAATCTGACACCATCTTCTTTTCTCCCTCCATCAGACATTTGTACACACAGAGAAGATTCCCATGAGCCACCTCTTCTCCAATCTGAACAGTCCCACCTCTCTGTCTCTCCTTCTACGACAGATGCTCCAATCCCTTAATGGCTCTTTGTGACTCTGTGCCATCCACTGTTAAATTCAAAATCAATCCTTTTTCTCTATCATGTTTATAATGGTTTTATTGTTCAATCATTCCCAAGGGTGAATGAGTGCTGTCCCTATTTTCTATCCTTATTGCTATCATGTACTGTTTTGCCTCTTTTTAATCACACATTCCCAATTACACAGTTTTGATTGCATCAGGCTCCCCAGTTTCTGGATCACTGATGAACAAGAGTGTAAACTGTTTCATCTTCCTGTAGAAATAATGGAGGAAGGAAATTACCCTCTATTTTAAGAGCAAACTTAGACTGCACCTTTGCAATATTTTTTTGAGAATAAATGCAATTGGCCTGTTTTCTTATAGTAATTCTTCATAGTGTGTTTGATCACACATGTTGTGTGAAGATATTGTCTTTTAATTTTTTTAGCAAGATAGCAAGACAGTCTCAGATCATGAATCCCATGGAGCATAATGGTGGACTGAAAACTCTGCAACCTATTAGGCTAAAATATTGAAGGAAAAGAATTCATTAATAAATCTCTTGAGATTTATTGCCCATAAGGGCCTGTAGACTTCTTTCTGAATAAATACTTTGATGAGCTGGTCATGTCTGTTCTTTATTTTAATATCTTTATATTTAATCTTATCATTGAAATTCAATTGCTTTCTCCAGGGTTTGCAGGATTTCTGATACCATGCAAATTACACAATCCACCGGGAACTTCTTTTACTTATTCTTTTGCATATGGGTAACTTGAGGGAGGATGTCTTCCCTTCTAAGTAATTAACTTAAATTTTGAGATCTATTCATTCAAGTGGGTGCACCTTTTTGTTTCTCCCTCAGGAGTATTACTACTATCTATCTTTCTTTATCTGTCTTCTGATCTTCACTTGAGCAGGAAAGGCTAATCTGGAAACATATTTGCTTCCACAGATTTAGGGAGTAGACTACTCCCTCATTGACTATGTAGTGCTAGGTAAATAAGGAAAAGCATGTCTTTGACTTGTATCACGTTAAAATATTTTTTGTGTGCAGTATAATATCTCAACAACAACAGTTCTAGTCACAGCTTAGATATCCACTCTGGGAAATATACTACTACCAGAGAACAAAACCTACTTCATGCCCCAGTAGAGCTTATGATTCCAGTATAAGAAAAGAAACTGTAGAAGGATATAGATTGAAGAGAGCAGGAGGAGTCATCTGTGACTTATTATGATAAATTGCAGTTCTTACCTCAAAGAAACTGTTCAAGTAATTTGTCCAGCTCTTCATCTTTCAGAAGTAAGCTGGACAACGACACAGCTGGAAGATTTGGGTGTTTCAATTTTTTTTTTTTATTAGAAGAATTTTTTTCTTTCAGTTTCTGATTTCTGCTTCCCCAAGCTTCCTGGTGTTTGGTGCATGGTGTTTTAACTGCTTGATAAAAAGGCACACATTTGCACCCCCTTGTACATAGGTGGATGTATGCACCCAAAATGGGCATATAAACATATTAGAATTTGTACTCGCATATATTAATTTTAATTCCTTATTCTACTTATTTAATCTTAGAGGAAATTAATACATACAATTTGATGTTAAACAATCCACTTCTCTACAAGAAATAGGATTAAACTACTGAAGAAATAAAACCAACTAGATCTTGTGTTTTCCTTTATGTCCCCAAATCATCTGCAATTGTTTTACATCTTACTATACCTGAGTTTCTTCCTTGAAATGTCTCTGAGGTGCTGAAGCAGTAGATTACCTGAAAATGAATCAGTAACTCAAATTCTGTATCATCAGATAGAATACAGAAAGATGAAATGAAATGAACTGCAGATTGCAAAACAGAATCAAGGAAAAAAAAACAATAGGAAAAAAACATTATATGCAAATTTTATGTAAATTCTCTGACACATTAGATCTTCTTTCTATCACCAGTCACTGTTCTACTTACTTGCAGATCAGGAAAAATACATGCCCATGCAATAAAGGCCAGCCTTTTCCATGCAAATGTAAACATTCATTTTAAAAATCTGTGTTTTCTGGTTGGCTCTTTCACCTGTTCTATGCAGGGAATATGCTTTTGTCTGTCTTGTTTCAGATTTTTCTCTTGCCTCAGAAACAAATGAGAATGGCATCTGCGTTGTACCTGAGATATGAAGTCAATGCAACCTGATACAAAATCATGATGGTAATGAAAGAACAGGTGACATTTCAGCCTAACATTTTAGTGACATTTACTGGCATTTTAGGTTAAAAATATGTTGAATAAAGATTTTTCAGTCTTGCGTCCAAGTCTGAGCTTATTTATACTGGATTTCACCAGGTATAACTTAACCTACTTTATGGAGTAAATGATCAGTGCCAAATTTCTAAACAATGTGTTTTACAGCCCTTTAGTGGTCATAAATGAGTCACAAAAATCACGCTAGCTTAGACTTGCTGGGCACAACACTGTCCTCCCACAACTGGCCTCAGTAGTTTTAACTAGTTCTCATCCTTCTGCCCTAGATGAAGAGAATTGCTGCCAGGAACAAAAGATGCAGGTGCTGCAGGAGTTTTCAGACCAGAAAAGAGACTGGAGCCCATAAAAGGGTGTTCTGGTTTCAGTTGGGACAGAGTTAATAGTCTTATAACACATTATTTTACATAACACATTATTTTAGTTGTTGCTAAGTAATATTTACAGTAAGCCAAGGACTTTCTTAGCTTCCCATAGAACATGAGAGGGAGAATAGACAGGACAAACTGGGCAAAGGAATATTCCATACCACAGACCTCATGCTCAGTATAGAAATGGGGGCTGCATGGTCCTAGTTGCTGGCTAGGGTTAAACCATGACAATGAGTCATGCTCACAACAATTCAAGAAATCCTGTTGCAAGGAAAAGAAAAGGCTTTAATTTATTCTGTATTAGTGCAAACATTAATGGAAAGGCTCCCAGTTACAGCATCTGTACTGCAAAGAAGCAGAATAATACTAGGACCTGAGACCAGAAATGATGCAGACCAACACCCTCCATTGACTCAGTCATTGCAGTGCACCAACTGTTGTGGAACAAATCTGGCCAATCTACTTCAGCTCTGGAGAAATACTGTCCAATGTCATACTTTCACAGATTCACAGATTTGACAGAGTTGGAAGGGACTTCTAGAAATCATCTAGTCCAACTCCCCTGCTAAAGCAGGATCACCCAGAGCACATTACTCAGGACTGCATCAAGGCGGGTCTTGAAAATCTCCAGAGAAGGGGACTCCACAACCTCTCTCAGCAGCCTGTTCTAGTGCTCTGTCACCCTCACCGTAAAGAAGTTTTTCCTCATATTTGAGTGGAACTTCCTATGTTCCAGCTTATACATGTTGCCCCTTGTCCTATCACTGGAAGCCACTGAAAAAAGTCTGACTCCATCATCCTTCAACCCACCCTTTAAGAATTTGGGAACATAGATAAGGTCCGCCCTAGTCTTCTCTTCTCAAGGGTAAAGAGCCCCAACTCTTTAAGCCTTTCCTCATTAAGGGAGCTGCTCTAATCCCTTAATCATTTTAGTTGCTTAGTTACTTTTTAAGTAGATGGGGAAGTTAGGTAAAGTTTTGATAGAACAGAATCTATCTGTGGCTACATGCAGATAAAGGCTATATCTTGCAACTGAAACAAATCCATAGCACTGAAGAACAACGCTCTCATCTGAAAATACAGGAGGCAGAATTTGAGTTTTAATGCTTACTTCCCACAGGTCTTCAACTGAGTGCAAGGTCTTGGTCTTAATCTTTGCAGGCTCCAACGCTTTCCCTTGGAATCTTTTCAGCCCCTTTGACAAATGACATTACAATAGAACAAGGAAAGTAGAGCCATGGGGAAAAAAAAAAAAAAAAGTAGTATGGGAGCAGGAATTTATCTGCAGTGTGAAATTCTCTCTGGAACTGAGTTCCTCACAAATCTTCCTGTCTTTTGCTTGAACTACTGTGTGCATTTCATTGACATGGCCTTCTCTAAAATAAATGCATTATAACAGATAAATTAATAGATGTGTAATCACTGCTATCCCTCCACAAAATGACAAAGAGAGTGAACAAACAAGGTTTCACTTAATTAATGATAAGCATCTCAGGGTGGAACTCCCATTTCATTGTAATGATTGCAGCATGACAACTCATGTGGAACAGAAACTAAATTTTCCAGCTGACTCTAGAATATAACCTGTCGTGCCTGAAAACGTGCCTGAAACTTACCTATCTAGGTCTTTGTGGTTCATATAAGACACATAAAATTACCTCTGCCTGCAATCAGTAGCACCTCCAATATCAGCCCTGAAAATTAAATTTCATATGCAATATAAATGAAGTATGAATGTTCTGCAGAGCTTGTTACACTACCCAAGGTATTCTATGCTCTCATCCAAAGCCTTTGGAGACATATATCTAGCTAGATAAACATAGCTTCTATCCCAGAAAGACATATACCTCAGGTTATTTAGATGTACCCAAACCACTGAAATCAGGACTGCAACTTGGAGAAACAAAGCTTGGTATAAATGTGAATCCAAACAAAAATCTTTTCAGAATCAGAGCTGAGGAAAATGCTGAGGATAACTATAAAGGGAATACATGAATAATCGTTTATAGTTAGCTGCATTTTTATTTTCCTTCCTACTCAGGAGGAAATTAAAATTTTACAAAGGCTTCCATTGTTTTACATTTACTTCTATTTTTACTCTGACGTTGTAGATGTGTTGTTTCCTTATACATCATCAGAGACATTGTTAAAATGTAGGAAGTGACATGATGGGGTAAACATACAAAGAAACAAAAGACAAATCTTTTGGCTGGCTCATATTAGTGACTATGATCTGGTATTCTTCCTGCAATAAGTACATGGAGGAGAAGGCACATTTTAGAAAAATGTTAAATATTTTGCACCACACTGCCTACAAAATGTTTGATGGCAATTATGGTTAAAGCAATAATAGCCATGGAGAAGGTGGCAATGGAAAATTGCAATTACTTGATGTTAGCATGTTATAAATAGAGCATCTCAACCTTCAAATTTAGAACAGTTTCAATTAGAAAATGATAAAAATTATTGAGTTAAACCCACCTCAAACAGAAGAAATAAAAGTTTAACTTGTTTTTGAGCAAAACAGTTTTGGAGGGGACACTTCCAAAGCATTGTTCCTATAATTTTTTGGATCAGCCACTGAGATGAAAAGTCTATAAAGAACATAACAGTACAAAAATTCCACTGTTGTTTCATATTCAGCTGTATTATTTAATTCTATTTTTATGCTTTATATAATGAAGTTATTTAAGACAATATTTTCCCTTCATATGTTTTCAGAATGCTAGAGACCTTATCCATACCTGTGCATGATTACACTATAGAAATGTTTAATCTAATTGGAAGAAAATGGGTCTAAAGTTTATAACAGCTGTCCACAGCTGTGGAAAATATTCTCTTAGACACCGTTAAAATGAAGAAGGAAATATCAGATCCTTAGAAGTGACTTTTCTTGCTCAGATGTATAAATGTTACAGAATGATTGCAATTGGAAAGGATCTCTGAAGGTCACCTTTTCCAACCCACTTTTTACAATGGGTAAAAATAACTCTGTTGTATTTACAGGAAACAGATTCTTTTTGTGCTCTGATCTAAGATGCTATGAAAGTTTGTATATTGTTAGATTTATATTCAGGAGACAAAAAGTATTATTTTAAATCTGACTTGGGTCTTCTGAGACTCAATTCAAAGTTCCTAATTAGCTGTTTTACCTATATATCCACTTTCTGCATATTACCGTGAAATAGAATCATAGAATCATAGAATCATCTGGGCCAGAAGGGACCTTCAAAGGTCATCTAGTCCGACCCCCCTGCAGTCACAGGGACACCTCCAACTAGACCAGGTTGCCCAGGGCCTCGTTGAGCCTCACCTTGAATGTCTCCAGGGAAGGGGCCTCAAC
>BJBW01000478.1:0-16426 GCA_004320125.1 Scolopax mira | reverse complement strand
GAGTGAAGTCCAAATAAATTAATTTGAACCTCGCAGTGAAGTCCTTTCTCCCCGTTTCGTCACACACATATTTGTTTTTCCTTTTTTTATTTAGGAACATTTCTTGGAATTTAAAAAAATAAATTAATCAGTCATACAAAACAATAAAGCTATTTTTTTTCATCTTCACATTTTTATCAGGATCCCAAGGGGGCCTCATGCACACAAGCAGCTTGGAAGATGCAGTTCAGACCAAGACTATTAAGGGGAGGAGCCATGGAGCACACACATTATGTTTGTCATAAGGCAGAACTGTGATTTACATTTGAAGAATGAAAGGAATAGTTACAGTTACAGGATGAAATGAGTAGTAGTACAGTACAGATTTAGGAACTGCTGGATCATGTCTTCATTCAAATACTCTTGACAAGTTTGTATAGCTGAATTTCTTGCTGCTGGGTAATCTGATACACAGATAGGATTAGAAGTGTGTTGGAAATATACTAATCATAACTGAGAATGAAGCAAATTTCAAAGTGCTTCTGTTTTCACAGTACCAAATTGGTAAACTACGTTGAAGATCGTGACAATGATGAAATCACTTCTGGCAAAGACACATGGGAATATTTTTTAATATACCATTAAAAGCTCCTCTGTCCCCTTTAAACCAAATGGTTTTTCACTTGAGCTATTAGCTCTGTAAAGAAGTTCCACTACACCGACTTACCTTGTCTGGGTATTTAATGAGGGAGGCTGTTGGGTCTCAGCATAGGTTACTGTGTTCAGCAATTTGCATGTTGTAAACTCTCGTCTCAACATGGAAATCAAGACAATTTTTCACTGTCATTCTTTCCACTCTGTGCTCTAACCCTCTCCCCCGTGCAACTCATACCAGCCACTCATGTTGTAATTATCTGAGCAGCCAAAAGCCCAGTGATTTATTGGCTTTATTCTAGCTGGGATAAAATGTAAATCTGGATAATAGCTGTCATTTTCAGGTTCAGAGCTAGGAATCTGAGATACAGATTGATTTTTAACTGTCCATTTCCTTAGCTCAGAACATTATGCAGTGTTTCATTTTGGCTTGTGCTGAATGTCTGTCACTGCAGACACAAGAACATCTGACCACATCAGGGTGTCTAGCCCCTTTTAAAATTGTTTTGTTCTAGCACCTACGACTGATGTATGCTACACACACATGAACAGTCAAAATCTATTAAAACCTTCTTTCATTGAACCTAACCATCCTATTCCTTTCTATCTCCATTTTGCTTTATGCAGTGAAAATAACTGCTCCAGAAAAGAAGCCTGTGCAGACAATAGTATTCTAGTTGTTACCAGGTCTTTGATGAAAATGTACATGTTTAAACATAAGTAATATTTCTTTAAGATTGAAAAACATGATTATATTGTATAAAGAAGCACATCAATTCTATTTTTAAAGTAAGAATTTGTTTATTTTATCTTTAAAAAATATATTTTAATTAAAGGCCATTTGTATTGTTTTTAATGTGGTCTGGCAAGTAACAGTCATACAGTAACAGTATTAATCATTTTATTCCTCACTTACTACTAGAAGCAATTGAATTGCTAGTTACTACGGGAATTGCAGTTGTTCTAATTTTATATTAGGATTATACAGAACAATGACGTGAATATAAAAACAATTCAGATTAGCAGAAATTCTTTGCCATTTCATAGTGTGTACCTTGATAAGCCACAGTTACATTTTACTATTGTTCATAGTTCCTCCTAGATGCATCTGAATTTGGTAATTTCTTGTTTTAGGTTAAGTACTGTTAGAGCTCATGGTAGTTATGGATTTGTCAATAGTCCATCATTGACATGAAGTGGGGGAGGAAGAGGAAGTCCCCTAGGGAGAGAAGGAGCAGGGGGAGCAGGATGGTTGGAGTGTCCCAGGTGCGGTCGGCAAGTGGCGGTATCGTAATTGCAGTTGTATATTCCTCTGTCAGTGTTGTTGTTTCTTGCGCCCTTTGCTGTTCTGTTAAACTGCCTTTGTCTCAACCCATGAGTTTTGCCTTTTTCTTTCGATCTTCCCCTCCCGGCCACGGCAGCGATGGGGGCTGTGGTCTGCGCGAGTGGCTGCCATGTGGTCCTTTGTTGCCGTCCGAGGCCAAACCACGACAGTGTTCTAAGATAGCATTTCTTCTGACTTTTATTCTCTTTTTTTTTTTTTTTTTCTAAAAGTTTTAGATGCTATCATAAGACTATTTTGAGTACTGGGAAAACTGATAAAGTCAGTAATTTTATCTTTCTTCATTGCTTATAATAGACTTATTATGAAAGAAGTAAAGAAAATATTTTTTTTCCTGCAAGGTGGCATTTCATTAGGTAGAGAACTGTGAATATTTTCAGAGCATTAACCCACATTTGAATAAAGCATGGCAAAAGCTGTAGGTCTTCATTTATTGCCATGTAACATTTGCAGTAACACAGACTTTGAATGCTAATGGACTTTGTTTTATCCTGATGATTCTTTGAATTGTTATAGCTCACCAATGCTAGCAAATTTTGTTTGTTTCCCTGATCAAAGTACAAATAATTAGATGATACAAGTTATGGAAATCAGGGTTATATCAGTCTATCAATTTCTTTGCCATTTCAGGATTGTGTGTTCCCTCAAGTACCTCATAGAGTAGCAATGAGCAAATTTAGATCAGAGGAGATGAGGTCTATGAGGCAACAGTAATCAGGTATGGATGCAAATCACATCTCAAATATGAACAGTTATTTAAAAATGTAAAAAAACCACCCTAAACAAACCCAACTCATCAAAATCTAAGCATATAATTATTTTCAGTAGGTTTCTTTATGTCAGACTTCGTATAAAGCGGAAATATCACATTAAAGGTGAAATGACATGAAAGATTTTATTGAAGCTAACGGCAAAGGCTAGAATGAATTTTATAAGATTAGACTGCATGTGAAGAAAATTCCTGAGTGGAAGAAAGAAAACAGGAATCCAAATTACCCCTTTGGTGACTTGTGTGAACAACATGTTTTAGACTTATCTGTCAAACTGCTTAGAAGTTAGCAAAAACCCATACACCAGATTTATTTCTCCAAGTCTTCCTTTCCGTTAGCAGGAGCTTGACTTGCAAAATTACTTCCACTTTATGAAATCTTAATGCATTCGTATTTCTTTTTATAATGATTTAGAATAAACCAAGATCTTACAAACCAATATTTACCCCATAAAACAAATTGGATGGAAACCAATTTTGTAATAATGAGAGAGAAGAAAAAAAAAAAGTTATATCTCCTCATAACAGTAAACTCCTCTAATTTATTTATGGATAACAGTACTCTGAGCTGGGAACATGAATAAGGATTTCTCAAAATTTCACCTATACTTGTAGAATCCTTTATCTGGAATATCCCTTAATTTCATAAGATAAACACAAAACAAGGTCTACTAACGTATAACGAATTTCAAGTACAAGATAATCCATTTATGATTACATATTTACAGAACATATTAATGTCACATCAATGTTCATAACAAGGGAAACATAGAGAATCAAAATGTTTTATTCATGAACACATATAAATATCTTGTTCTCCCTTGACATTTTTACTAACTTCAAATAATATAAGTTTAACACAAGAAGAAGACAATTACAATTTCCAAACCTGAAAACCTAATTTCCAGTAGTAAATAAACACCCTAGATATCTGGCAAAACTGGACAGGATCTTGAAATGTACATATCAAATGGAGTTTTCAGTGAGAAGAGTGACCACCAGGGTCCCTCACGACTGTTTGTAACACAAACGTTCAATAAAAAAAGAAGGTAGATTTTTAAGATTCTGTTAAGCTGTCACATTGGAAGCTGAAATTCAATTTTATCATAAAATATATCATTTTGTTCTCTACATGCATTATAACCCCATTGAAGGCTTATTTATACCAAGTTAACATTATAGTTTTTTGTTTGGTTGGGTTTTTTTGTGCTTTTATTTTGGTTTGTTTTTTGTTAGAAAAAAAAAAAAAAGAAACAGCCAGTAATACAAAGAAGACAAAAGAAACGTTCTCTACTTTTCTGTACCTTTTCTTATTTCTTCTGTGCAGTCTTACAACAGTATAGGGCATTCTATTGTGTATGCAGGATGCAGCTACAGAGATCATAATGTAACTGATCGAATTTGTCAAGACTTTTTAGAAAAGAAATGTGAGCTTTGGTAAAATTTGACTATTTTCTCACCCTATTGATTACACACCAATTTACACACTTTAAACATTTGCAAAATGAAGTTGTATTTACTTATAATATAAAAATAAAAGAATATAAAAATAGAAATATATATAATGTTAAAAAATCTGGAAGTCAGATGGCTCCATACATAATAGCATTAGCAAGTGATAAAAATAGTACTTATGTATCTTCAACCCCATTGCATGATACAGGACAAGCATAGTGTGGTTTTAGAGCTTCTATATCTCTATCCAGTAAATCTTGTGGTTATCTGCATATATGCTGTAAAAAGCATGCACTATTGAAGTGCAGCTACTAGGCCATTGCATAGACAACCAGCACAGGTACACTCAATGAGTTCTGGATATACTAAAACCACAATTTAAGCAGAACTAATTCAGTGAACACTCAGTAGATTGCAAATGATCCTGCTAGACTAAGAGAGCAAGTAAGTCTCTTAAATAAACTTCTCAGATCTCATACAATTTTTTTCCCCATATTGATGTATTTTATATATAGATTTCTTACCAATGACTTTATTTCTAAGCTTTTGGGCTGAAAACTACAAGTTTATACCATGTACCAAAAGGATTGGTACCATGTACCATCTGCTGATGTACCCTTCTTTCATTTTCATTCCATTACAAAAAATTATTAAATTCAAAAGTTGGGGCATTTGTAGAAATGTTGTGTATCTTGCAGAGCAAAGTCACTAATGTATAAAAACCTAACCTGATTATTTCTTGGGGCTATATGGGTAATTATAGAATAGCTGGTGGAATAGTATAAAGATTGGCAGAAAATCCTTAGAAGTAATTTGAGTTTGCCTTTCTTAATGTATATGCTCATTAGTAGTCTGCCCATTTTTTATGCAGAAGTTTCTAGAATGTCTCCAGGCTGTTTTTAGACTCATAGGGGTCCTCAGTAAACTCCAAAGTACAAACACTTTTTAATTCCCCGCTGCATTTTCATGACTTTGACTGTTATGTTACTGTCAAATGAACACTCCACTATTCAAGAGGTCTAGTATCTCAAACAATTGTCTTTTTAGCTTCTCTTTAATCTCAAAATTTGTGACATGGCTATTTCTTATGGAGAAAGTATATATGCTTGTACCCATCTACAAGCATGTGTAGGTAACTTATATTGTCCATGCATTTGCTGTTTGTTTTATATGTAAAAATAATTTTTAAAATCACCATTTTACCATTTCTGCTCTCAGTCTAATGATGTCATGTGTGATTGATAGTACTTTGTTTGCAGTGAGGGACAACAACTCATCTCAGTGCTGTCCCCTGTAGCTTAGGACTTAATGCTGATGTTTAATAAATAATAACATTTGGGGCTCTGGTGAATATTGGGCTTTTTTAGTTTCTTGGAAGAGAAATGTTGGAGTTTATTCAATGCAATATAACAAATGCAACAGAAATAAATGCCTGATGCTGGTGTATGTGGGGCTATGAATTAGAACATAACAATACTTACATCTATAGTCATAGTGCCATAAAGTTCAGTGTTAGTACTGAACTACTCAGTCATCTCATAAACCTCCAAGGCCCACATGGATGCTCACTTGTTTATTTTCATCACAAAGGAAAGTGGAAAAGAACACTGTGAATTGACGACTCAGCTGCTAGTAGTTCTGAGTTCCAAGGCATTTGGAACTCGCACCGTTCTTGAGCCAGTCAAAGACCCTAATATCCCCTGGGCAAGAATGAGAGCTCAATGGGAACCGCATAGTAAGAAAACAAATAGTGAAAGAAACTATATGTGACCAACAGCATGCTCTCATATTTATTGCCAGCAGCTGGGTTATGCACTACAGGAGTGAATCTTAGATCTCCATATACAAGATATTTGTCAGAAACCCAAGGAGAAATTGCAAGTTCCCAAGTATGTATCTTAGCAAAGAATCCTTTGAAAAATTTTCTTTGTTAAAAAAGTATAGAACACTTTGTTTCTCCATATACTCACAGTTTTAACATGAGGCTTTTGTACACCATGTTGCTACAAGAAGTGGAACAATGAAATAATGTTTTTTACCAAATTTTTGTATTATAAAGTAAACTTTATAACATATATACATATGTTATATGTATACATATATACATAACATATATAATAAAATAACTTTTGTATTACCATAGAACCTTGGTGTCAAGGTCTTAGTGTACACATGATTGTGCAAAAACAAAACTGAGGAAAAAAGGTCCCTATTCTAAGTGATTTGCAATATAAGCAGAAAAACAAATGAGTGTGATGGGCAGTTACTTGAGCATAGCAGCTCTGAAACAGTGTTTGGATTTATGTTAGTTTTATAGAAAAGGGAATTAAAAATTAGGAATTTATACAGAGGGAAAATAGCTATCCTGGAAAAAATCTGTGGGATGATATTCTGGTATTCACAGTGAGGGGGGCAGCATGACATGCCAATGGTAAGCAAGTAAAATAATATGATAGAAAGAACCATTCCAAAGGATAACTCTAAATGCTGAAGGTGAAAGAAATGTTGGATAGGTTTGGTATAATCCATGATGTGCTTGAATTTGAAGAGAAGTGTTTTTCTTGATTTAAAGGAAAAGTTGAAGACAGCAGACTGACAAAAAGGGTGACACTGTCAAAGTGTCAAGGTAGAGAAAATCTTTATTTGAAATGGATGAAAGTTGTGTGAGACTACAGTTGTCACAACCAGAAAGAAAAGGATCATTCAGTAATTGACACATTTACAAGAGCCAGGATAAGAACTCTAGATATGAAGCTGGACAGAAAAGATTGATCCTTGAAGAATCAGCAAACACAGAAGTGAGGACCTATAGAGCTTTGACCTAAGTCATACCTCCAAGAAATGGTCCAGAGTAAAAAGAATAATGATGTGATTAGACAACATTGTGTCTCAGAAAAGAGAAGCTAGAGAAAATAAAAACCTCACATTTTTCTGAAATGCATGCTGATCATTGTTAAATAGCCATAAGATTTCGGAAGTACAGTGTCTTTGTAGAACACCATTACTGAGGTCAAAGTACACAATAAAATATTTAAATATTAATGACATAATTTTTAAGAAAAATGAGCTCAGCATAATGTTTAACAGAACAAAACAATACTTCAAGTGCTTTCGTTAAAATATCGGAATGGAAAAAATAATGCAGGAGCCAAGTTTTCCACTGAAATCTTTTCAGTTCCAAGACTGAAAAAATTGTCAGAACTCATCTCATAACTGGCAAAAAAAGAAAAAATTGTCATTCTTGAGGCAGTGTAATTTAGTTGATGGTATCACAGAGGGATAAATGTAATTCCTACTTTCTATTATCTTTACTTGAAGTCTGAAAATGAAGACAACATCTGACAGTGCTATAATTTTTCTTCCAGAGTGATAGTATGTGGGGAAGGTTCACTGCTAAAAATAATTTTTATTAATAATTATAAAATAATTTTCTTGATCTACAGGGAAGCAAGCAAGAAAAACACTTTTATTCATTGACATAACCTTAACAACACCCCTGTATCTTTATGGAACCATTTGCTATATTGAAATATCTTAATTTTAGGGTTTTTCAGATGACTTGCAGAAGCACAGATTCATAGAATGGTTGAAGTTGGAAGGTACCCTCGGACGTATCAGCCACTCCTCCTAGTTTTGTGTCATCAGCAATCTCATTGAGGATAAACCTTACCCCATCATCCATATCATTAATGAAGATGATAAACAGGATTCAATCCAGTTTTGACCCCTGGCGTACAGTGCTCATTAGTGACCTCCAATTAAATTTCATTACGTTGATCACAGCCCTCTGAGGTTGGCCATTTGGTTAGTTTGCAGTTCTGTCTGCTAGTCTTCAAGTCTTTCTGTCTGCTCATCTGGGCTGTACATCAAGAGCTTATGTTTATAAGTATCTTATGAGAGACAGTCTCAAAGTCCAGATAGACGATATACACTGCTGCCTGAAACTGAAACTATGGGCTGCTTGAAAATACTTTTCCTGGTACATAAATCAGTGGGATCTTAAACCTGCTTTATCCTTTGTGCTAATGTCTGGGAATATTTTCTAAACTATAAAGCCTATTTACTCACAACTTGAAGACCTTTTCTCCTCTTCCACTGTTAACCCATTCTGTGTTGGTAGGCACTTCCTTAGCAGGATTCATTTCTTTTAACTGCCCACATTTTTCTTAACTGCAGCTTCTACAGAAAACTTCTAATACAAATCCCATGAGTACAATACCCAATGAAACATAATATATATATCAATTATAACTTAAGCATAAAGGCATCTATAGCTTTTTATATAGTGCAATGTATAATTATATAAATAAATATGTGCAAATAAATATATAAATATATAAATAAATGTATTAAATTTCAATATTCAACAGGTTTTTAAGTTCTTTCTGAAGCAGGCTCTTGGTGATTTGTTTATTACTACTTAGTTTCAACACTCAGTTGACAAAGGAGCCAATGAAACTATTTAGGTTCTCCTCATATTACATTATGTTTCCCAAAAGCTTCCTTGTTTTCTGTTAAACTCCCTCTCCTCCCTTCCCCTTCCCCTTCCTCACTTCATGTTTAAGTCCATGAGCAATTACAGATTAGGAACTCATTTCTACCTCCTGTTACGCTAACCATGACTTATGTTGACATCTTGACTTAAAATTAGTATCTTTGAAATTCTTTCTTCTTGGAGACAAGAAAAGTGTTAAACAAAGATCAAATTGCACATTTGATGGAAAGCAGTATTTGAAACATTACTATATGTAAGAAAACATATTTGAAAATAGATACAATTCCTCATTAACAGTTTTTGAGACACTTCTGTAAAATACTCTTTTTGGCTGCCAATCTGTTGTATTCTCAGACCCAGGGCCCAGGGGAGCCCAAGGGAAATTTACCTCTTTGCAAGTACCATGGATTTTTAAGAGTCTGTAGTTCTCAGGATTCCATCTTTCTAATTTGGTGAAGAAACTACATCACATCAGCCCAGAATATGACATAAGAGCGATAAATAACTCTAGCTGAGCCTCCACTCCTTGTTGATATTCCACTAATAGACCTGGTATTTGTGAGTAAAACCTATTGGCTAACCATCAAAGAAAAAGATAATTATTAAGCCTCTGATAATTACTGATCATGTACAAATATTCTAAATGTGTAGCTAATGTGTTTAATAAAGATTGTGTCACATCTGTATAGATATCGGTTACACCTTCCTTTCACAGGTTCCAGTCAATGGCTATTTTATTTGCTGTATTCATAGAATTGTTTTAGACTCATTTTCAGAATATAACTCTCTCACCATGTCTAAAATTAAAAAAAAAAAAAATAAAGTGTATATGTATTAAAATTACCCATATCCTCTCCATATGTCTTGGTTTATTATCACTTAAAAATTTTAGGAAGTATAACTTTGTATTTGAAATATTAAAAAAATTAATAAAACACTGTTCTGGCTCCAAAGAGTATATATTTTACATTGACTCAATATTAAATGTATTCCTAAATTGTTTTGTATTCATAAAGTGATAATAGCTTTCCTTGCTAATATTGCAAAATATTAGTCCTCAAAGGCAATGTATTCTTAGTCTATGTTTACAGTTTGTCAGATTACCCAGTGAATAGATATCATCTTACCAGTAAACAAAGTTTGTGCTTGCAGGACGTTATCAAAATAAACCATAATTTTGATTTGAATACATAATTCAAGAGGTTTGATGCATTCTAGAAAACATACATAGTGGTTAGTGAACTTGATGATGGACATTCTTCTGCCAGTAAATATGACTCATGATTTTTTTTACATTCTAATGATCATGAGACAAAATAAATAAAACAGATTATTGAGAAACTCAATAGTGAGGAAATTTAGAAATAGGTCTAGAAGGGAGACTGATTCCAGAAGTTTTCCTGAATGAGTACCAACACTCTTGAGGAAATTCATAGCATTAAATCTACTCTTTTTGAAGACTTTATCTTAATAAGGGAAGTTAGAAAATTAGCGGTGAAGTGTAGCCAGCTATGGTAATATTTCTGATAGAAAACAGAATGTATTCATCACTGGTTAAGGATAATTTTAGATATATCTCTTCCTGAAATGCATTTAAGCATACCTTATTGGCAAAATCCATATTCTCAAGGCAATTTTCCTATAACCATAGGAAAAAAGTGCTGATAGGCTATACTTAGGAGTGGTGGATTGCACTTAAACACTTGAAACAAGTTGGTTTTATTAATGAACAGTCTGTAAAATCCCTAATAAATGAATTTCAGTACTTAAATAACTCTGAGATTAGAAAGTTTTTGATTCTTTGTTCTTTTCTTTTGCTTCTCTTTTTAAAAAAGTCAGTCTTAATAGGATTTCTCTGAGGAATGAGACAGAGTTAATTTTTAAAACAAAACCTCTGGTGTCTGAATTTTCCATTGTACTAGAAAAACACTTTTTCTTCTTTGTAGGTATGTCATGTATAATGACTTATTCAGCTTTTAATAACCATTTCGAAATGTACAAAAACTACTTGTGTCTGTCCTTTGGCTGAAGACTTCCCTTCCCTCTTAACTATTATACGGAAGCTGAGATATTCTCAGTTATAAAGAAAACTATTGCAAAATGTTGTACATTGTCCACAATCTTCTATCATTTATACATTTCTCCTTAAATATAGTAAAAGTTTATGTGACTCCAATCAAAAACATTTGGCAGTTGCTGTCATCAAGGAAAAAACCCTTCCCTCAGGCCCATTCCTGTTACACCTAGTGAAAATCAGGGCAGGGCAGGGGGGGAAGTTGCAATAAGCCTTAGTGGTGCATATAGTTTGCCACTAATAAATACTTTCCAGTAGTAAATAGTTTTCCAGTAAATATTTTAAATAAGATTGCATAAATTTATCTGATGTCTTCAATTAACTCGCATTCATAAAATAGAGAGGTGTAATAATATAAACTCAAATTTCATAATTCAGTCATCTTTAACTGTAATGAATATGGACTGCAGTCATGTTGTCCATAGGGACTAGAAAGAATGAATGCACATTATGTGGTCTGTCCTCTGGTGGTTTTAGAAATGTTTTTCTGTCCCTCACTCCTTATCACAGCAGATTTGTATGCTTATATCTTTGAGATAAACTAGCAAACTGAATACAGACTATCCTTCATTTTTATTAATTTCTAGCAAAGTTAATAAATAAAAATTTAACAGTTTATTCAAGAAATATATTGGGAACTTGTGGGGCACATCCATGTTAACTCCTGGAAAAACGTCAGGGATTTTTTTCCTTTATTTCCTATTTTTTTCCTGATTTTTATTCTAAGACCTGTAAACTACCATGAAAAACAGATAAATATTAAAAACACCCAAAACAATCCACCTGTTGAAGTACTAATTTATGCATTGTGTAAGCTTGTTTCAGAATTTCCACTGTCACCTCCAGGAGAAGATAAGTGTATTGTATTGGTCCTGTGTATGTTTCTTTTATTTTTAATACGGTCAGAATAAACCACATTGAAAATAGACATGCATTTACAGTAGAAAATCCCTCTGAAAAATGTAGGTTTAAATGAAGAAAAAATATAGCTAGATATATACTGAAGATACTGTAACCAATTTTACTAAAGTAGAAAATGACATCTTACTTCTTTCTTCACAAAAATTATTTCTCCTCTGCAGTACTATAATCTGCCTCTTTCATATAAAACAGCTCTGCCCCTGGTCCTGCATTTCCTGGAGACAGCTGATTCCCTTGACATGTCTTTTTAACAGATGATTGCAATCAGAGTCCCATGTAATTCAGTAGCTCCTTTCAAAGAAGAAAGCTTAATCTAATAACTTCTTATTAAATTCTTAGTTCCTGTAGGAGTGCTTTTGAAGGATATTCAAGGTAAATCATTTCACTTTGGAGCTCAGCTGCTGGTTACCCTCATCTTTCCTAATGAAAATTTATTTCAATGTAGCAGTAGATTCACTATTTACTGCATTTTTATGTTTTTCTGAATGGGAGAATTTGTGTGTGCATATTAAATTCTCAGCAGAGACTACATGACCTGAAACAAATGACTTTATTTCTTTCATTAATCAAAAGATTAACTGTTTTCTGCCTTTTAGAAGAGGAAAATATTTAAACGTGCTACAGTTGCTTAGTACCTCAGTGACCTTTGAAAAGGAAATTTTCATAGCAGGGACTTCTTAAAAACCTTCATTTTTAGGAAAAAAAAATATCTTAGGTTTGCCAAAGTTTCTTATTAGATACACCAACTATCCTTACATAAAAGGCTATAATTTTAAAATTCCTAAGAGGAAATAGTAGTCTAGGAGGTAGGAATTGTACTTGCAAGAAGAATTCATACTTGTATCAAGACATTTATAATCAGAATAGCTAGATAGGTCAAGAAGGTCAGAATGAAATCATTATCATAAGAAAGCATTCTTCTAAATGAAATACTTTGTGACTTGGTGAAGTCCCAGGGAAAATGAGATAGCTGGTTTTGGATCTTTCAGTAAATCCTAAAATTGTGAGGAGTACTTTTCATTTTTTGCCTGAAATATTTATATTTTCCTTCCTTCCTTCCTTCCTTCCTTCCTTCCTTCCTTCCTTCCTATGCTTTCATACCCAAATTTTCACTCTGAAATAAGAATGGATTGACAGCAGGAAGACAGCACTAAACACCTCTTGGAGTCAGTGATGGGCTGGCATCCTTGGGTCTAGGCAGGTAACTCACCAGGAAAGCAACCAGGCAGCTCCAAATTTTCAGAATTGGCCACTGTAGCATTCTGTAGCTTTCTGCTGAAAAATGGCACATCCTGTCCATGGCTCCTAGTGAGCCTGTGCAGGGCTTGAAGCACCTGTGGCATCTCAGCCTCAGCCGTGTTCCTGGGCTTGTCTCACCCTGCTCTGGTGGAATGCTGTGACCTCATCTTGCTGCCTCCATATGCTGTCCATGGGAGCTCCCTGCAGCTGTGGACTTTGAGATGTTGGTACGTCCCTAGCACTGCCCTGTGACTGGCTTACTTTGAAACTAGCAAGTTCTACAAATAACCTTGAGAAATCACACCAATTACTACTAGTATCCTGAATTTTTTTCTTTAGAAGTTTGTTCAACATAGTATTTCCATGAAAATTTCATTTTTATTTTTAGTAAGAAACCCAACTTTCCCTAGACAAACAAGAAACTAACAAACAAAACTGCACCAAACAAATAAAAAATCTGCTTCAAACCATCTAGTCAGCTGTACCAAAAAAGTCAGAGACATAACTTGGATCTGAAGTTCTGAGTTCCAAGTCAGTGCTTTCAGTATAAAGATTTGCCTTGCTTTGATGGCCATTAAACAAAAATAATAGTTTTCAAGAGGAATTGCTGTTGATGAACTGAATGCTAGTTGAATCTGACTGTCTACACTGCTCCACTGTTTTGGCTTTATGCAAACATTGTTTTCCCCACTTTGACTTGGGAAAAAAAAACCATATAATCAGGACAGAATTCTGATTTTATGGCAAACAGGCTTCCAATTAAGGCTCATGGTTTAATTTATAGGTCCGACTTTATATTATGTGCTTATCGGTTCATTATCTGTCCAGGTGAGCTTGTACTGGCTGCATGGGGGAAGAATGCAATTCTGTATCTGCGGAGAGGTGCTCCTCAGAAGTGAGGGCATCCCCTCTGCAGTCCTGTAGCAGCTCTGAACTGCTAAGTGTCAAGCACAGCATGGAGTATCAGAATAGGTGACCCTGGATAAATCCATCCTCCTAGGAAAAGAAATTACCATTGTATCAGATGCACAATTTTAAATGTAACAAACAGCTGTGACAAAGCCAAATTTTACTGCACTTGTAGTTTTTTTCTATCTTGTTAGCATATTTATCATCAGTCTATTTAGATACTTTTATGACCTTTAATCATAAAAGTTATATATAGACTGATTGGCAATTTAGTGTATAATACTTGTAAACAAGCCTTCACTTCCACTCTAAAATGCAATCAA
Source organism: Scolopax mira (assembly GCA_004320125.1). Lineage (NCBI taxonomy): Eukaryota > Metazoa > Chordata > Aves > Charadriiformes > Scolopacidae > Scolopax > Scolopax mira. Next base: position 2,266 of record BJBW01000478.1, on the reverse strand, counting down.
AAAGAAAAGCATATCACTTAAATTTACTCTTAAATCATAATTTTTTTCTGAGTTTCAGGATTTGAAAAATGTGAAGAGTAATTGCTCACGTACTTTACATGAAATATGGATATGTAAACTAACATTTTTAACCACAGACTGTGTCCCTGAACCAGCTATATCGTTGCAGGAAAAAATATGATGTTTTTAGACCTAAATTCTCTTTAATTGTGAGAAGACTGACAGGTTACATTTGCTCTGTCATCCCTGTAGCAGATATTAATACAACTAAGGCTTGCTGTTTAGCCACAGCTGCAGAGACTTCAGAATGCTTTACAGAAGTTTCCAAGAATTTGTGTGCCTTCTTGGACAGTTAAATCAGTGTGCTGACACCTGCAATGACATGATGCCATTCAAGTTTCTGGCTTTACGGACACTGTGACAAGGGGTTAAACTCTAGTATGGCCTTCACTGTTTTACAGGACCTCCACCTTACAGGTACTGGACTGACAGGAACATGTAATATCTTCTTTGTTTAGAATAAAAATACAAAACAAAATTTTTCCTTTTAAAACATAATAATGTTTTGTTGTGTTCAGGTGCTTGAGCCAGTGGGTGAAAATACCATAAAAATGCCACACACAGCAGCACTCTGGGACAATTGATATTTCTGTTCACATGCAGTTTTTCTTGTTATAGGATCCCCTCACTACAAGAAAGACATTGAAGTGCTGAAGCATGTCCAGAGGAGTGCCACCAAGCTGGTGAGGGGTCTTGAGTACAAGTCGTAAGAGGAGAGGCTGAGGGAACTGGGCATGCTAAGTTTGGAGAAGAGGAGGATGAGGGAAGACCTCATTGCCCTCTACAACTACCTGAAAGGAGGCTGTAGAGAGGTGGGTGTTGGCCTCTTCTGCTACGTGAATAATGACAGGGCCAGAGGAAATGGTACGAAGTTGTAGCACGGGAGGTTTAGATTAGATATTAGGAAGAATTATTTTACTGAGAGGGCGGTCAGGCACTGGAACAGCCTGCCCAGGGAGGTGGTGGATTCACCATCCCTGGAGGTATTTAAGAAATATGTAGACATGGCACTTCAGGGTATGTTCTAATAGCCAAGATTATTGTTGGGTTTTTTGTTTGGGTTTTTTTGTGTGTGTGTATGATTGGACTCGATGCTTTCAAAGGGTTCTTCCAACCATGAAAATTCTGTGATTCTATGATTCTCTGATCTATCCTTAACTGTCATGCTCTGCTATGCTGTCTTGCTTTGGGACCGATTTGTCTGATGTCAGTCCCATTGTGCTAGATTCAGAAGTGGAGTTACATCAGGTAAACTAAAAATTAAGGAAATCTTTAAAGAAGGACTTCATCCTCTTTCAGATTTCATATTGTTTTTTTCTCATTATATATTTCTTTGAAGAACTGATCCTTCATTAATTGGTGTTATAATCCCTGTTAAAAATAAACTAGATAGATAAATAGATAGATGGATAATTTTTAACGCATTTTTTTCCCAAATAAAATCCTATCTATTTCAATGTTTGGTTGGCAACAAGCGTGCCATGGTCTGAGATTAAATGTTACATTTACTTCCCTATCAAGCCAAAAGTCTGTGATCAAGGATATTCCTGACTTGCTGAATTACAGTTTGCACTAGTTCTTAACAGTATGTTCTATGTGATAATAAAACATGTTTTCTGACACATTTGTCAAATTGAATCTAAATGACAGCTCCAACATCCAGACACGGAGAAAGAGGGCATCCTGTTTCAGAACTGATGCTTAGCAGCTGAAGATTTGATTTGTTTTCTGAGAAGACAATAAAAAGTCTGCTGATGTCAGTTACAGATGAGTAAAAGTATCCAGAAATTCATTATTTAGGCATTAACCACTGAAAGCTTTAAAGTAATAATGCTGCAGTTCAAAGAGAGAAAAACATATTCTTAGGCCATGACTGTGGGAAAAGTACATGAAGAGACTTAACAGAGGAGTATAGTATCATTAAATAAATACTGAGTGTTTAAGATATTATTCAGGGAGGACAATATTTATTAAAATTAATTTTCTATATTTTCATGAAATGTAATAACTAGAGGAACATACACGCTTCTCATCTTTTACAGAGAAGGAGATTCTACCACCTCTCTGAGCAGTCTATATCAGTGTTCTGCCACTCTCACAGTAAAGAAGTTCTTCCTCATGTTTAGGTAGAACTTCTTATATTCAAGTTTGTGCCCATTTCCTCTTGTCCTGTCACTGGGCACCACTGAGAAAAGATCAGCCCCAT
>BJBW01000477.1:261-49327 GCA_004320125.1 Scolopax mira | reverse complement strand
TTTTTTCAACTTCCTTTGAAAGACTGGGAAGATATGGATTCTGATGAAGACATTGGGTCTGAAGAAGAGATGGAAAGTGTGGGAGAAGAGGAGGAGCAGGCAGAAGCTCAAAGCACTCCTGCTGTTGGGGCCATACCAGTCACGGACTGCTTGTTCTGTCCCCACCATTCAAGAACTCTCACCAAAAATGTGGCCCATATGACAAAAGCTCACAGTTTCTTCATTCCAGACATAGAGTACCTTGTGGATCTCAGAGGACTAATCAAGTACCTGGGTATGCCTGTCTTTTTTTTTTTTTTTATCATGATTAGATATTGCTGTTACTTATTTTCACTAGTATACGACTTAAAATGGTTTTTGGGTCTACGATCAAAATACTGAGCAGGATTACAGCCTTTCCAGGGAGAGAAAGCCCCACTGAGTAAATGTGTGGTCATTTACAAATGTGTGGTACATTTGTACCTCCAGGTCTCACTAACCCTCAGGTTAGTTTTCTATTGCTGAGAAACCTGTTCAGCTAACAGGAAATTTAGGACAAAACTCTGTTGCTAAAGTGTGCATGTGAACCGTGTTACCCTACTTACGAATCACAAGTATTTGCCTCATTGGTTTACAGTAGTTGTGAGACAGCTTAAAAACTAGAAAGAAATATATCTTCCTTGATAATGGTGAGAATAAAGTAATTTTGGAGTAAAACTGGTTTGAAGTATGAGATTTGTTATTGAGAATATATAAAGACCCATACCTCGTCATATGAAATGTTTGAATGTACAGACTTGTCCCTGGTGGAGCCATATGGTCATAGCATAGGAACAGCAGGGCTTTTCTGGAAATTAAGTACTCAAGGCTCTTCCTCAGTCTCTCTTCCCTCAAGCTGGGAAGCCTACATCACAGACATGTTAATTATTGACCAGAGAAGATCTGTTCAAACCAATAAAAGTGTCAATGTTTTCTGCAGGAGAGAAAGTTGGCGTTGGGAAAATCTGCATCTGGTGCAACGAAAAAGGGAAATCCTTCTACTCTACAGAAGCCGTACAGGCTCACATGAATGATAAAAGCCACTGCAAACTCTTCACAGATGGAGATGCTGCCCTGGAATTTGCAGACTTCTATGATTTTAGGTGAGGAAACTTTTCTTTGAGTGGAGCAGAGATGGGGACAGACATGAGAAACTATTATTCTTAAAATTTAGTCCTTAGTTTTTGGTTCTGATGCTTATTTTGGATAGCTGGTTCACCACTTTTCTGGGTAAGCATAACAACACCATTGGTTCTCCTCTCCTGTGGCCCCTAATACCAGTACTACATGAAAATATATTTTGAATTCACGTGTTGTGTATTTGCTGTTACTGAGTTTACATTTCAGTGCAGCAGCCAAGACCATAAAAAGGCCTCACTAACTGTCTCTTCCGTTATCTTTTAGGCAGATTATTGACTTAATACCTGCTGTGGATTTTTTTTGGAAGTAGCTGGAGTTAAACAGAACTGCTGTAATTTTGAGGCCTCTTGTTGAGCTTCCCATAACATATTCTAAGCTGTGTTCATTTTGGTCAGAAATACCACCTTTTGTGGTGACAGGTGGATTTACTGGAGCTTTTTAGAGTGCTTGCTCAGTACCTATGCAGAGCTGGTGGGCTGCACAGTGGTGGCTTTTCACCATAAGTCACTGTTAAAGCGTGCAGCAGCAGAACAGTGTTGGGTTATAGAACTGGTGGAGGAAGGATGGGTCCTTGTCTTTAGCTTCTGTTCTGGGCAGGGTGCTATGGGAAGAACTCTCACACTAAGGCAGGTGGAACGTAACAGTGTTTGTGTCTTGCTGTAGCTCCACGTGGAAGTTCTTGTGTGTTATGGGTTTGGATGGCTGTGTCTGCTCACCACGTGTAAATGGTATACTGCTGTTCTTCCACAGGAGCAGTTATCCTGATCACAAGGATGGGGAAGATGCAGAGGTGCCTGGAGAGCGCCCAGCAGAGAGGGAATTGGATTATGATGATGACACCATGGAGCTGATCCTTCCTTCTGGTAGGCATAGGGGTTTGTTTTTACTTACTCTGCCTTTCTCATAGCCATTACCTGAAGGTCATCATTGTGTTTTCCTTTCACAAAGGAGAAAGTAATTTTGCATCTAAGTGTCTTTAGGGTTTTGTCCTCACCTTCTGTTATTTTCACTACCAAGTAGTTCAGCTTCTTCAGCATTAATGTATATGTGGACTGGGGTAGGAGGTTCCTTTGCCCACTTTACCACCTCATTAACAGTTGACCCTTATGGTGTACTCCAAGATCTTCCATCTCTTGTTGTAGTGCAACTTAGGCTATAATTTCAGTTATCTGGTAACTAATTTAGTAAACTAGTTCAGTAAAATTAACGTATTTAAACAATCTTGCTGTTGCCTTGCCTCATTCGGCGCTCTTGCTTGCACCTTTGTTTTTTACAGTTGTTTTTCTGTATTAAGGGACCTCAGCCCTTTCATTCTGAAAAGTGCTGCCAACTGTGCAGTTAAAAAAGATTTAATGAATGTCAGCAAGTTACTTCCTTGGTTACTTGAAACAGCATTGCCTCTCTACTGATTTCCCTAATTATTTTTTTTTTTTTCTGATTACTGTCTGGTTCCTATTTGAGCTAGGGCCCTCTTGAACAACAGCACTCTTTGGATCTTTTTCTTCAAGGTAGAGTGCAATATAGCAGCTCTTAGAGTAATTACATTGAGTTCCTAATAGTTCTGAAATTGTTAAGGTTCTGGGCCTTTTAAAGGCATTGCTCTGTGTAGGGATTTTCCACACTTCTCGCAGTATGCTTGAATACTGCATTTCAGAAGCTGCTTCATTATGCATAATAAGGTCTCTCCCCCCTCTGAACAGGTGCAAGAGTGGGTCATCGTTCTTTAATGAGATACTACAAGCAACGGTTTGGTCAGTCAAGAGCAGTGACTGTTGTGAAAAATAAGAAAGCAGTGGGTCGGGTGCTGCAGCAGTACAGAGCTTTGGGCTGGACAGGTCAGACAGGTAAGTGACATTCTGAGGGTTTTGCAGAGCAGGAGGTTCTAGGATGTCATCGTTCCACAGCTAAATAGGATGAGTTTGTTTCACATTTGGGGGGGTAATTTGTGCTGCACTCGGTTCCCTTTCATTCCTGACATCCAAGCAGAATTACGTTGTAGGAAGCTGTTTGTGTCTAAAATCCATTGCAGCTTCTGTGCAAGCCCTTCAGTTCACTAGCATGCATGCGTGTAACATTTGGTGACTTCCTAAGACTTGTTGCTTTCTAGGGTAATAATACTTTCTCTACGTGTCATATTTAATAATGTAACATAAAGCACTCTTTGGTAGTTGGAATACTTTTCCAGTTGAGGAGCAGTGATCTCTATCCAATTTTGAAAGACAAGAATCACACACTGGAATGCAAAACAACCTTTTCCCTTAATGGATAACGGTGATGGGTGTTCATAGAGGGAATGGGCCTTTCCCAGGAGAAAAGCAAAAAGTATGGGAATGAAAACATAACAGCCGATTTAAATGGACAGGTTAACTAATTTGCATATTAGTAGTAAGTAATATTACAAACATTTATCCCTCTTTCTCTCCCTGAAGGAGCAGTCTCCGCTCAGCAGCGCGACATGCAGTACCTGCAGAGGATGAAGTCAAAGTGGATGCTCAAGACAGGAATGAGTAACAATGCTACAAAGCAGATGCATTTCCGGGCACAAGTCAGATTTTGAGTTCCCAAGAGAGCTGCATGCAACCGGGTTTGGGAAGGAGGATTTGATGGTTTCTGGGTCAAGGATTCTGTTATTAAAGTGGACTTGGTACCTGCCAAATGAGGATGTGTATGCTCATGTGCATTCCGGTCTGAGAGAAGAGCGGGGAGCTCATCTCTTCCAGTGAAATGATGGTTGACCTAACTTAAAAAATAAAGTACCTTAAATGTATTATGTGTCAAAATAGTGATGGCTATGAATGATGATGCGTGCATAGTCTTGCTGCCTGTCTTTGTGCAGCCCATTTCTGTGGGGCAGTTGACATTGTCATTTGTCTGCATACCTTCAGTTTCCAATTCTGCAAAATGATTGAGGCCAAGAGAAGATTCTAGATCTAAGTGCCTGAGATGGAATATATTGGAAGTGTTCACTTGTGACGTCAGGCATAAGTTAGCTGGTTGTTTTGGACTTCTAGTTGGCACTATTGAGTTGAAAATGTGAGATCAGAGATTCTGGGAAGGTTAAATATAATTGTTTGAAGAAATGCACTGATGGAAAACTTAAACTCCAGGATTAATATTGTCCTTGGAAGTTGACTGTGCTTGTCAGCTCAGGGCTGCATTAATAATTTACAGGGCAGTTGTACTATGTTGAATTTAATGAATTTTCATTACCTAAAACCTGTTCAAAATTACCATAATACTTAGGTGAATGCGAATCAAAATTTCTGATGATCTGTTAAAGATTTCCTGATTAAAAGTCTGAAGCTGCTGTTGATGTCAGCTTGTGGTGTTCCCATTGAGTACTAGTGTTTTGCTGAAGGACAGTGACCCAAGACATGTATAGGGTAGAATGGAGGTACCCTCTCCCAGTTGAGCAGGTGGACTGGTACAGGCAAGTGTAGAGAAAACTTGCTTGTTAAAGAGCTGAGGCAGCAGCACTAGTGTTGGTCCTGGTGGTGTAGATGTTAAAAGCTCTTCCATGACCTCACCAGCTCTGACCTTCAGGTGAGGAGTTGGGCATTTACACACAAAGGGGTAGGCTGGCTTATGAGGCCCCGAGCTGTAGTGAGCTGGACACTGACTGTATGCCACAGGAAAATTGCTATTTGTTTGCCAGTCTGTCCAGCTGCAGCTGGTTACTGTTAAGTTGCACGTGATGCATTTTAGGATTTCTCTGAAATCCCTGGTAATGGCTTTCACTGGCATGATTTTTAATACAAGTTTTCTTGTATTTTAATTTCTATTTAATTTATATGTATTTAATTTTCATTTAATTTCTTTTTGTATTTTAATACAAGTTTTCTTCCTCTTCTGTGAATGGTGTGTACATAAAATCACTGAGAATGGTAAGCGGAGACTTTGTCAATTAACACAATATTTTGACCTCTTAAAGGATCACTGGAAAAAGTAGTTGGTGTATCAGCACTTTGCAAGAGTAGTGTATTTATGGGACTCTTGGGAAAGTGATCATTTCACAATGGAGGTGCATGCTATGTATTTTTGGTTTTGTGGATTTGACCGTGGTGTTCTGCTTTTTTTATTTTTTTTTGGTAAGTTCTGCTTACTTGGAAATTTTTTGCTGTTCCTGCTTTTACTGAGATGACAGAACTTGATCAGTGCTGCAGGCTGTAGATTTGACATAGTATTTACTAAGTCAAGTGTCTAACACATTGAAAAAGGTATAGATTTGAGTTAAGGGAAAACTGAAACACAATTTTTAAAAAAGGCTGTGTTCTCATCCAAAAATTTAAACTAAAATTGAGTTGATAAATGAGTACCTCCTTTTTTCTGTCAAGGCAGAGCTATTGCCATTGTGTATTTGAGTTTATTCCAGAGGGTTTGCTCTGGGTTATTGGGCTTTACTCTCAAAGTTAGAAGCAAGAGATCTAGTTTAAGCTATGTGAATCATGCAGTATCATAGCCTTTATTGCACTCATAACGTGGCCCAACTTGCAGTTATGGTATGAATTTCTGTCACTGAGGGTATATCCTGCTTGCATTTTTCAAACCTCAGCATCTGGCCCTTGACAACTGCTAATACCTTTTTCTTTGAAGTTAGAGATTACAATCAAAGGGTCTTTATGCTTACAAGTGTAAGTTAGACAAGTTAGATTGTCTTTACACATAGAGCAAAGTGAAATGCCACAAAAATGTAGAAATAGAAGGATTAGTCTTCTTGACCAGAATCTTAACTTGAAGCCTGCTGGACTGGCTCTGAATACTAGTATGAGTCATCAGTGAGTGTCAGAGTGGTATTCAGTCTGGAGCTTTTGGAAAACAGTGTTGAAATATCCAAAACTTACATTAAAGACAGGACAATTATCCTGGAAGAGTCTTGAGCATAACCTAGTGCAGCTGCTGAAGTCTTAGAAGTAGGTGTTAAAGGAGTCTTGGCAGTGAAGACATAACTACAAGGAGATAATTGGACTTTGGGTCCATAAGGTTAAGTCTGAAGGTGCGTGGGTTTTGCTGCTCTCCTCAGCATGAAAGAGCAACCAAAGGAAACTTCTGTTCTCTGTGCAGATTTGCTCAAAGAAGGCTCCTGCTTCCAAAAAGATGGGGATTGCCTAAATTTCCTGAAGGGTCTTGTTCAGAAAGAAATGCAAGGAAGCAAAAATGAAAATTGGTAATCATTTGGCACAGGGAAGTTGAAGGAGACAACTTGTATAGTATGCATCTCTGATTCCATCCTATCTGTCTGTCTGCAGTGTAGTCAGGAGAAAATGGAGGAGAGGCATGGAAACCTGCTGCTATTTTAAAGGAGTTTTAACTGAGCTGAAATGGGTGCATTGGAAAACCAGCAGAGGGCACAGGAAAGCTTTTCCCAGAACCCTGTTTACTATGAAAATACATAAAGTCTAGTAAGAAGTATTCATGCAGAATACTAGTAGGGTTAGAAGGCAAAGCTCACCACTAACATGAGCTGAGATGAGCACTAGGCTTCTGTGAGATGAATTGCTATTAATATCTTCATGTAGGCCCGGGGAGAGCACTGCTAGCAAAGGGGAGCTAGAACAAGCCCGCAGGTTGTGTGTGGTATTCAGCAGCAGTGCTACAGGCTGCACAGCTTGTAGGTTACTCCAGCTATGTCAAAACATCCCAGAGTGTTTTTATTAAACGTGCCTCACAGTGTTACAGTTTAGTCTTTTACATCCCTCGTAAAGCTTGTAGGAAGGGCAGCTGAGGGCAGGTTTTTGTTTCCTGAAGGAATTCCAAATGATGACAGTTTCCATCAAGGAGCTATGTTTCTAGCTATGACCTTGCCTTGTATTTATGCTCTCCTGCTCTGACCTCACGTTTTCTGGCTCTTAAAAACCAGAATGAGAAGAAAGTAAAGTCTAGATTTGAGACAGTCTCTAGGTATAGTGGGTACTCTGGGGCAAGAATTTCCTGGTACAATGGTAATTGGGTGGGTGTGCTGTTCCCAGAGGAGGAGATGATCCCTTCTCAGGCTGGTGCATCCATAGTAGGAAAGGCTGGGAAGGAGCATAGAAAAGGTATCCCGTTTTGGACAAGGCTGTGGTTCTGCTTGCCTTGTTGATCCAGTAATAGCTGAATGTTGAAGTGGTCCCAGTGCTGTGTCGGGCATCGCAGAATGAAGGAATTGGCGAAGCTGACAGAGTACATCTGCTGTCTCCTTTTGGAAGTAGTTCTTCTGTTTTGTACACTTAAGTTATCTAAAAGCAACCCAAGTGGTACTAGAAGGAAAAATACCCATTATGTGAAAGGGAGGGGCTGGGAAAGAGAGAAGCATATGGGATGTAGAGTGGCAGAGACACAGGAGCCAGATACATAAACATTATGTATCTATTAACAGCTTATTACGGTGGAGCTACAGTCAACAATTAAAGATCTATTTAAAGTGAGCACTCCTTTTAATAGCATGTTATTGATCCCTAATTGGTTTCCACAAGGTAGAGGGCCGGGGATGTATGGGGCATTGGACCGTTGCCAGCTTGAGGAGCCTCTGTGTGAGTTTCTGTGCTGCAACTTTTAAGAGTTATTTTTGATCTATTTAAACTGAGGCATCCTGTGCTAATGGGCTTCATCTACTCAGGAGAACGGTCATCTTCCTCCATGCTATCTACATAAAGCTGCTGGTAGAAAACTGCACTTCAGAGACCCAAATGGGTTTATACTATTATGACCTGTAATAGATGAAGGGTTAGAAAAGCTTTAGGGCACATCTGACTGAAAATAGAAAATATGTCTTGAAAGCTTTAAATCTTAGTGGTCAGTTGCTGTATTTCAGCTGCCGTGCTGCAGCTGGAGAATAGCAGTCACCAGACTGTCATCAAGTCCTAAATCCTCAGCAGCCAGCAGAGCCTGGATAGTCAAGATGACCGAGTGATGGCACTTCATATGTCGGAGCAAGCCAAACCATCTAGTCAGGAATCTGACCCGGGGAAAACGTCTGTTGCCTCTCCCACTACACCCCGCACTGCATGAGACGCAGCACCCAGGCACTGCTGGAGCCACAGAAGAATAACAGGAGACTGTGACCAGCTTTGTGTTAAGGATTTCTGCACATGACTAAAAGCAGAGTAGTAAATACTAGATGAGTCAGAATTTATGTGACCCTTCCCAAAAGTAAAAAAGGGATCATTAAACAGGTTTTTAAATAATATTACCAAACAACCATTTATGTCTTCGTACTGTTCTCTGATGTAAGAGGAATGGCAGTCTAACATTGAGACCTATTTTCTATCATTCATTACACTACCTGTATAATTTGCTTCTTATTTCAAATAAGACTTGATTCGCACTGTATTGGATTTATTTTTTCAACTTTTTTCTTTGCCCAGAATTTACACTGGTAAATTCCATAGCCTTGGGTATGGAAGGAAGAGGGTTTTGTTCATGGCAAGAGTGAATGTGTACCAGGACTCAGAAGAAGTGTGTATTCACATCATCAGATGACCTTGTATCGTCACATTCCTTTCTTGAAGGATCTTCAGGAAACAGGTCTGGGTAGGAATTACTGACAATCAGTAACTTCAATAACAGAACTAGCAGCAGCAAATGCTACTGGTTAAAGGTGGGGGGGGGGGGGGGGGGGGAAAGAGACCCTTAATGTTTCTTATGAGCTCTAGGGGACACAAAGAATAACTTAATGTTTTACAAAATGAAATGGAAGTTGCTTTTCCGCAACAAATGGGTAAACCAAGCACCTCAGATGTGTCGGAGTGCTGCAGGATGAGCTGGCACTCAGTGCAGGGGACACTTTCCAGCGAGCTGGGAAGGAAAAAAGAGCTTTCCTGCTCACGCTCCCTGTGACACATGGGCTGCAGTGCTCTGGGGGGATTTCTGCCTCTCTAGCACACTTCTGCCAGGCTCTGCGACACACAGGCACAGCCCCAAATACCAGCTGAGGCCTCAGCATGCTCTCCTTGCCTCAGCCTCCTCTGTTATTTGTGGTTCTTTTAAGCTAGAAAGGAGGGCATGCGTGTAAACCTTAAGGCCAGTTTGTCTTCCATCGCTCCACCTCAACCATATCCCACCACACAAAACCAATTTTACATTTCCTATCCCTGTCAGTGCCTGTTAATGATTTGGCAAGGTTTATACAGTCATCTATAGATATGTTGGCTGCTTTTTTTTTTTTTTCCTCAGCTTGGGTAGCTTTCCACCCTTAAATTTCCCCTCTTTACAGGCATGAAAGCAACCTGGCTTTCCTGGGCAAGATCTGCCTTTGGTCTCACACGGTTCTGCTATGCTAGCCACCACTAACGCCTTAGCAGGTAGGGCAACTATGTGTTTACTTACATAATGTGCACTGAAAATCTTGATAAAATATTCAGTGCACTGTTCCAAAATCCAGATATTTTCTGACTTCTTTCATAGGTGCAGTCATACCTAGCTTACTTAATTCCTTGCCGTCATGGTATTTCAATAAATCCTGCCACTCAAGTCACCATGTTTTAACTAAACTATACTGATGAAGTGCATGCTTTCAAAATACAGCAGATGAAGAATTGTTTCAAGGCTTTTTCCCACTGAGTGTTAAGCAATACCAACTGAAATTACCTTCAACTGGCCCTAGAACAAGCATAAACCTGGACTGTTAATCAAATGATGTAAGGTAAGTGCCTGGTATATGGCATCATCTTTCTTCATCTTTAACATAGGACACTTGCCAGCTGCATCTGCTTTCCTGCCAGTAGAAGGCTCATTGTTCCACAGAGGAGAGCAAAGGGGCCTGTAAGGCGCACAGCTCTGTCCATCATCCTTGAATGTTTTAGAGACTGGCCAACCGGTGTTGGTAGAAGCCCTGTAGTTCATTGTACAGTCTATTTTTGTTTGATTACTTGTCTGCTTAGGTCAGCTATGTCTGCTGTAGCCTGCCTAGCATGAGAGACACCATCTTATGCTTAAGTCCTTGACTCCTCCAACACCTAAAGCACAGAATCACAGAATGCCAGGGTTGGAAGAGACCTCTGGAGATCATCTAGTCCAACCCCCCCGGCCAAACCAGGCCCACCTAGAGTAGGTTGCACAGGAACTTGTCCAGGCGGGTTTTGAATGTCTCCAGAGACGAATACTCCACCACCTCTCTGGGCAGCCTGTTCCGGTGCTCTGCCACCCTCAAAGTAAAGAAGTTCCTCCTCATGTTTAGATAGTTCTTCCTGTGTTCAAGTTTGTGACCGTTACCTCTTGTCCTGTCAATGGTCACCACTGAAGAAAGACTGGGCCCTTCCTCTTGACACCCACCCTTTAAGTATTTATAGGTGTTGATCAGATCCCCAACCCAGTCTTCTTTTCTCCAGGCTAAAAAGACCCAAGTCTCTCAGCTTTTCATCGTAGGACTCCCCTAGTCATCTTCATAGTCCTAAGAGTCCAAGGTACTGTGGTTCCAGACAGAAAACCAGCATTTTGTAGGAGAGGTGAGGAGCAGTATAATCGTGGCTGGGTCCTGCAGTCATTTACAGAGCACAAAAAGAGGATTAGGTGGCTCAGCTGTGGCCACACAACTCTCTAGCAAGGAGCTACCAAGAATTAATCAACAGGATCCAATGCAACATCTCCCCTTGCCCGGGGTCCGGGCACCTGTCTTCAGTTACAATTTGAAGCAGAGGCTCCTCTCCTGAGATCAGGTGCTTTACAGATGACTGGCCAGGACTGATTTGAATGTTTAAGTGCTTGCAGGAGGGTGCTCACTTCTGAATTAATAGTCCGGCTGTTCAAATTCTTTGTTACTGGGCAGTTAAATATAGAAATCAGCCAAGTGCCTTTGAAGTTTTATTTCAAATGACTTGGTCTCTCTTTTCTGTGCTGTGGCATAGCTCCAATAAGCAATCCCAGTACAGCCATTAAGAATAGCTGAGGTACTTTGGACCGGACTACAGCCAAAGCTGTACGTGCATACCTAACTTACTTGGGGTCCTATATACAGGAAATTCGTGCCAGAAACTGCAGTCAGCCCACCTCAAACATTTATCATGTCTCAGTGGCAAGATCACCCAGGCTTAAGAGGTCACCAAGCATCGAAAAGTTTGGAAACCCACCTGTTCTTACCAATGGTTAGGTACCCTCGCGCTGTGGACTTGTTTTGCTCCTGCTCATATCTTCTTGTTTTTAGGGCACCTCTATCTGGCTCGTAGCTCCCAGAGCTCAATAGAGTACTCCCCAGTCTGGGCTTTTTTCCTTGACAGCAGCCTTGTTAGGAGTTTGAACTCAAAGTAAAAGAAGTCCCTTGATAACTCTAGCAAACAACCAAAGGAAACCTAATGGCAAAATAATTCGTTACGTGTTTTTCTTCCTGCAGTTTGTGTCAGCAGGAGCAGATCACAGCTCACATTCTTGCATGCTCCCTTCAGCGAGGCTCTCCAGCATGCTCGCTCCTGAACTTTCAAGCCCATTTATATGCCTGTCTGTGACAGCTGCAGCTATTAACAGCAAATCATTCAAGCAGAGAGAATAAATAAGTCCTCTGTTATTCTGTATAATATTTTACTGGCTCATCGATTGTGAGGAAATAATCCCGTTTTGACTGGCTGGGTTGTTTGGTGTCCACTGGCAAGTGCGAGAAATCTCCGTGCCTAGGAGTGAAGGTCATACAAATGCATTAAAATGAATGTCAGGAGAATCCAGCTTAACTCTGGCCCACCTGCCCATATGATCACTAGCTCTTATGAACAGTCTTCCTGTAGGTCATTCAAACCTTCACACAAAAAAATATCATAAGGAAATTAAAAGGCAGCAGTTGCCTTGATATACTTGATCAGATCCCACACTGCGTTTTTGTTTAAAAGCAACATTATGAGAGCAGTTTATGGGCTTTCCTCCCTCATCAGCATTCCATTCTTTTGGTCCATTACATGCACCTTTTATAAATCTTCTCCAGGTTTCATCGTGTACCAGTTATATCTGGGATGTTCCAGAGGTCTGCATGACCAAAGCTTTTGTTCCTTTGGGCTACTATCTCAAAGGGAATCTCTTGAACTTGAGAATATTCTCAGGAATACACATATCTTTATCTTTCCTGGTTTAATTCATTAGTTGCCTAACAGCACCTCTCAATGTTATCAGAGTGAAAAATGAAATCTGCAAGCACAGCTTAAAGGGTCTGGAGGAAAAGAAAAAAGTAGTATGATAAGGAAGGGGATTTTGTGCAGACCAAGACCCCTGCATACTGAATGTGTAAATGTTTGCAGCCTGCAAGAGAGGAGTCCCAATGGATCTTTAGAGGATATTTACAGAGTAGATGCTTAATGTTCTAAAAGTCCATTGAAGAAGCAGGTGAGCTATTCCTATAAACTAACCAAATGCTTTAGAAAAATATGAAATTTAGCCACTTCAGCACTTTCCAGCTATGGAATTGATGACTGGTTCTCAAGTAGATGTAATTGATTTGATTTAGTTCCTTTTCAACTTCTATGTTTCTCTTATTTCTGAGTCATCGTGCACATGGGGCTTTAGCTCTTTTTTTCTCTGTACAGTGCTACAGTTAGCCATTTTATGGAGCCATTGAAGACTGAACTGAAATTCCTTCATTAATACAACAGCATCAATTTATGAATGAGTATCCTGCAGCTTTCAAAGGACTGTCTTCCTCCTTGGCCAAGGTGATGATATTACAAAAAGCCTCAGCATTCTTGTATGTTTGTTCATCTTCCCAACTGACGTGCCCTACCTGGAGTACAGCTACAGATCAAGGTTACAGCAAGCAAGAGGTAAATGTATCTAGATAGAAGGAAAATTAAATCTTGCAGTAGGGACCAAGGTCTCTCCTATAGCTTGGAGGGCCACAAAACACTGGGGATATTCTCCCCAAAAGCATAACCTTTTGGAAGGGCTCTGACTCCAGCTGACCTTTGAGGCTGGCATAACATAATTTGTCTTATTTATAATCAAGATTTTAGATTCTCAGTGCCTTTGGTTAACATGGCATGTGCTGTATTGTCTGTCTAAATCCTGTATTTGGAAACTAAAACACAGAGAAACTCTGCTGATTCAGTCGTCGGATCGGTCCCTTGGGCAGCATTCCCTAAGAAGATACTCATCTTTGCAAGGACCCAGTACATTAAGAATGGTTTCAAAAGGGACAAACTATGGCTTACTTTTTCTGTAGGTTCAATGCTTCATTTGGAGACAGAATTTTCTTTCTTCCATCCAAACATTTGTTACAGTCCTGACCAGAGGTGTGAAAGTTTATAGGTAGCATACCAGCCTTCCAGAAAATGACAACTTCTGTCTGCATTCAATAGCAAACACAGAAACTTCCTTGAAATAAAATATAGCCCACAATAACAACAAGGGCAGGCTATTTCTTTTTGTGATAGTGGTCTGTAGTACAGCTATTAAAAAGCAAAAACGTTTCTGTCACAGGGATAAGTTGTCTCCAGAAGTCAACCACCACAAAGTGAACCGCAGCCAGCTGTCTGGAAGCAGCTCAGTCCAGCTCATTGGGAGTGGAAGAGCTTCTGTGCTGTACCTTGACAGCTTCCACCAAAATCCAGCTTCCATCACAGCTGCAGACTGGCTGCGTGAGAGGGAAAATAAATACTCTCTCCTGCAGCTCTCAGGAAAACCTGATGCACCCTGTGAAGCTAAGGGGCTCACGTAAGAAATCCCATCTCTGCTTCCAACCCAGGCTCGTGCATTGCACACATACTGGCAGCATCCACTGGAGGCAGCTGCCTGATGCTGGGTCTCCTGGGTCTCTGTTCTTTGTGCTAAAAGCAGACAGTGAAAGACCTGATTCTCCTGAACTTGTGCTTGAAAATAGCACTGAAGCATAAGCAAACATTTTAACAAGGGAGAATTTGTCCTGAGAGCCCCGAGGTAAGCAAGTAAAAATATGGAAAGGGGCAAAACGTGCAAGAAAAGACCCATGGCTGGAAAAATCTTCTGTGAAGTGTGAACTGAAAGACCTTTATTCATCCCACATGACTGTATTTCTGCCTGGTAGAGAGACATGGCCAGGACTTCAGGCCAGTCACACTGCCCGTTTCACCTGACATATCAATGCTACAGGAGTAACTGAGATACCACACTATCTGCCAGTCTTCACTTAGCATCAGAGAGGAATCACAGAGAGAATCATAGAATTGTCTAGGTTGGAAGGGACCTTTCAGGTCATCTAGTCCAACTGTCAACCTAACACTGACAAAAACTATCACTAAATGGTATCTCTAAGTGATAGCCCAGTTCCCTCAGTTTATTCTCATAAGACTTGTTCTCCAGACCCCTCACCAGCTTCATTGCCCTTCTCTGGATCTGCTCCAGCACTTCAGCATCTTTCTTGTAGTGAGGGGCCCAAAACTAGACACAGTACTCAAGGTATGTGCCGAGTACAGGGGGCCGATCACCTCCCAAGTCCTACTCACCACACCGTTCCTGATAGAGGCTAGGATGCTGTTGGACTTCTTAGCCATCTGGGCACACCATGGGCTCATGTTCAGCTGACAGTCAAACAACACCCCCAGGTCTTTTTCTGCCAGGCAGCTCCCCAGCCACTCTGCCCCCAGCTTGTAGCGCTGCCTGGGGTTGCTGTGACCCAAGTGCAGGACCTGGCACTTGGCCTTGTTGAGCACTGGGCCTTGTTGAAAAGATGGGTGTTACGGAAACCATGGATGCCTAGGGTGATACAAGTCTGGCTAACGATGCTGGCAGGACTCTTGAGGACAGAGTCTGCCCTCTGCTCTCTCAGCTTTCACCAGGCTGTTTGCTCTGATACTACTTCCAGCTGCCCTCACATCGGGGAAGAATGGGGCAAATGGCACAAGGGAGCAAGTGGCTGAAGAGTTTCACATTTGTTAGGAGCAGCCTTGTTACGTTTCCCCGTGGTGGTACTTCACACAAGCCGTTTGCTTCTAATGTTAGCTCAGGCACCACGTGGGTGGGAAGTGTTGAGTCTTCCTGCACGGAGCCAGAGCTGGAGGAGCGTGCCCAGGCAGCTCACATGCTCCTTATGGCACTTGTCCGTGTGACTCCGCTTCTGCTCCTGTGACTCGTCGCCAACAACCACATTTAGGCTCCAGCTGAGTGTCAAGCTCCTACAGTTTTCAACGAAGAGAAAACCAGGGTCAGCCTTTGCATTCCAAACAGAGACGTGAAATTCTTCAAGGCTCACTCTTCCTATTTCTTCAAGGTCAGAGAAATAACCAACCGGACCTGATGGTCCAAAGCCAGTAGTTGTAAACCCTGTGTAATCTTAAAGGAAATTATAGTCTCTCTATCCAGTGCACCTTCCCCAGCCTCCCAGCCAAGTTGCGTCAGCTTTTAGAATTGTTGCTCCCTCACAAATGTCCTTCTTTCCTTTTTTATCTCCTTTCAATACTGTCATCTTGTATGATTAAATAGGAGACAATAGTGTCACAGTGTGAGATCTAGAGGGCTCAGTAGCATAGCATATGCTGATTCACCTAGGCTTGCTTTTTATTTGGCTCCTAAAGGCAGAAGCCCAGCTCATCAGCATACAGAGCTTTATTAACCACATTCATTAGCTGAAGTCTTTATCTCACTTGGAACCACATTCTGGAAGCAATAATGAACTTGAAAATGTTTGTATTGAGAACACAGCCCTGTAAATGAAAACCTTTTTTGCATATTATTAGCACGGTTAAACAAGCTTAAAGGAGTTAATGACTGAATGGAGGCAGAGCAGCATTCAGAACATCAAGTGACGCTGAGGCAGCTGATCAGCCTGAATTACTTGTGAATGGGAATTGTGCTAAATGCCTTATCACAGTAGGCACAGTGTTGTGGACTCAGTGCCTGGGCTTTCCCTTTTGCCACTTCATATGTACGGTACGTGCAGACCCTGACAACATCTCCCATTATCTGGGCAGATAAGCAGGCTCCATACTCAGCAGTAAAGCTTTGTCCACTACCTTAACTCCTCCTCTGCATCATTTCTAGAGGTGTAAAACAGTACGGGGACTCTCTTTGGGAAGGGAAACCAAGAAGCACTGGAGATCTACGGGAAATCCCCTCAACCCCACTGAAAAGTCTCTTCTTCTGAGATCTGAAGTCAAGAATAAAAGCCCAAGATATTTTGCAGCATTTTAGCAGCATTTTGCTTACTGATGGCTGCTTTTGGCAAGCAGACATCCCTGTGAGAGTGACAGATAATGCAGAATGGCAAGAGGCATGATCATTGATCAACAGGACAAAAATTAATATGTTAATCAGAAGAGTCAGCCTCACCTACTGAATTGTATGTGATGTATATTTATGTGGAAAGTCGTTTTTTTACAAACCCACAGGCTGAATATGCAATTGAAGGAGTTCCAAGGCAAGGGAGAGGAATATTACTTTCCTTACTACAGTCTACTTTAAAGTGCATTGGTACTGTGGCTTGAATGAGGAGTCCAGACTTGAGGTTTCATTGTTTTGTTTGTGGAGAACAACGTGCTCTTGTCCTATGGACTAATCTGTCCCATTGAACTTTATATTCTTTAAAATACATAAATGCAGCACTGGAAGAGGTTCAATCCTTTCAGAAAAGAGACTACAAAAGGTTGCTTTCGTCTTTCTCACATTACTGTAGAGACTAGTAGAAGTCGAAATTGCACAGACCAATGATGCATCTGGTGCAGCTCCCTTTCCTGGTGGCAGTTGGTTCCAGGTGCTCTTTACCACTTTTTCCACTCTCCAAATAATTTTTTGTTTTGTTTTGGGTTTTTTTGTTTTGTTTTAAATTGGGGGGGAAGGGAAATATGGCAGAAAAATTGAAAGAAGTCTTTAAAATATTTTTGTGCATAGTTGCATTAACTTCTTTCCTTTTACATGGCACTGAAAAAATAAACCATGAAGAAGAGAGTCTCAGTGTCACAGAAGTAAGTTTTAATAGGAATCATAAATCTCATGTCAGTCCCCACTGTCTGGAATATGAAACCCTCCCCTACAGCAAAAGGTGACCAGTACAACACTCATCTCCTTCCTCCTATAGGGACCTCCAGGATGTATATAAAAATACAATAGGAATGTATTTTTAAGCTTCTCTGCAAAGAAGGGAACAAGAGCTTTTATTAACTATCCCTCACTCCCTAATGCCCCAGAGATACTGAGGATCTCCTGGAACTGAAGCAGTCAACGAATCTTCAGCTTTAAGGAGCAGCCCCAATCTTTTCCCTTCTTACCCCTGTAATCCCCCAGGGCTCAAACAGCCTGAGGAGGAGTTTGTATATGCAATCTTTGTATATATATAACCTTGATTCTCTTTTCCTTCTAGGTTTCCTACTCATGTTCTTACCCTCCTCCAAAATATCACATGGGCTCCTCATCTGCTTCTGAACTCACGCAACTGCCCTGCTGCTACAGAGTTCCAGATCTAAGTGGTGGGAGTTCCCAGAACCTCCTCCAGGCTCTATTGTAGGTGGGTCTTACCCTGCCAGACAGGCTGTGTACAGTGTCGCAGCCTTGTTGGCCAAGGTGTGGGATATGTTGCACAGCCACATTCCCACTGGATTCCCAGGAGAACATCTACTAGTCCTGGTAATGTCTTAACATTAACTTACTCATTTCATCTATTATTTCTTATTGGTTTACCTAATACCAAGCTGGCTTCTCTGACCTATCCAGTACACAGAGTTGGTTGGGAGCAGTCATCTCCTCACCATCTTCATCAGCAAAAAGAAAAGCAAAGAATTAACTGAGCTTCTTTGTCATGGCTTTTTCATTCCTGAATTCTTTTATACACCTTGGTCATCCAACCATCTCAACCGTTCTTAGTACTTGCTGCCTTTCAGTGTTTAAATAACTTCTTGGCAGTCAGCATAAAAATGCATTCCAAGGTGCTCCTCAAGTTCATTTTTAGACTTCTTAATTTCCTGTTTACGTTTGACCTGAATTGCTTTATAGCCATTTTTGTTCTCTTTTGAGAAACATTTCTGGTTTTAAGTATTGATCTTTCCCCCTCTCCAATGGTAACACTCTGTTGAGTCTACCCTATTTTATATGTTCTGTTTCCTATTTTCTTCTATTTTCTACTTCTAGACAGGGTTTTTATTGTTTTCTTTCTCACTTGTGCTATACTATTTACTTGGGTTTCTTATATAGTATCTTTGGAGAGTCTCCAGGCTACTGGAAGGCATTTGAATTGGTCTTTATATCTTTGATCAATTCCCTCATTTTTACATAGCTTTCTTATTTATAATTTAGTAGTTCCAGCTTGACTCTGTTTGGCTTTTTCTTTTCCACTGCAGTGCTGGTTATGGGTACTGTTACAGACCAACTCTTTAGCTAGTGTGTCATGATCTAGGTCCCACACCCCTTGAGGGGTCCTTGAGGAGTCTAGGAAGAAGTTCCTGAAGTGCTTCCTGGGACTATTTATTCTGTGTGTCATCCTGATGTTTAATTTATTCACTCTGTATATAGGTAGTTTAAGACTTCTACACATACCAGTCATAAATTCTCAGGTTTTGACATAGCATTTCCTAAACCAGTCTGATCATGGTATTATTACCATTAGACTATATCAACCTACAAGGATTCTACAATGAGTCTCTTTCCTGTGATATATTTCTGCTATTATAGTTCATATAGTCCTTCATGTGCAGTGTCACTCCTCCATCTGTCTGTCCCACCTGATCATTCCTGTGAAGTGGGTAGCCTGGCAGAGCTACTATCGATTATCTTCCTCCCACTGCATCCCCAAGGTGCCAGTTTGATCAGGATTGCCATTTGATGCCAAGTGTTCTGGCTCCCCATGTGCCATTTTTAGATTTCAAGGCTTGGTGTAAGTGCACTTGCGAGTACTGCCCTTGTTCTGTCAGTCAGTATTGGCATTGTAGACAGTTTCATTTTATTTCTTTTCATTGTGATTTTGCTATTTATTTCCCTTCTGGCCTTTTCAGAGGCCCAGTGAGCATTAGCCATGTCCCTTCTGAGGAATGTGCTAGCTGTAAAAAGAGACTTTTCCATGCCTGTTAGCTCCCTCAGCCTTGGATTCTGCACCAACAAACTGGATCTGTTTCTGTTAAGGTATAGCCTGTCTGTCCTTTACAAGTTACTCCTGTCTCCTGGTCTTTAGAGACATAAATGCCTCCTTTCTACCCCAAGGCTCAACCCCACACTGGGACTCAGGACCTCTACCTGCCCCCAGGGTCCTCCCAGGAAACTAGAAGTATTTGGAAAAAGTCAGGATAGAGGTCTTGGACTTCATTCTTGTGCTTAACAGCAGAATTCTACAGCTTACCTTCCTGTTCTTCCCTACCATTTGGTACCAGCAGAACGACACACCTGTGGGCTCATTCTTGCACTCTTAAGTACCCTCCCTTGGCATCAAGCTTCACTACCTTGGTGCTTAGCAAGCAAGTTGCCATTCTGTCGTCCTCTCAGCTTCTGCAAACCCAGCTGTTTGTTTCCAGTAATAAACCCACTACCACCACCTTTTTCTTCCTGCCCCCTGAAGGTCCCTTTTCCTGATGGATTGTATTCAGTGCACAAGAACACTGATATGAGCTGGAATACACATCTCATCAGAGACAGTAGATCTTTTCTTCTACCAGGATGCTTGTTTTCCTGGAGGAACTGCTAAAAAAGCCTGACCAGATGCAAGATACACACAGGACTGGTGAGAGAGCCTATGTATTTATGCTATGATTAACAAACCACCAGTATAAATCGCTCATGGTCAACAGAGTTGACTCTTTCCAAATAATGGCTTCTGAACAGGATTTTCTCTTCAGGTGGGTACACAATGGTGGTTCTCTCCACCACTCAGTGTTCCTACTGTGCACTATTCAACAGCACGTGTGGTCTACCCCAGAACCGTGGCATTTCACTGACACGGTTCACATAAAGTGCCATTTGACAGATCTTTTATTAAATCCTCTTCCCATAACCATTGTTCTTGATGTACTGCCATTGCAGAGCAGTCTTTCCAGGAATTTATTTTTTTAAATGCAACTATAGATTTTATGGAAGTTATCCTGGCAATAAAACCAAGAAATAATAGTAAATGGGCTGCACAATCAGACTGTGCAATGAGAAGATGTTCTTGCGCTTTTAAAGCGTTTTAATGATATGGACTGGGTTTTTTTCTTCCTTGAAAGGATTCTGATTTCTCATCTGATAGAAAAGCAATGTTTGATCTTCTCTGTGCATTCATCACCATGGTACCAAAATGCCTCAAAGGGAAATAAGGCAGGCAGTTGGCAGCTGTTTCCTTGAGACTTCCAATAGGAGAAGTGGTCCTTGCAGGTTATGGTAGCTTTCTCACATCAACTTATTATGTTTATTACATTGGCAAAGGTACATCAATGAAACAAATGCAAGGATTTCTGAGCTGCCTCGATGCCATTGTGACAGATGCCTGGGAGCAGGAAAACAGCCCAGAAAGCATTTCTGAATGCAGTGGTGCTGATAGCTGAAGGCAACATTGATATCATCATAGTACTCATTCCTCCTGAGAACATTTTCAGACATTTTAGAGGATGGACCTGTTATTGATAATGTGGCCAACTTGGTGAAATACTAAATTTTCATCAATTTCAGAGATATCTCTCAAATGTCCTGGGCTGTGCTTGTTAGCACAGATATATTTGCAGTTTCCAAAAGAGGCTACTCTCAGCCCATCACCATCAAGAGAGCAAGTTCCTGTTGACTGACAAATAGAACAGACTCTTACAGTGGTATCTGAAAGTACCTATTTACATTCATGGAAGTCAATAACAAAAGGTCAGAAATGTAACCCCCAACAATGGATGGAAACACTTTTTAATCAAAATTAACTTTTCTTGTTCTTCTTCCACACACTCTTTTTCTTTCCTCCCTTGCATGACAGTTCTTCTGGGATACAGAATTTAAGTAGCTCTTCCCATTCTGCCAATTCCAGATGACTGCAGATACATGTAACAGCAGTGCTCATGGCATTTTGTGACCAAAGAGAGGACACTGTAATGTATTTTCTGAAAGAAGGACACTTATTTTTCACTTTGAGCTTATCTGGCTGAAGACGGACCTTGAGCTTCTAAGTATTTCTGTTTATCATTGTCCTCCCTTTCCATCCTACAGCAATTTCTTTCCTTCCAGGAGCCACAATGTGGATAAAGTCCCACAAGATTAAGTCTAATGGTAGTTCAATTTCCACCAGAAGGTGGAAACAGTTCAGTTTCCAGCAGAGGGTGGATATGCAGCTCTGGTGGCAACAACGATTAGTCAGAGGAGAAATACGCATGTGTTCGTCTGCAAGGTGTCTTTTTTTAGTTAGGCAACATCAACACAGATGTAAGGGACAAGATACCTGTGGAGAAAGAAAATACCAGGGATGAAATTTACCCTTTGATATAAATACAAAATACATCAAATGTTTGAACAATAGATTACATTACTCCCTTATCACTAACATACATTAAGATGGTAGAAATGCCACTTTACTTGATCCACTATGAAAAATGAGCAAGAAAAGGATTAGAAAAAAAGAAAGGCATCATCTTAAATTTTCAGGAGGTTCTTTAAAACCTTGGCACCATGTCAGGCAGCATGTGGTATATATTACAGAGAGCTCAGTTGCACCTCACAAACATATTTTTCCACATACCATTTAGCAACAACTGGCATGTTTTGTGGTTTTTTTGTTGGTTTTTTTTTCCCCCTCCCTTATTGATACAAAGTTCTCAAATGGGTTGGCTATGCACTCACCTCTTTCTAAGCAGTTAAGCACCAAATTCTGCCTTTTTCTTCCTGTTTTGAAGAGCTAAATGTGAGACACAGTGAAAGGCATTTCTGTATTTGATGGGAAGGTGGGTTATGGGGAAACCCAGGGTTGTCCTGTGCAGAGATGAACATCAATGATATCACTTAATTAAATGATGTCTCTCCTTTTATGAAAGGAAAAAAAACTTTGGGTACTGGAAGGCTGCTATAAGGTCTGGCCAGAGCCTTCTCTTCTCCAGGCTGAACAACCCCAACTCTTTCACCCTGTTCTCATAGGAGAGGTGTTCCAGACCTCTGATCATCTTTGTGGTCCTCCTCTGGACCTGTTCCAACAGGCCCATGTCTTTCCTGCACTGAGGACTCCAGACCTGGATGCAGTACTCCAGGTGGGGTCTCACGAGGCCAGCATAGAGGGGCAAAATCACCTCCCTGGACCTGCTGGCCATGCACCTTTTGATGCCACCCAGGATTCAGTTGACTTTCTGGGCTGCAAGTGCACGTTGCTTGCTTATGTGCAGCTTCTCATCAATGAACATCCCCAAGTCCTTTTCCTCAGGGCTGCTCTCAATCCATTCTCTGCCCAACTTGTATTTATGCTTGGGATAACACAATCCCAAAAATCCCCAAAAAACCCATGTTTTTGCAGAATTCCTGTACAAATTCTACTGAAATCATGTAATCTACAGAAAATATTCCTATCTGAAAGAATCAGTACATCTGATGAAAACATGTCTGTTTCTGACCAGATCTAGCTAGACTAGTTTATAGTCTAATGGCTCGTAACAGTCTCTCCTCCCTGCAGATATCTTTCATCGTATCATCGTATCTCCTCCTCTTATTAATTGGTCAGTAATTATATTGTTCTTGTTTTAGCTCTGTGGACATTGTGCAAATGAGAGAAACTAGACTTAATATCAGGACTTTCCCAGCCTTAGCTGAGATAAAGAATTATAGTGGAAAAGCGAAGATGGTAAGTTGGTTTCACTGGGGACATGCCAGCTGGGCACCATTCTTGAATGCAATTCCATTTCAGGCACAGAAATTGTCAAAAAAGGCACTCCAGATCCTGAGGAGGAGTCTCCAAGTAGATTAATGCATCCAAAATATTACAGAATGAAACTGACGCTTGAAGATGATGGGATGGGAAGAAGAAGGGAGTGTGCTTCAGCACCCAAGCTGGGTTCATTTTGACAGGTGCCAATCTGGTGAGTAGTACACACTATCATAAGCATATTTCTAAAGAAGAATTGTAAAAGGTCGATAAAAATGACAGCAACGTAAGCTTCCTGGTTACTTAGAAACAGAGCTCAGTGATTCAGAGCCATTTCTTAAACATATCTTTGATTGATATCATCCCTTCAATGCAGGTAATAAGAGACTGATTCAATCTATCTGACACAGACTATCAGGTCTGTACTTCCCCCTGTTCCTCTCCATCTCCTTCATTTCCTTCTCTGAATCAATGTATTTGTGAATCTTGGACTGGATCCCAGCCAGGAATATCTGAAAATGCAGTCTCATATTGCTCAAATCTATAAAGAGGAAACTATCCAGACAATTGATGCGCCTTAAGGGCAGAACATTAAATTGATCCTTTGGCAAGGAACACCACGTGTAACTTTACACAGCAATTCCCATAAATACTAATAAGATTAGCAGCCAAAGCATAGATTATCTAGAGCTGTGGTTTCGTTTTAGGAGTAGCTATGAGGTAACAGTGTGTACTGGGTGCAAGCACTTGCACTGTCTATATGCTTCCCCTCCCCGAATCTGTGCCTTAGGGTGAGCTCGTGACAATGCATCATCATGTATATTGAGGTGACTATTATTGAAGCACGGCAAATCATCCGGTGAAAATAGCACTATTAGATAGTCAAAAGGCAATGGCTCAGATCTTCTGCTGCCCTAAGCAAGTGGAAGGGAAGTAGCTGTAGCTGCTACATCTCCCGTTAGCTTTTTCTGTGTGCTGGAAGAGCTCAGGGTAAGTTGCGTGGGGTCTTTCTGAGGCAGCCCAAATCTTGAGTCCCTTTCACCATTTTCTCAGCTGAGAGGGCCAGTTTTTCCCACTGTAACACTGCGTGTTCCATATCCCCCTTTCTCAGTTCTTAGATGATTTCCAAGTGATTTGCATTTCTGCATCAGCAATGAAGGGCATAATATATGCAGCTGTGTATACAGGTAGCGCTGCACAGGATGCAACTCTGCAGCACAGGATTCAGGATACATTTTTGCATATGCCCAGATTTCTTTCCACTTGCTTTTAAGTACTGCAGCAGGTAACAATAACCCGCAATATCATTGTCTATACCAACTACTAGTATTGAAAAGGTCTTCTGATTTTTTAAAGTTGCTGCATACTCCCGTCTGAAAAAATAAACATACAATCACCTGCTAACGAATGCCTATGCATAAAGAGCTCCCACTTAGAAAAACAGCTGAACCCAAAGTTTCAGAGCTAAAAATCACCATGCATATTGTCACAGCCAAAAATTAAAATTTGAAGGCGTGACATGTTATCAGAGGCTCATTTTCACTCTTCTGATGGTTATTTGAGCTTACTTGAAAAAATCTTTTGGAAAAAGGTAGCAACTCTAGCTTCCACATTACCTCCAGTTCCTTACCATAACAGGTGAGACTCGCACTGACAGCAGGAACATGTTCACGTGGTTTCTAACACTGAAACCCAGGGGCATCCTTTTGTGAGTGGTTTCCAAGTAGAAGACTTGCACATTCTTCAGTGTTACAAACTTTTCCATTTCAAATAGTAGATGTATAAAAACTTTCCTGCTAACTCTTGCCATTCTAAATAGTAGCTTTTTTTTTTTTTTTTTTAATATATTTCTGGGCAAATACATACTAATGAACTGGACTATGTTAGTGAGTTCAAAGACAGATTTTGAGAGTTGCTTAAATCCGTCCTGACAGAGCAGGTTCTAACTTGGTCAGTTTGTGCCCACAGCAGAATATACTAACTTGTTAATCATAATCTTGCCAGCTTGTACCCATATAAAACCAAACGAGCTTTAAGCAAATATTGCAGACAGAAGTATGCCAGACTCTTACATGAATTGTGGCAGGAAAAAAAAAAAAAAAAGAAAAGATGTAAATTCTCTAAATTACAAGTTACTTTTATAATTTTATTCAAAAAAGAGGAATAAGAAAAGTGGGTGCGTGTAGTGGGCCTGTGGATCTACCATCACATCACACCAAGGAAAACCTGCATTTTTGCTTTCTTTAACTCTTTCCTAACTGAGGGTCTGATGTGAATTTCACAGAAATCAATAGCAAATCTCCCATGATTTCAGAAGAATCTGTATTAGATCCCTGTTCTTTGGTAGGTCCTCTCAGGTTGCACTGATACCCAATTCATTAAGAAACATACTTTTCTAATCTTTCAATAACTGTGTGGCATTCTACAGAAAGGCCAAAAAACAATGTTAACTGTTTCTCTCAGCAGTTACATCCAAGCTGATATATGATGGCATAGCTCCAGTCAAATTAAGAAGATTCAGTGGCTTTTTGACTTTTGGGGGCTTTGAGCATGTCTTGATAGATTGACTTGAAAGGGGAGCTAAATAGATTTCCTCGGTTTGTGTATGTCTCTCTAGAGATGCATAAACCACAGGAGATACAGACATACGGATAAACTTCAGCATTGCAACTGAAGTTCTCGTGATCAGGAAATCTTGCTGGCAGATCAGGAAATCTTAGGATACAGTCTTTCAATTTTGAGTAGGTTGGTGATATCTGCATTTTCAAATTCCTGCTTGCACTTGAAATCAGAAATAACATTACTCTGAAATTCCACCCTCAGAGGGCTACCAGATTTCACCATATGTAGAGCTTGAAGGAGGAGGATGCCTTTCTTATTCAAACTGATTCATCATTCCCTAACACAAAGCTCTGAAGGAGTTAAAAATCTCAGTCTAGTAAAAGACTGAGGTCTTGCCAATCTTTTTTTTTTTTTTTGTAGATGCCAGACATAAAAAATAAAGATGTATCAGCACACTTCCTTAGAAGCTGAGCTTCCTGATTAAGGATAAATGCAGGATATACAATGCATTTCATACTGAAATGCATTCCCTGCTAAACTTTCATGAATACAATTAGCCACTAGCGATATCTCTACATGCAGGAAATAATAGAAACAGCCACACACTGCTAAAATGTGGAGAGGGAGAAAACCACAAAACAAGTGCCAACTGTTGCATAAGTATTGTCCTGGTGCTG
This sequence comes from Scolopax mira, assembly GCA_004320125.1. Lineage (NCBI taxonomy): Eukaryota > Metazoa > Chordata > Aves > Charadriiformes > Scolopacidae > Scolopax > Scolopax mira. The sequence continues at coordinate 23,296 of BJBW01000477.1, read as the reverse complement.
CTCCATTTCTGTCTCTAGTCAGGCTGAGGAGGGTGAATGGGCGATCATGTAAAATGCCCAGCTGGAACTACGATGCAGCACTTTCATGCTCCTTATCACTGTGCAGTGGTGATGTTTAAACCTGGAATGCTGCATTTCCCCAGTTTAATTCATGATATCTCTACATCTTGTTTTTGGGGAGTGGCTCAAACATCCCTGAAGGAGAATGATTTCAGTGGCAGGAAATCCTTTCTTTTACAGTTTTTCTTTTTTTACATCCATGTACTACGAATACCAGCGACAAGCCTGAGCATTCCAGTGTGAAACTTATTCTGAAGTTTTCCTGCATTTGTTACTGCTTGGGGCCATCTCAGAGTACAGGAACCTTTTCTGTGACTTCTTTTCCCTTGCGGGGCTCCTACCAGGTTTAAGACATAGGTGTAGGTAATCTTCAGCTTAGCATGCTTCAGCTTTCTTTAGTGCTTGGGGTTAGCTTGGGGTTACCTGAATCTTGTGCTTTGAGGAAAGTCTTCTCTATGCGCTTTCTGTTGAGAGAATTGTGATATTTTCCATTTTAATACTAAACATTGTATCTTCGAACACCTCTTCCAGGTATTTCTGACACCCTGGTGAGGAGCCAGATTCTATGATGTTAGAGCTAAAATGAGTAAAAACGCGTTGGGTTTGTGTCTCTGGTGGCTGGATTTGTGAGGTGGCATCATAGCTTAGACTGAGGACTGTAAAAGGAAAGTTACAAAGACTGATGCCCAGAAGTTGATGTGAAGCATAGGGATAGCATAGGGGATAGTTTCAGGAGACATTCTGACGTGCAAATAAAGACCAGTCTTCACAGATCTACAACACTCCCTGCCCTCAACTCCAAAGAAACATCTCCCTACATTGTTGTTTGTTTTTTTTGTAATTAGGAATTGATTTTATTATCCATGTTTTAGTGCTACAGCTGGTTCTTATGGCTGAGGAATTTTTTTCTTTTCCCACTGAGTCTAATTTCCTCAAAACTGAAACAAATCGTATAATTCTCTCCATGATCATGCTACAATGATGTTGTCATATTAATTTTAATCTTCTCTTGAACAAGCCCTATTAAATAGTGAATATTGTAAGATTATTTAATTTAGACTTAATTGTCAATCTGAAACCTATCGACATTTTTTTAGTGTTCATCATAATGACTGTAAGGCATTTGTGTACTCTGCCTAAATGCTGGGTCCATTAAATAAGAAAGAGGGTAAAGCTCTCGGAAAAGAAGGAGGCCTAAGGTGGAAAGTAAAATCTCTGGGTAGAACCCATTTGAGATCCAGCCATGTTCCTATGGTGAAGCAAGGCTGGGAAGTTCATTCCCCAGTAATAAATTGCAGTGTTTAGTTCTGAAGAAATCTCTGGTAGGCAGACATTATAAAGGCTGGGGAGAGTTCGTGGCTTGTTCCAAGAAGGAAAAAAAAATATGTTGCTGAGCAGGACTGTAAGGTAACCATATGTTCTCAATGTGTCTTTTCTTTCTGTTTTCCTCTGTGAATGGGAAAACCCCAAACCTTAGTTTTGCTCAAGAGACAGTAATTATGCCAGCTGAGCTATGAAAGATGTATACAGGCTAGTAGTGCCATGCCAATATGCTCAAGAAAAAACTCCAAACAGGATACAATTTCTTCTGTGGGAAACCTCGTTTTCTGAATTGCGCTTGAAGTCTTTGTGCCAGAATTGCCCCTTACTTGCTTTTCTGATTCCTCACCAGTGCTGAATCCTGTGCTTCCCTGCCAGTTCCTAGTCACTTTACGAGCCTTTGACCACTGAGCTTTCATTCTCATGCTGTCTCTAGAAAAGTAAACACAGAACTCAAGTCCACTGTGTAAAGCAATCATGCTTGCATCTTGAATAGGCACATCTTTTTGTTTAAAGGTTCAATTCATTGAATAATCATGCAAGGCCTCCCTCCCACCCCAAAATGCATACCAGAGTGGAGAAAAATACTGTATTGCTAAACTTCAGGTTTAAAACTGAAGTTTACTTCAATGTCTTAGTTATCCTGGATTTGGACTACAAGCTCCCTTCTTGGTTTATTTAATTGACCCTAACATACGTTCTCTTTGAGGATTTCTGAACTATGAATATCATAGAATGGTTTGGGTTGGAAGGGACCTTAAAGATCATCTTGTTCCAACCCCCTGCCATGGGCAGGGACACCTCCCACTAGAGCAGGTTGCTCAAAGCCCCATCGAGCCTGGCCTCCAAAACTCTATGCAATATGCTCCAGTGTCTCACCACTCTCAGTGAAGTGGTGTTTTCTCACTTCACAGTAAAGAATTTCTTCCTAATACCTAATCTAACCCCACCCTCTTCCAGTTTAAAACCATTACTCCTTGTCCTGTCACTACACTCCCTGTCAAAGAGTCCCTCCCCATCTCTCCTGTAGGCCTCCTTTAGATACTGGAAGGCTGCTGTAAGGTCTATGTAGTATCTATACATACCTAAAAGGAAAAAGAGAAGGTTAAAATATCTGATTTAAGCTGGCCTAAAGGAAGACCGTTGTGCTACCTATAGATTAATTGATACAATGCCTATATAAATATATATATAATGTTTTACTGTATGGTTCCAAGGCTCAGACCTTTATCAGCAGGCTTTTACTGACAGACCGACTCTTTATCAACTTCCTTTGGCAAGCAGCTTTTGCTTTAGTTTACTCAGAAATCTGAAAACAACATCACGGGTTAGGGAAATCTGAAATTCATCATTTACAGCTCCTCAAGTGTGAATTTAATATGAGAGTAAAGCTGACAGTATTATTGCTGCCAGGGTGCATGGCTCTGAAACCATTCAGCAGGGCCAGAATGAATTAGGATTCTATATGAAAAAAATGTCTGTTGACAAAAATGCTTCAGCCCATTTCTCAGGGGAAAATCAAAACCATTCTTTTCCAGAATTCTCATACAGAGCTTTGGAAAGCATTTATTTTACAAATGAAACCAGACATATTGCTTCCTCTCTATGCTGCACTCATCATCTCAATATTTTAATAGATTTAACAAGAGGCACTAATAAAAACCATGATTTGAGCTGAGAAAATGATTTATAACGAATAATTTACACACTAGATTAATTTAGTCTCATTCGCCTTAAAGCAACTAGTTTCCCTGTGGGGTGTTTCACCTTACTTTGTAAGCTAACACTGTTGTTAGATTTGCTAACAACATGAAAGCTACTTTTCAGGATGGCTATGAGTGACCAGCTCCATCAGAGTCACATTTAGATAGTTACTCATCACACTGCTTCCTTCTTCTGCCTATTGCTGTTGGAGTAGTTGCCCTAAAGTACTTGAGGTTTTATTATCTGAGCTCTGGGATCAGTTATAATTCATGTGAAATTGTTTGTTTCCTGGAAGGACGACGCCACGTCTGGGGATGTGGGTAAACTGATTGTGATGACTGTGTTTCTCCCTTTGGCTGAGGAAAAATTGGAAGAAAAGCTGAGGAAGCCATATATGCTTTTATTTCCTCAGTAAATTGTGGCAATTTGAAACCAGGTAGCAGAGGGAGTTACTGAACTTAAATAATATTGATTTTCATTTCTGGAACACACAGCCCCTCTCCAAAGCATTGTTCTGAGAGAAAAAAAAAGTTAGACTTTTTTTTTCCCTATAGCTGAGCCAAGCAGAAGGATATGTGTTACTCTTAAGCAGGGTGACATAGCAGATACATAGCAATAATTAAATGGTTTACTAATTTTCACCATCACTACAGTTATTCTTGTAATATTGCACATCCTGAAATTGCCAAGATTTAGCATAGGTCCTAATATTGTATTTTAAGCTTATGGAAGCTACTCTTGCATGTCTCACTCAACACTTTTACATAGTTCCTGTCCCTAATTTTGTTACTAAAAGTCTTTTTATGCATTTTAAAGAAACTGGATGAAAAAAGAGTATAGTAAAAAAGGACCCAATTTCTTTCTCTATTTGAGGGAATGTGGCCACAATCTACTGAACTGTATGTAATACTGGGAAGGATAAGTACTGATCGAAGCAGCTACAAAATTGTGTGTGAAGTGGGGATCACGGTTTCAAGGACTCTGATACCTTTCATCTTTTTTTGTCTTCTCTGGATAAGCTGAAGAGTACCTAGGAGACCGTACTTACAAGACTGTACCCTCAGTAAGTTTGCTGATGACACAAACTGGGAGGAGTGTCAGACACATCAGAAGGTTGGGGTTGCCACCCAGAGACACCTGGACAGGCTGGAGAAATGGGCTGATAGGAACGTCATGAGGTTCAACAAGGGAAAGTACGAAGTCCTGCACCCAGGGAAGAAAAACTCCGTGCATGAATATATGCCAGGGGACAACCAGTTGGAAAGCAGTTTTGCAGAAAAGGACCTGGTGGGTACTAGGTTGAACACAAGCCAGCAATGTGCCTGTGCCACAAAAGCAATTAACGATATCCTGGGCTGCATTAGGCAAAGCATTACTGGCAGGTTGAGGGAGGTGATCCTTCCCCTCTACCCAGCACTGACGGGGTGAAACCTGGAGTGCTGTGTCCAGGTCTGGGCTCCTCAGTACTTAGACATACTGCAGAGAATCCAATGAAGGGCCACGAATATGATGAGGGGACTGGACCATCTCTCCTATGAGGAAAAGCTGAGAGAGATGGGACTGTTCAGCCTGGAAAAGAGAAGGCTTGTGGCATGGGGTGGGGTGGATTTTATTAAATATATATACTTATATATATAAAGTACCTGAAGGGAATGTGAAAAGAAGATGGATGCAGGCTCTCTCTTCAATGGTGCCAAGTGACAGGAACAAAGGAAACAGGCACAAATTGAAATACAGGACATTCCCTCTGAACATCAGGAAACACTTTTTCTCTGTGAGGGTGACCGAGTGCTGGCACAGGTTACCCAGAGATGTTGTGGAGTCTCCATCTTTGGAGATATTCAAAAGCCATCTAGATACAGTCCTGGATAGCTACCTGGCTTTAGGTAGCCCTGCTTGAGAAAGGGGACTGGATGAAATGACTTCCAGGTGTCTTTTCCCACTTCAGCCATTCTGTAATTCTGTGAGGACCACAGGCCAGAATGACCTAGTTAGGATTCCAAGACAGCCCCTTGGCTACCATGTCACTTGAGTAGGTGACTTCTGCATGAGGACCCATGGATGGAGGTAGAATGGGAGGAAGGAGGAGATCTAGGACTTCATTAATGTCTATGTGTTAGAGACACTAAATGACTTGGCTCTAGGAGTAAGAATGAAAAGAGAAGGATTCTGGGAGAGATCATAATAACTGCCAGCAGCTCTATAGAACAGATAAAAAGAACTGGGTAGAGCATGCCCACAAAGCCTATTGCTAAACCATATTCTCTCATGTGGGTGGTTCAATGAGATCAGACAGTTCTTCTCCAAAACAGTATTATCATGATGCTTGAGCGATCTCCTAGGGCTCACTGCCTTTATACTTGCCATTTCTTCACTGTACTGATTATGGTAGAGTAATAAAGGGACTAGCAAGTGCCAGAGAGAAGAAAGGCCTGTGGGTCATACTGTAGAAGCAGTACTTGAAGAAGAAGGTGACAGCAGATCATAGACCTTGAAGACATGAGAAGGGAAATACAACGTTTTCTTATGATTGAAAAAAAAACACAGAAGAGTGTTACACTCGTTTTACTCAGAACAAACAAGCAAATCCAATCCCAGGACTCCTCAAGGCAGCTATTTCAGGCTGATCTGAAAACATAATTAACAACACCAGATTTCAAAGGGTCTGTGATACAGCGGTTTCATAAAAAAGGTTCTGCAAACACACGAGAAGGCCTGTTTCAGGGAGATGATTAAGAAGAGTAAAATGAGAGGAGAAAAGGTTTTTAAATCTTGTCAGGAATACAAAAAGACATTTTGCTGCAGACTTTCACTGCTTTGAACTGTATTCTGCTCAGATTAGTCTTAGATGTTTGGTAAAAACATTAGATTTTCATTTCCATAATAATTAGCAGTATTGCTACAACTGGGAGAGAACTTCCCTGTCAAAAGAGTTATGAACAGAACAGAATACAGACCAAGCTACCCTTAGTCATTGCTGCCTGTGTAAAACTGTCAGGTCAGAATGGTAGCTTTTATATCCAGTTCTCTTGATATAAATGTGCCACATGGGAAGAACTCATCCTTGAACTTTGACATACCAAGATCTGTATTTCAATTAGGATGTAACTTGACAATACAACATTCTTCCGGCATTAATAAATGTCATACCTTTTGAGGTATACCATGAGATGATATTACTAGTCACAACATGAAAGTTCTGCAAGTCTTTCTCTAATTGGCAGAACAGAAAACATACCAGGTTTTGTAACCCATGAATTTTGGGGGAGAAGTGAAGGGAACTGGAGAAGGCCTATGGCAATTATAAGATTAAATGAAGACACGTCTTAGCTCTATATAGATTTTATCAGTGTAGAGAATAGCCCAGCAAACTGCATTTTCTGCATTTTCACCAGTCTTACACATCTTTTTGCAATTAACACATGGTTCAAAGTCTGGAATAAAAAATCAGTGATACTTTATGTTTATGTCATCTGGCATTCATCCATAATTTCTCACTGAATTATTCCATGTTGTCTGGGAACAGCATTTGACAACAGCAGTCTTCAAAAGGTTAGTACTCCAGGAGCTGTGTAAAGCAGATTCTGCAAACTCTTACATGGGTAGTCCTGATTTAGTCAGATGATGATTAACAAGGAGAGCCGATCCAAAACAATTACAATAATGTAATGTCTTTTTAATGATTTCAGGCCGCTTGGCTGAAATACATGATGTTGTGAAACTCAGTGGTGTAATGCCTAAGAGTTAGGTGGCCATCCAACAACACAGCATCTACACCACTCCAAGCAGCCATGTTACACATGTGGAGGAAAAGCACTTCTAGCTAGAAGGACAACCTGGTTTGAGGCAGAACTGAACCAACTTTCTGTTCAGTAATTTTACTTCTTAGCTAGGCCTCTTCTAACTCTCTGAAATTAGCAGCATATCGTGCAGAAAACTGTTTGTCCTCACAGTTGTAAGACCTGTGTTTATAGTTAACGCCAAGGAATGGCATGCAGAGAGGCTCCTGCTTATACTTATTGCTATAACAACCAAGGCCAGCTAACTTCATTATTTTCCCCACTGGAGGGTCAGAAATGGAAAAGTTTAGAGGGATTCCACCTGTGAGGAGGAGAGGACAGGACAGGTGACCCAAAACTTAACAATAGGTTATTCTATCCATCTGACCCATGCTCAGTATAAAAGCTGAGGGATCAAAGGGTCAGCCCTTTTCCATCAATGGTTGACATCCGAGGAGGACCCCATCTTTCTGTCTGCCCCTGATCCGTGCATTCCTAACTCCAGATTTGGAATCCAGTTCCCATCTGTCACTGCTGCTGACATCATTCTGGGAGCTTGATACGTTTTTTATGTATTATATCTATTTCATTATTGCCTTTTTATTTTATTGTTAATAGTTCATTAAAGTAGTTCAGGTCCTTCTAAACTCATAAATCTCTTTATTTCTCTCCTTCCTCTCCTTGGAGTTAGAGGTGGGGGAGAGCATCTGTTGTCCATCACTAGCCAATCTGGCTACACCACAACAAAAGGATCCTTCCACAAAACTGTGGTGTCTAAAGGTGCAGGAACAATGAAAGCTGCATTTTTTTTTCTTAATGTCAGTTACATTTAGATTTTCAGACTATTTAGTGTTAGAGAAATTCTATCATGATATCAAATCTTGTTCATTTCTGTTTTGTTTCTTTTTTTTTGTAAGCTCAGCTTTCTTACCAACTATAGTGGTCCAGGTTCTGATATTCCAATGCCTGTTGAGTCATTTTTTTTTCTGTCAGTATTAACAGACAAAACCATGAAAATGAAACCAAAGAGGCTCATTCTTAGAGAAGGAGCTACTCATTGAAATAGTGGCAAAATTTGTCTTCTCAAAAAGAAATAAAGATTAGTTATGCATTATTGAATGTTGTTTGAATATTATAACACTGTATTCTTACAATCAGGAAGGAATTTCTGGAATGTAAAGGTTGGATATTACAATGGTGGTTTGTTAGTTCTTTAGCTGAAAGCTATGGCAAACATAAAGAGACCCAGTCCTACATCTGCCACGTATAGTCATAATTCAAAGCTTATGAAAATGCATTGATTGATATCAGCCTCTGGCAGAGAATTACTGATGTGAATGGCTACCTCACATTGATTGGCACAGGAGCAAAACAGTGGACTAAGGCTTGTCTCCAAGTCCATTGTACAGCTCCGCTGACATTATTTGCAAGAAGTGATAATACGCAGCCGCGCAGTCACTCTCTCGTACGCCCATTTAGCGTTGCAAGACAGAGTATTTCCAAGGTATGTACAGAAGTATCTGTGCAATTGCACAACGCATTGATTACATTTGATCTAGTTGTTGTACAGTGAAGCCTAGAGAGAAATATTAACACCCTCCTAGGTGTGCCAAGCCTATTTGTGGCAAGCAGAAACGATGGCTATGTCTACACTGCAAGAGAGCCGCCCTCTCTAGCTGCTGGAAGGCCTCTAGCCAGCCAGACCACGTTGTCCTATGTGGCAAGTAGTGGTTACATCACCTCACAAAGCCTAGTGCTGACAATGTGGGGTGGATATACAGGGTGAACTTCTCAAGAGCAGCCTGCTTCGTATCAGAATGAGCCATGGGTGATACTTTTTCCTTCCTGCACGTCTGCTTTCCTTTGCAAAAACCCAGGAGTGCAGGCTGGAAAGGAAAGCAAATGCAGCACACACCAGCAAACACCTCGATCTGAACAAGCACTAAACCAAGACCATGAGGCACATTGTGGAGTGCACTTGCCCCCTTAGGCACAGAAACAACCACTGTGTCTATCAGTGGTCATGTCTGGGATTTGTGGGGCAGGATTCACATGCCTCATCACTGTAACAGCAAGACTGTCATAGAAAATAATATGTAATGCATTATTAGATATTGTCTTTAGACAAATCCAACAGTGGACTCATTTTCATGCTAGATGATATTTTACTTTTATATGAATTTGCAGGAGCAGAAACAGCCATTTAGAGGTCAGACCAAAGGTCCATCTATCCCAGTAGCCTCTCTGTTAATGATCAAATGAGGATACTTTGTGAAGGGTATAAGAACTGGACAAGCTTATATGATAATTCTTACTAGTACTTTTGGCCTCTAACCATTTGAGAGTCAGGAACTCCTAAAGCTAAATGTGACTCCTGTGTATTTAATTATCGTCAAGGGATTTCTCTTCCACAAAATAGACTCATCCTTTCTTAAACCAGGTAAGGATAAAAGGGTAAAAGATTTAGCATCTGCAAATCCTGCAGGAAGGAGCTCCACAGCCAGTGTAAATACTTGGTGTGAAGAACCACTGCCTTTTGTTTGCTCTGAAACTGTTACCCGCTACTTTCCTCTGACATTCCCTAATTTCTACCATGGAAAAGACAACAAACAATTGATCCTCCCTGCTAACTGTGACTCCATTAGATGAGCTGCTCTAGTCAACAAGTGAACTACTTCCATTGTTGATAGGGAGAGACCTCAATTTGTGAGAAACAAGAGTAAGAAATTCAAAGAATGAGGTTGGGACAATAAGTGACAATTTTCACTGATACTATGACATTTGCCATCAGGTGTGTACTAACATTTCTTGAAAGACAGCACAAAAGATGCTCTCTCCTTGCCAGTCTGGGGTAAGTAGCAGTAACTCCAGCACTTCTGCCTGAGGTAAGTCATGCCTCTGTCGCTCACTGTGTATGATCAGCTTTAAATGACTTCAGTGAAAGTATGAGGCAGCAGGTTTAAAAATAAACAAAAGGCAATATTTTTTCACACATGACTGCACTGTAGATTACAATAAGTCTGCATGTTGTCAGGTCAAAACTATAAGCAGGCCATCAAGAGCTGTGGAAAATCCATGAATGCATTAGAAGCTATCAGCTCTAGATGTAACCTCCAGCCTGAGAAACCATTAAATGGGCCTTAAACAGCCAATGGAAATCAGGAAACTGCAACAGAAGCATATACAGAGACTATGCATTAGTTTCTATTATTTGCCTTGTTTCTTATGGTTAGAGTCTGAGCATTAAGCTAAATGAACCTTTAACAGGGTTTGAGGTGTATTTGCCCAGATCCCTAAGTACCTAATCAACCAATTGAAATGGATGTTAAGAGAGGTGATAATATTCGGCTTCTTACCTGTGTTTTTTTCACAATTTTTTTTTTTCTAGTTTGTCATTTAAAAGCTCTGTTAATGAGAATATCACTGTCTTGAGAGGCATTTAGCGCCTTTATTCTTACCAGGAAAAATTTCCCAAGGAACTAATTTGCAATATCTTGCTGCAGAATATCACTTGACCCTTATGGGACCCATTGAATACAAACTTTCACATCAACTGTGACCCTCAGTAACCTCTCTGTCTCTGAGAATGGCTTTTACAATGTGTTTTCCAATGTGTCTGTTCTCTTCTACACTCATCTATATAATGTTTTCTAATTTTCTAGGAGAATATCATAAACAGCAGCATCAAAAGCCATTCTGAAGTCAAGAAATATGATAGCAATTGCTTTTCCTTTTTCTGCAGTGTCTGTTACCCATCATAGAAGGAAAGTGGATTATTCTGATATAATCTATTTTTACAAAAAAGTGACATTGTTTTTCTCTCCTTGTTCTTCTCCAAGAAGTCTGTCAGCTTACTTGTTCCAGTACTTCTGTTTCTACAAACAGAAACTTTGCTGACTAGCTGCATTTTCTTCCTTTCTTTTTAAAGCTTGTAACGTGCTTACTCTTTGTGTTATCTGAAGTGCTACCCATTCTCCACAAACAGTCAAAGGTAATTTTTAACAGTGCTGAAATTTTATCAGCCAGTTCAGTATGTGTCCTAGGACACAAAGGTGCTATACTTCCCTCACCTCTGACCACTCAGCTAATGAAGCTAATTAGCAGTAATAAGTCAACCAGCCAGCTGGTGATGATGGAGGGCTGTGGAGCTACAATGAAGTCCTTGACTGGGACTAAGAATATATTGCTAAGACCTTGTAGGGGCAGGTTTATCAGTTCTTACATAATATTCAGAGGTAAAGAGAATACCACCAAGATGATGAAGAGATGAAGCACATACATGCCTGGATGTTTTCCATCTGATCTGCTACAGCAGGGTGTAAGTACCATGACTACTTTGTAGGACAAAATCTATGAAATGAAATATGTTGTGTTCCTATTTTCTGCTATCACCAATTTCAAAATTTTATTGCAGCACTATAAGACACACAGAAAAATTAATTGCACTCCTCTTAGTAGCTGCCCAGAAGAGCGTGCATTTTGAAGGTTAAAGGCAAGATGGTGGTGTTTCCAAAATACCTGGGATGTAAATATTGCAAATAAAATTTTTGTGTATGGGGCCATCTGTGCTCCCTGCAACATCTGTAAAGTTGTAAGTGGCTCTTTCCGTATGGTAAAGGTTCTGGAAATTGACAGAATAATTAATATAACTAGGAAGTACTCATATAAATAATATTACACTAGGATCTGGGGGGCAAGGGGAATTTGTAATGCCATATGTTTTCATTTCTGTGCCAGGTACAGTGATTTTAATGAATAATCCACTGCAATTGTATGTGCTTTGCCTGGGAAAATGATACTCTTGATATCTTATTCTCTCTGCCGCATTCCTGAGCTTCTTAGACAATGAGAATGCTAATGTCTACTTGAGTAAAATCTCATGTATTATGTTAGTCTCCACGCTTCCTTGCTTGCTTGATTACATAGCATGCCACAACACCAGCTTTTACAGCAGTTTCCAACATTTGCCAAGGAGGGTAACAACAATAATTTTAGGGGATTTCTTTGTATAATTGTTGGTGGAAGGCAATCATATTTTTGTGTTCCTTTTCTGGAAGGAAAGGAAAAGAACAATGCAGACAGATCATCTGGCTGCAAACAGTAATAAGTTGTGCTTTTTACGTAACAAAATGCAACCTGTAAGACGTACCTAAAACAGAAGGCAAGGAAAATCAGTGGTGTGGTGCCCTTATTTTCATTTCATACTTGTTTCTCTTGTTGCAGAGTGGGAACTGTGCAGTGGGTAAGGTCTATGTCTGCCCACCAGATGCTGGTGGAGTTGCTTCTCCTAGAGAACTAGAGTCGGTTCCAGACTCTGACCAAGCTATATATGCGATAGCTGAGCAAGGGGAAATGGCAAGCTGCAAAGTTTGTTAGTCTCAGCTAGACACTTGCAGAGATGCTTGTAGTAACAACGTTCTCATGCTTACACAGGGATCATCATCAAAGCTGAAATCCAAATTTGTGGTCCATAAGAGTGTCAGAACTCATTTAGGACTATTGTTTACAGTTCTTAAAGATCTGCCAGCTCTGTTCTCCTCCTTTGTCCCTGAGAGCAGTTTCCCAGGGGATCCTATTGATTAACTCCTTGAACAGCTGGAGTTTTGCTTTCCTAAACTTCAGAGTCTTTATTTTACTCTGTCTGACCCATATCCCTCAGGACTGCAATCGCCACCAGTGCACGGTCACTGCATGCTCTTATGAGTACTTTCAGTTACCACAGGCTTCTGCTCGTGTACTTGCCCTGGAATCTCTTAGAGATTTTTGTGCTGCAGTTTCAAGTTTATTCAGAATACAATATCAAATTTGAGAAAAAGTCAATAATGGCATGCAATTGGATAAGAATGCATGCGCAACGTGTTTTTTGTTTGATATCAAAGTTACTAGTGAATGTATATGGGTATCAGAAGACAGATAAAATACATAAATAGGTAGAAAGATCAGGTAATTGAACTACTGAACTTCGTTCCCAGGATCTACAGCTTTGAAGCGCTAATTCAGGTTAGCTGGTAACTTCTTATATCTGGATCAGCTGTTGTAACTGACAATCATTGCAAACTGGGTACACAGCTCATTTTCCCTGTGATTCAGGTGAACATGACCCAGACATAAAAAGATAAAAATCACTGGGTATTACTAGTTACTCTGGACCAAATAATCCAACTCTCTCCACTCTCTGAATGATTCATTGCGATATTATCAAGAGAGAGCTGGGAATGCTTATTACAAATAAACAAGGACAGAACAATTTCAAAAAAGCCAGTGCTGTCAGGAGGAACATCTATGAGAAGAAAATAGATACAGACCTGAAATTTAAGGTAACATATTCTTCAAAGATCTTTCTTCAGATTTTAATCAAACATCCAGGTTTATCTTTCTAGTACGCACAGCTTAAGGATGCTTCCCTTCATTTCTTGAGTGTATAAAGTTCTTCAATTAAATAAATGCCACGTGTCTGTTCTTATTCTAAATGATGAAAAAAATCCTTTTATTTAATCCTAAGGCATCCTATTAAATGGGTTTCTTTGTAAGTATCCCTCATCTACTACAGTAGGTAAGAAAATAAACAGCAATATATGGTATAATGCTTCCATACTGTGTCATGCTTCCATAAATATATAGCACAGAACAGCCTATGGCTGCCTTTCAAACTAGCAAGAAAGGGTACTGACTTTTTTTTGTTTCTGTTTGCCAAAAGCCACTTGCTTTCCTGCAATAGGAAGATTTGGGAAAAGAATGCTTTTCTACTTAGTTCTGGACTTTTCTCATCACAACACGATTTGCTACCTTCCAAACAGCTAGGATGGCTCCCTCAGAATAGCTGCCTTGCAGGGTCCTTTTACCCTTGGCAGCACAACTCTTAAAGATGCTGTGCTGCTATTTGTGGCTTCCTACCACAGCTGCACATCAAATATACAAAGCAGAAGCCAGGCATGCTTTGGCAGCAGAAATGAAATTGTAATATGAGGGCTGGAAGAGAAGTGATTTGGTTTTTTTATTGTTCTGATAAGAAATTAGTAATCAAATGTACAGAAGAAGGTAATTGCTTGCTGTTTCAACCAATTGTTCCAGAAAGAAGTGTTTGTTACCAAGAGAATGAGGGTCAAGTTCACTAATTGTAGATTCGTGATTAGCACTAGGCTTAATCTAGGAACATTTTAAAGTTTTACCCAGGATCTGTTCATCCAGTTTAGCATTGCCCACATATCTCTTTCTCTACCATCGCCACCACAAACGCCAGACAGAAAGGGAACTGTGCCAAAACAGAAGTGGGAGTGGTATGCTTTTGTCCTCAAGAAGTCTAGAGAAAAAGTGAGAGGCTGAGATGCACTTAAGTGCAGTCTCACTTTGCCCCACTCCCATTGCTCATTCATGTTTTAATTAGCTGCATGCACATAGGTATTTGGTGTTATTTTGGATGCCCTTAAGTATTCTGCTTGATCTCCAGCCCTCCAGATGCTGTCTCAGAAGGGCATAGGTTTCTTGTAGGTCCTATGGCATATCTGCAAGTTTTGTGTGAATGTCTCAGATCAATGCAACCACGGCTTGCATCCACAGGAAACCCATTTCAGATGAGCACACCTAACACTTTCACCCAAGTGTCTGGTACTGGGTCTGAAGCCACTCCTGTCCCAGTGCCTCCACAATGTCCAATATCACTCCAGCATGATTCATCCTGCAGTTTTAGCAGGCAGGAAATGTTCAAACTGGTTGCAAAACTAACCTGCAAGCTGTCTTTTCCTGCAGCTATGCATCAAAAGGGTCAGGTATGTAGTTAGCAAATGCCTTCATCTCTGCAGGAGATTTAATTCAATTCAGTGTTCAGCTTCAGCTTGGACAATGCACAGCTCACCAGAGAGCAGTAGTTAATGAACCACCGGTTGTGCAGCTCTTTAGCATATTTTGTCCAATTTCTCTTAGCAGTCACCTCAGTAACCTTGCAGACTCTGGTGTGAAGCTCCATCAGCTAGCAAGAACACTTGTCCCTAGCATGCTTTCTTGTAGAGAAAGCAAAGAGCGTGCAGTGAAAGAAGCAGGTGTCCAATGGGTTTGTGCTCTGTCCCTTGTGTACCCCGTGTGTTGGGAGGACACACCTGAAAGAAGTTCTTTGAAAGACAGTTAGCTCCTGTCACATGTCAGATCTGGGTGTCAGTGCACTGTAGGCATGCTCATGGTTCTCCTTTGTGTCCTTGCCCTGTCCTACCTTGCTTGCGAAATGTCGCAGTGCCATAAGTAAAGAATCCTTCCTAAAAACTTTCCTTCACTTCTCTGCATAAGCCTCTACCCAACAGTCACCTCCAGGACCTGATCACCAATGCACAAGAAATCCTGCATTTCCTGTCCTATAGATTTCAGGCCACAGACCTTGATCAAAGACTCGTGAGCTTTCCACCAAAACCAACCACTTCCTTTCCCTTTCCCGCATCAGATGGTGTGTTCCTGCATTACCTCACACTTTCTACACGTGTCTCCAGAGAAAGAAAATGAAAGCAAAAAAGCTAAAAAAGCAGATTCAGCTGACATCTCAGTTCGATAAGATAGTCATGTGGCAGGACTGAGGGATCAGTGAGAATGGAGTATTTACTGTTTCCCCTTTAAGAAGCATAAAAGACGCCACTTCTCCTGGTTTATATAAATGTCTTTCTGAAACAAGATTATTTAACTGGAAAATACAGTGGATTTTTTTAAGAACTAGAAGACCCTCTTCAGCAATATACACTTCCTAATCTAATCCAGCATGGCCCATGGTGGCTATTATATATTTTTCTTACAAATTTATCACAAGAAGCAAAATTTTGTCTCCCAGTACACATGGGCAATCTACCATGAGAGAGTTTGGGGTTTTTTTGAGAAAGCTGGTGGGTAGCAAGATAAAGGGAACTAGAGATTATTTTGCAGAAAAGCACGCTCCAGCTGCAACCTTGAAATTACAAATTCTATCTCCAGTTCTTCAATCAATTCAAATTAATGTATTGTAACCCCTTAGGAAGCAAAATTTCATATCTTCAGGAGTGGGTGTCTTTTTTTTAGCGGCTATGTAACAGATGACTGGTAGCTTCCACGGGTCACTTCTGGTAGAGCTGCAAAACTCTCAGTCCAACCAGATGCAAACCTGGCAGTTTGCAGTTTTGCCACAGTTTCTCAGAGCACACTTATGAGATTAGGTAATTCTGTAAATTAACACTGGTTCATCGTGGCTGTGACACCTTCTGTGGCTTAGACTGCATAGAGAGGTTTATAACTGCTGTTGCATCAAGGGTGGAAGGCCTGGTCTTTAGTTCAAATAATAGGGGCTTGTGTTTTGATTTCTGGAATGAGATTGAGCCCTTTGAGACAAAACAGTCAAGAACTGCCTATGGTGTGAGAAACAACCAGACCAGTGCTTCCTCAGCCAGGAATGAACATCTCAAATCTGGATGCGTGCCCTTTTCCTTTCACCACATAAATAGCAATAAAAATGTTTCAGTAAAATACATACTTTCTTGGCCTCTGTGGTTTGGTTTATCAAGAAAAACACCCATTCTCATTTAATGGCTCTCTGATGTGAGTTTTGATACCATGATGTAAGCCTGACGAGCTCCAGTTCCCACCATCAGAAACTCACTGTTGTGTTTTCTTCGTGCCTGTAACTACTTAGGGGAAGTTCTCTCTCCTGCCTCATGTGTACTGAAGTGCTGACCCCACACCAGGGTTCCGATCGTGGTGGTATCCCCCAGAAGGCGTTCCAGTAGTAAAAGTCACATTTCATATGCCTTGCTGCAAGCGTTGGACAGTTGGCATTAAAGCCACTAGACGTACATTGGAGGTAGAATGGGCCAAAAGCCAGTGGGTAAGGATTTGGGAAGCTGTTACATTATTTTTGATGTCTCGCCACTACTTTTCAAAGTTTGAGATTGCTTGCACTGCATGTTACAGGGATTCCTTATAGCCAAGGAAATCCAAGGAAAATGCATATAAAAAAAAAAAAATTTTTTTTTCTTTCCTTTGTAAACAGATAAAAAGGAATCTGTACAGCTGATACGAAAACATTCACTTTGGCCTTGCACAGAAGCTTTTTTTTCATATAACATGTAATGGAAAACTTAATTGACATTCTGTCATTTCTGTTTCAATAAACTGAACTCAGTGATGCCGCCCTCTAGAATCTGTGACAGCTGATCTGTTTCCAAAATAAGCCAAGGAACTAAATTTATTTGCAAACAATGATTACCTCATTCTGGAAGCCATGCTAAGCCTTTTTTTCCCTCTCAACAACTGATACAAGGAAAAACATTAAAAAAATACTTCCAAAGAGCTAAAGATCAAAAGGGAGACTATATTTCTCATGAAGCTACGTCTGACAGTGGAGAAAAATTAATCATAGGTATTTTCAAATGTTTTAAAAATAAATTAGTACCTCTGAATTAAAACGGCATACTGGCAAATAAGACAGGAATTCAGTAAGCAAAACATAGTGATTATGAATGGCACGATAATACTCCAAGAAGGAAAATTGTATTAAAATAAAAATTTGAAATTTTATATCATTATCCATGAAAGCATCTGAAAGCATGTTAAAATAATTAGTGGATGCATGTTTTCATAGATGTCCTGTAAAAGGAAAAGGATGCCAACCACCATTTCTTGGACAATACGGAAAAAAGGTGCTACAGAGAACTCTCTGGGCACCACAGGCTCCTGTGCCAGGGGTGTGAGGGCTCCCTGGGTGGGTGATGGCAGGGCCTGGCAGCCAGCGCAGCTCAGGGACCAGGGCATCCCCATCCCTGGGCATCAGGCACTTCCCTGGGGTGCGGGTGGGTCCAGGATGGGACGTGGTCCCCTGAGTGGTCCCATGCTGGTGTGGGGATGGCCAGCATGGCCTTTGACACAGTGGGAGATGTAGCTCAGGCAGGGGACAAATGGCAGAGACTCAGCTTAAGAGCATCTCCCACAGGTAGGGGCTGGCCCTGGCGCTGGCTCCCCCACCATCCCCAGTGGCAGAAGGAGGGAAGGGGACAGCCATGGGCTCTGGGAGCCAGCCCTCCGGGAAGGGGGATGCAGACAGTTGGGACATCCCTGTGAAGGTTTGAGGATGAAAAACTCTGGTAGCTGCTAAGACTAGATGCCTTTGCTATGTACAGATGCATCAGTGTTGAGCAATACTGGGTTGGATAGGAACCTAGGTACTCATTTCCAAAAAAGCAAGAGAGCAATGCAAAAATAAAGATTTTTGTTAGACAATGGGTTTCTGCCTGCTCGAGTTTTTAATTGGTTGACATAACTGTAAAGTGTGTTTATAACAAAAATTGGGCACGTTCAGTGAACCAGCATATATACAGTCACTAGCACGGCTATTAACCATCTGCACAGATCTTTTAGTGCAATAAAGTTTAACGTGGAAATTTAACAGATGGGTATATTACTCAGAACCACATTTTATGTTGCACTAAACACGTACAGTGCATTTCAAACTAAACCGAAACATTTGATTACAGCCAAAATGCCTTATTTTTGTTTACAGGTGATCTCCATTGGATTTTTTCTGAAAGGGACATACACATTCTACTCAGTAAACAGAAAAATAATGTGTCTGTGTTATTATTTAAGTAGATTTCACTTTTTACTATCTCATTAGTATTTTGGTTTGAATGTAATACACCGGCAATTACTCTCTTTACTCCTTTATTAATATTTGAAAACTATATCATCTTGTTTTCCTCAGAGATACAGGAAGCAGCAAGATGGAAGAAACCCATCACTGAGCTGTTCTGTTACTGTATTTATGGTATAGGCTGATGCATTATGGAAACTTTTGGGAAAAAAAAAGAAGAGCAGGAGTTGGTTTTTAAATGTGCAGTAGCACAGTGCTTCCGTCGTTATATCCCCTGAGTAGGTTGTTACCTGCATACATTATTCCTGTGCAAACTCTTCTGTACATAGAATTTTGCATACTGTGTTTATCCTGATAAATAATAATTAAAAAAACCCACCCTGTTCTGTCCATTCCCTGAACACCTCCTTTCTGTTCAAATGCCTCCCTCTGTTCTTTCTTCCTGGATGTTTCACCTACAGCTGATCATCCTCAGGTAAAAAAACTGAGTTTCCATTGCTTTATTTGGAGGAAAGACTTGCACAGTGCTGAGCTGGTGTAGTGGGGAAAAAAAAGAATGTACCTGGAGCAGAAATGAGAGGAAAATAGAGGAGAGAGAACTTCCATTCCCTCAGGGGTTGTACTTCACCTACCTTTTCCATTGCCCGCTGAAAATGCAATTCATTTCACTGTCCCACAGTCTTATTACCTTGGTGTTATTTTTATCTATATCACTGTTCCTTATTATTTGCCTTGTTATAATGCCTAGATACCTCAGCCAGGATCAGGACTCTACAAATATGGCCTGAATCTGCCAGTAAAATATTGCAAATTCTAATGGAAGAGGCAGGAATAAGAACAGAGAAAGCAAACATAATTGTTTGAGTTTCATGTAGAAAACATGACGGAGACGGACTAAGGGAGATGTGCCATTTTTGGATGTCCCATTGCTCCCAAACGAGATGTCAGAAGTGACAGCCACAGTCCGGAGGCTGTTGGGGGCCCGGCTGGGAGCATGGCTAGCTGCCTGGGGTCAGGTAGCCAGGTGCCTGTGTTCAGCTCGCTCGGGGTCCCTTTCTCAAGGTTGTTGAAGGAGCAGGATGCAAAGCTGTGCTTGAACATAAATCCCTGGAGCTCCAGTTCACTCTCTTAATCGCAAATTAATTCTTCCTGTTTTCAGCTTCTCTTTTTTCCTTTCTCCCAACCACCTACACTACTGCTGTTACGAAGCAGAATATCCTTTCCTGCTTTAAATTTTTCTTCTTTCTGCTTCAATCTTTGTTGTTGGCTCCTGGCCCCCTCTCTCGCTCAGCAGAAGGCTGAACGCTACCTCAGCTGGGGGCTGTGTCATACAATGCTCTCCACCCCTTCTGCTCTTTTGTCCCCATCTCCTCCCACCCCCAGCCTGCCAAACAACGCTAATGCACTCTGAAAGGCGGGGATCAATAGCCTTTGCAATTTTATTTTAGCTCGTGTGCCAGTAGCTGTTGGTAGACATGCAAACAGGTGATGTATTAAAAAACTCGTGTCTGTGAAATACCCACCCGTAATCAGCTCTCACAAATTACATATGTGTGAAAAAAACCCCATTCTTTCGATTTGAATTAGACGTGTTCCCTTTTAGGAGTCCCATTATACATTTATTTTGGGCAAGATTAAGTAGAAAAGAATGACCTTCTTAACATACTCTATTATTCTCTATAGTCACATCTTTCTTTCTTTTTCTGACATTAAGAAGTCATTCCATTTCTGTGTTGACATTTTTATCTTCTCTTTATATCCTTTCCAAAAGCCGTATTATTTATTGAAATTTTGCTGACAAACAAAAGGATGAGTAAGAAAAATAGCATAAATCCCCACATACAGAAAATGGCAAGGGCATGCTGTATTCCTCTGAAGCAGACGGGTAACTTTTTAACATTCATTTCTCATTTCACTGCTTTAGTTCCACTGTCTTTTCCTTCTCGTTCTGCTTTTCTCTTTTACCCAGTATTTTGGACTCATTTGTTTGTTCCGACACTTTCTGTTTTTTCATTGTTTGTGATTGCCCCTTCTTTCCTTAGAATTAGTCTATTTGATTAACTCTGTCTCCAATTCTCTTTAGTCTCTCTGGCAACCCCTTCAGGTATTACTTTGCTATGAAAAAATTATATATAGAATTCCTTAACTCCTCAGTGCCTGTAGTTCATCAAAACGTCACTGTTAATGTGATATTTTTTTGGTTTACATCACCAAATCTGGATGAATCCATGGTGCTTACCTACTTAAAAACCACCCTGGGAATGAAAATAATTTTAGGCTTGGGGAATCCAATGCCAAGCTCAATGGCGGGCGCTGGTTTAGCAAATGCAGAGCCACCAGAGCAAAGATTTTCATGCGAATGGGCACTAGTGGATGATGAGAAAAGGTATAACGATACGTAGCTCTTATTCCACTATAGGAAGACAACCTCTGAAAATGCACTTTTCTTGAAGCAATGCTGTGGAAGGCAGTGTTGTTCTTTCTCCTGAGCGTCTCTACCGCGTGACCTCCATAACTGTAGCAGGCTGTAGGAGGACCAAAAGGGCTTTAAGTGCACCTTGCCCTCGATTAGTTTGAATGTCACTCTTCTGCAACACGGGGCCACGGGTCTTCTGCAGAAAGCGTGTTGCCTGGGCTGGTCTCCAGCCAGGCCCAGAGGTGGGAGCGGGTGTTTGGTGTGCACTCAGCAAGCCTCTCCAGAGAGCCTGGCATGGAGATCATGGGCCAAGGAGTGCTGGTTTGGTTCTCTGTGCTCCTTTGGTCTTCTCATCAGATGTCCATGCCAAGAAAGCCACGGCTATCAAAACACGGCTAGTGAAGGCATTGGCTGAGGTCATCCAGGTACACCCTCATCTTGAGACATCCCCGTGAAGATGACGGGGAGGTTTCATCACACTTTGAATCTAAATGTGGCTATGGAAGAGCATATGGCTTCACAATTGTTTTTTAAGGTTGGGTTTGGTTTTTATTTTTTTTTCTTTCCCCACACAGGCAGTTGCTGTCATTTTCATGAGATGAAATGTGCACTGGTGTTATACTTGATGCTGAAATTCACACATACTTTCCTTTAGCAGCCCCAGCCAAACTTTAAAGAGTTTCTAACCACTGTGGGGTTTGTTTTTAGAAGGTATTTGATCATGATGCATTTTAACAGGTTTAATTTTGAAAATGAGATGATGTAATGAATTTGAGGAAAAGCCAGCCGCAGAAGACTTTAGGAGGAATAACGTTTCACGCCCGAAGAACAACTGTTGAATATCTGTTCCGTAGAGCTTTTACAAGTGCGATCTTTTGCAACGAAAAACCCAATAAAGTAAAAAGAACTGGACGGGGATCGGGTGCTCCCCTCCCCCCCCCCCCCGCCGTGGGTGTCCGGGCTGCGGGATCCCTGTCGGCGCCGGGGGAGGGGGCGGGGGGCGCGACCAGCAGCGGGAGCGGGGTTTGCGGGCGGCCGACGAGAGGACAACAACCTGCCACCGCTGCCGAGGGGGTGGCCATGAAGGGCAGGACGGTTCGGCCGCCCCCGTGAGGGCCGGGGGGAGGCAGCGGTGGGGCTGCGGGGGAAGCCGGTGCTGCGGGGCGGCAGGGCGGGGGCCTGAAGGGTTTTCTCCCGCAGGGGTGCAGGCGAGGGTGGCCGCTTCCCCGCCGCACTGGGCGGGGGGAGGGGGGGGACAGACAGGACGGAAAAGGGTGGGGAGGCGGTGCGGGCGGCTGCGGGAGACCCACGGCGGTTGCGGTAACGGACTCTCTCCCCGCCCCCCTTCCCCCCCAACCGCCGCCGGATAACGGCCCACCGGCGGCACTCTCTCTCCGGAGGGGCGGCCGCTGGCGGCTGGAGCCCGGCCCTGCCCCGCCCCGCCCCGCCCGGCCCACGCACACACGCTGCCCCACGCACACCCTCCCGCCGCCTCACGGGCACACGCCGCCGGGGCGGCTGAGCGGAGCGCCGCGGAGGGAGAAGGAGGAGGAGGAGGAGGAGGAGGAGGCGGCGGCGGCGGCGGCCACGCCGGGTCACCTTCCCTCCGGCTGCCCTCGCCGCTCTCTCCCCGCCGCCATCCTTCCCTTTGGGCCCTCCCCGCCCCGGGTGAGCGGGTGCCCCGGGCCGGCGCGGGCATGAGCTGCGCCGCGGGGAGCGTCGTCCTCGCCCCCGCCGGGGAGCCGCAGCGGGACCTCGCCGCAGCGGGGGAGGCGAGCGGGGACGCCCCGGAGGAGGGAGAGAGCGGCGGCCCCGGCGCCGGCGAGGGCCGGAGGGGAGGCTCCGAGGCAGGGGCGGCCGCCGCCGGCGACAAGCCCGAGAGCCGCTCGGTGTGTAGCAGCAGCGAGAGCGGCAGCGGCAGCCCCCCCGGGGGGGCCGGCCCCATCTGCAAGATCTGCTTCCAGGGCCCCGAGCAGGTGAGGAGCGCGGGGCGGGCGGGCGGACCCACCCCCCCCAAAACACACACACACACACACACACACACACTCCCCCTCCGACCCCTCTCACACCCCCACCCCCCAACCTCCCCTCACACCTCCTTCTCCGCCCCCCTCCTCATCCACTCCGACCCCCCTCACACTCTCCTTACACACACACCCTCCGACC